>JAWDHC010000022.1:0-161547 GCA_036172615.1 Curvularia verruculosa | reverse complement strand
GTTAGGGGAGGCGTTGGATGGGTTGAGTGAAGGGGGAGGAGATTGAGGGGTTTTGGAATATGGATATTGCGTGTATATAGGTACTGAGAACTATACAGAGAAAGACATGTGTCCGAGGTGAAAATTTCCAACTCCTTGTTTTGTATTTTTATTTTCGCTTTTCCATCTCCATTACACGCGCATACCAAGGAAAATTTCTGGATATCACAAATTCAATCCGCTGAGAATTTCTTCTTCTTCTTCTTTCAAGTTGCTTCTAAGCGCCACCCTCCCTCTTCGCATACTCCTCTTCAATCGCCTCTTCATACCGTCGCTCGGCTTCCTTCTCCGCCTCGCTCTTTTCAGTATGGCTGACGCTCGCTACGCTCTGCGTCGCCGTGTTGCCTACGCTGTGCGCTGTTTCTGCCGTCGCGGACGAGGACGACGTCTGTGTGGTGGCATCGCTGGCTGAAGAGGCTGAGGGCATGGGGACAGGCATGGTTGTGAGTGGGTGGTGTAGAATTGCCTTAGGTTGTGTTTGAGTGATGATCAAGAATGGGTTTAAATATTTCTTCTTTCGAATGTGGTTTGGGGGTTCGTTCAAATTGATTGCCTTTGCTGGGCGAGCGGTGGTGTTGGGAAAGATGGACACTGAGGGCTAATCGCTGGGATATATACGAGAATGTGAGTCGTCAGAAGCGTCATCGTGGCGGTGCAAATGTGGCTGGAAGCTTCGAGTGGTGGTGTGGCGTTGGTTCGCCACTCGCGTTCGCCGTGACCTATGCAAGGCTGTGAGGTGGATGCATTCTGGTGGAAATGCCAATCAGAACCTCTATTGAGATTCTGGACTTGTTAAGGGAATAGTAGAGTTGTTCCGATTCAAATCCTCCATTTTCCAAGATTTGGCGATTCCTAATGTATTGTTAGTAGAACTCAGATTTCCTGAATTTATTGAGTTGCGACCAAATTGTTATTCTCGCTCGGATTGAAGCCAAGAACACGACTTTGATGAGAAAGGTATGACCCTTTGGGACACGGGGCTTGTCTAAGATGTCAAGCAAGGGCAGTGAGCATCAATCAACGCCATTCATCTGCATCTATGATTAAAGATTGTCAGGGTTCACGGCAGTGGCTATTCGATCGACTTCCCCTGTCTTAGGCCTCCCGCACACTTTTCCAAATAAGGGAATGGGATCACAATAACAATATACAGCGTACATGAGAAGGATCGCTAGCGCTGCTAGCGGAACATGGGTGGTGCAAGACTTTTCTAGGAGCGAGATCCAGAAGCAGCAGTATCTGACGAGTTCCTAGCCCTGCGTGCCCCATTATGCAATACAAGGCTGCTCACCGTTAAAGACATTAGGCAGTATGAATGGCTTTTTAATTTATATTGTATTCTGTCGAGCGTGCATTGTTAAGGCCACCTGTCAAAGGAAATGGTTATATTCGGCTTCAATGTCTGATCAAGCCTTACAAGTGCTTCTACGTTACGATGCGGCTTTTTCATGCTTTGGTTTCTTTCCAGCTGCTGGCAACACGCCTTGCGGCGGCTGCTGCTGCTCTTAACCTGCCCTCGATTCCAGACATCAACATAGACCCGTCCATCGACCCCGTCCAGGCTCTTACCCAACTGCAGCAGCATGCCTACCAAGCGCTTGAACAGAACGATGGTCCCTCTAAAAGAGTATCAGGTGGTTGCTCATTGGCTACCGCATCTAAACGGAAGGACTGGCAAGTCCGTCACAAATATGACGCTTCCCTTGCTAACTTCCCAAAGGGAACATATGAGTAAAAAAGACCGCAAGGAGTATATCAAAGCTGTACAATGTCTCCGAGAGCTGCCTTCTAAATCAGACAAGACTTGGGCTCCAGCAGCAAAAACTCGGTACGATGATTTTGTTGCCATCCACGTGAACCAGACCTTGTATATACATGGCAATGGTGTTTTCCTCACTTGGCATCGCTACTTTGTGTGGGCGTACGAGAAAGCTCTCAGAGATGAATGTGGCTATCAAGGTTACCAACCTGTGAGTTTCGACCGCTTTGGCCATCATAGGTGTCACAGACTCTAATCGTAATATATTTGCTAGTACTGGAACTGGTTCTCGCATACCGATGACATTCACAAATCGCCAGTGTTTGACGGAAGCGACACTAGTATGGGCGGAGACGGCGAATTCTTTGCACACAACGGGAGTCTTGCGGGCGGTCGAACTATATACATTCCGTCTGGGCAAGGAGGCGGATGTATCAAAAGCGGCCCTTTCAAGGGGTAATACTACCTCAAAACATGATTTCTTTTACCAAGTTGACAAGGTTACAGTGCGCAAGGAAACATTGGCCCAGTTTCGCCTGGCATGCAAGGCATTACTGACCTTGGAGTTGATATTACCGACTACAATCCTCACTGTCTTCGCCGAGACCTGAGCTCCTACATACCCCAAAAGTGGTTCAAGACGGAGAACCTATTGAACGTAACTATTGGCCAGGCCTCCAAAACGCACCGTCTTTTCTGGACCGAGATTCTTGGCCGGTATCCAGACAACTTCCTAGGTCTGCACACGTCCGGCCACTATACCATGGGTGGCGACGCCTCTGACCTCTATGCCTCTGTCAATGATCCTGCCTTCTGGCTCCACCATACCATGCTGGATCTCGTCTACTGGATCTGGCAGGTTCTTCACCCGGACGAGGCGAACAAAGTGGCTGGTACCCTTACGTTGCAGAATAGACCCCCGACGCGGAACGCTACCATTGATGAGCCTCTAGATATGGGAGTCAACGGCGAGACATTGAGGATTCGGGATGTTTTTGACACTCTTAGTGGTGATCCTCTATGCTATGTCTATGTCTAAATATATTTTGGCGAAGCCTTCAAATGGCGACAAGGCCGAAACTAAGAATCCAAGTCTGTTTTTTGTGCGTGTGGGGTGTTTTTTTGTTTTTCTCGCTTCGTTGAGTTCTTGCGGTTTTTCTCAAACCAGCATCGTTTTGTCGTCGAGTTGTATTCAGCAAGTGCCGATAGGGCTAGTGCCTCGGCATTTGGCTGGGTGAAGAGCGACTGCCTAAACCACGAGAGGCTTGCTGTCCTGTATCTCACATCTACTCGAGCCATTCTCAGTTTAGAATCATCTGCGAATCCAATTCCTTTAAAATTAAGCATAGCGCAAAACACATGAAGGCTGCCAGGCACTTGGCTGGTAACGAGTGTCCATCAGAGTGAAAGTCCACGTCATGTCCATCTACGACATCCCATCCACACCAACGCCTGAACGGCCACACCAACCACGAAACAATAGCAAACGTCAGAATCGATTACAGCATATATCCGACTCCACTTGTGTCATCCACTACAAACAAAAACCAGGGGCTTTGTCCGTGACCAAGAAGGCAAAGAACCCAGTGCAGGTTTTGCAGCGACAGGCAAACACTGGAAAAAGGCGTCTACCTGTGAACCAACTTGCTCTTTTGCGAACGACAACAAGTGACGGATTACCTCAACCAAACGTAAGAAGCTGTTACATGTCGCAGACGCATTTTGTATGGGGCTACTAACGCCATCCAATCGTAGGATTTGGATATTACTTTTTCTAGTCTCATCATAGCTACTGATCCCATAGCAGACAGCCAGAACGAAGATCCTTCACAGACTCATCAGTCGGTCTTTGAAAACTCTTCTATACAAATCCACTGCCATTTCTAACGTCAATTTAGACGCCGGTTAGAGCAGTTGTCTTGAAAACGGATTGGCATCCTACAAGACTCGATTATTAGCTGCGGGTAACTCACCTGCGAAAAAATTACTTGACAACGTTTCCGTGACTGATGAAACGTCGGAAGAAACGTCTGGCCTTGAGCCAAAGTCAGCTCCAAATGTTCATATCGCTTTTGAGGGGCTTTCTAGGCAGAACTTTCGAGGTACTTCGATAATGGGATCAGATCGCAGAGGATGCCTTGCGTCAGCAAAGAGAAACAAACCCACGGTCATTCGCAAACTTAGTCTGGCGAGCGGTCTCTTGCCTCTGCCTACAGATGCAGACCTCGAGGCTTCGCATACCAGGCGAAGAGATGGTAAACAAGATTCACCCAAGCCGCGAATTCTCCACAAACACAAACACCGACGCCGACCCGCTGGTCCAAAGGTAGCATATGCACAATTGACACTCGCAAACAGTCAGCGCAAGGACAAGGATGATATGTCACCCCATATTCTGCGATGAGCAAGCCCTCTAGCGGTTACTCATAATTTTGGCTCTTGCTCAGCACGGGTTCGACAATCTAGAAGCATCTTAGCTCTGGTAGCTCCTGCGGCTGCAGTAGTGATGTGGCGGATAAGGCTACTAGCATTCTGATCAGCATGGGGCCGCTGTCGGCACCGCTATGGTCTGTATGAAGAATGATGGCTGAATAAAGGATGGGCCAATTGACTGTTGGCAAAACAGCTAGTGGACCAAACCTTCGGCAAAGGACTCTTCAAATCGCTATCATTGGCTCTCTGTTTCTAAGTTCTGAAAATAGGAGTAAGGCAACAAACAGGTGTGACAGATTAAAGACCTGTAGGGCCACCAGCTAGGCATGCTACACCAGCATCATCCAGGCAATATCACTCATGTGCGGGTGGGAGTTTCCAATAAGTGGACGGATTGTTTCGGGCCTGGTATTACTTCTTGGCGGCCTGAATTCATACTCCAGCAATGACGGACAGGTGCAATCTCTAGGCGTGGGTGAGGCAATTGGTTGTTCAGTGCACCAGTGTTCTGCGATGAGATGCGACTGTTAATAATTACTATTATACCGCAAAGAATGACACCATACGCGTATGGAATCAAGGACGAATAGCTGCTGTTGGATTGAATGATCGACCGCAGATCAGCCTAGTTGGCCCGTTGTGGAGAGGCTAGTCTGACAGTAGTAGTCCTAAAATAGCGAGAGCATCGGTGTTTTGGCCTGGCCGCTCCGACACCAACATCAAACACAGCGCTGTTTGGACGCATGGACGAGTCACACATGTAAATGTTTGAACTGATGTTTTGGCGCAAATGCTACGCCCTGTGAGACGGCAGTCATGTTGTTCTACGATGAATATGTTACTAAGGTTTTCCGCCCGCTGTGCGAACTTGAGCCCTTCTTGTTTCTACCTCGACTACTCGACTGATAACCACTTTCTCATTGCTGGTGCTTTGAGCACTTTCGAGCCGCCACTAACTCAAGCTGCAATACCGAGTCCTCGGCTTCAAATTGCAGAATAACATAACAATGGCACCGCAGAGCGGTACGCCTTCTCCAATGGTGAGCATTGCCAACGCAGCCTGACTATCGACATCGATTGACATAACATGTTCGCAGTTGATAGCAAACTGGAAAGAGCCAACACGGGGCCCCCCATATGCTCCCCAAGTATGGGGACTGGGTGGTGCTCCAGTGGAAAAGGTTGACATTCCGGCGCAGTCAATCGTCATGGCCATGTTCCTGATTGCAGCCTCCATACACATGAGAATCTTCCTGCAAAACAAATCCAGAGGCCACAAGTTCATACCAAACCTGTGCATGTTTGGTAAGTTTTCAGTTGCGCAAGATTCAAATGGCTTAGATTAACACGCGGACTTCAGTTGTTTGCGCCGAGCGCGTCATAACATCAATGGTACGGATCGCGTCGGTGCTCAATCCGACCAATGTCTCACTCTCCATAGCTGCGCAAATGTTTGTAGCGGCCGGCGTAGTCATTTTGTTCGTCATCAACCTCGTCTTCGCGATGCGTCTCGTCCGGTCCACACATCCTTCCGTTGGCTGGCATCCTGCTTTCAGTATAGCCTTCAAGGTCATTTTGGTGTTGATTGTTTTCACCATCATCGCAGTCATCAGCTCAACTATCGAGAGCTTCCTTACTCTCAACAAAAGAACACTAGTTACCGCTCGGGGCTTTCAAAAATATGGCGCAGTGTTCCTTGCCATTGTCGCCACGTTGCCGTTACCGATGACTTTTCTTACACTGACTATTCCCTACTCGCCACTGGATAGGTTTGGCATTGGCCGCCTCCGCACTAAAGTCATCACTCTAATCATCAGCACAACACTTCTATCCCTTGGTGCGTGGTATCGCTGCGGCATCATTTTGCACAAGCCCACGCCGCGAACGGAACCCCTCCCATCATACCTTGGAAAGGGGGCCTATTACTTCTTCAACTTTGTCGTGGAAATCATCACAGTGCTTATGTATGCCATCGTTCGCGTAGACCTCAGGTGGCACATACCCAACGGCGCACATGGTCCGGGCAGTTATTCCAGAGCATCAGCTTCTCGGGATATTGAAAAGCAACAACCGCCAGAAGCGTCTTCTAACAGAACGGGATATGACACTCAATCTCTGAGGACGATACAAGAGGACGACGAGGAAGAGGAGGAATACACGACAGAAGAGGAGACCAATTGGCCACTTCCACCACCTAAAGTCATACAGATCGATCTCGGAAACGCATCACGCACTTCGCTAGCGCCCCCCGAGCCCGACACTAGCAGAACCTCGCGTCGCAGTTCGTATACCCGTCCAAAGACAGGAGACACGTCATCACGCGGCTCCATCCTATCCGAACGCTTTTCCGTCTTCATGACCAGGTCGAGAGAATCAATACCGGCATTTGCTTCAGCAGAGCAGAAGCGGCGTTGGCGCGAGAGTGAAGAAGCAAGAATCGTTCGACGATTGGGCGGTCCTTGGCAACAGCTGCCTGATTCCAGCGAGACTTTGAGCAGTGGCAAAACTGACTCGAAGCGTAGTTCGCGCCCCACGACAGCAGGAAGCGTAGCAAGCAGCATACCTGAGTCACCGAGTCCAGCTCATGTCCGAAATACTTCGGATGCACCCACCCTCCCAGATATAGTACCTCCGGGTGGTTGGACACCGAGAATTGACTGGGAATTCAAGAGCCCGCAACGTTTCCTCAGCTTAAAGAGAAAAACATTGCTCGGATTGAACATTTCATTCGGGCAATAAGCATTTGATATTGCATGAACCCGACTAAGTTCACTGTACCACCAACAACGGCGCTTTTCCCCGCTATCATTACAGCGGGAGCGTAAAAGAATTACTAATTTCTACTGCTGGCAGCAACGACAATCTTTACCAAGCACTCACTTACAATCTTTTTGTTCTTTGCCTTTCCTATTTGTTACCATCATACCCGAGCTTATGCTCTTGCTGTACAAGTAAAGCTCTGCCTAGCCTTTCTTTTCCTTATATATCGCAATGTGCTATAGCATAGTAAACAATATATCAACCAACGCATTAGGTGCGATTAAACCGACGTCTGCTTCTTCTTCTTCTTCCTGTTACCAGCCAAACCATGTAAATCACAACTGTCAAAGACGCAAAAACAACAACACAAAAGGATGCGACTCAATTATTGCAGTGAATATTCGTCGTCTTTGCAACCATAGCCCAACAACCAAATGATACCAGCAAAAAAGCGTCCAAAAAAAAGAAAAAAAGAAGAAAGACGAAGCCTCAAAACATGTCCCTGCCTAAGTTGTCCGAAACGGGTGGGCAACGGGCCGCTTCAAAAAACGAAATTAACGCATGTCACATGTTTCAGCGGGCTTGTACGATGTCGATGGAGAAAGCCGACTAGCAAAGTTAGTTTACGTGGAAGGAATAAAAGGGGGAGGGAGCAGAGCCGAGTGCTTCGAACGGTTGCGCTTTGCTCAGGACCCAAAAAGTGAGGAAGAGAAAGACACAGAGAGTAAAAAAGGTCGGTCAGTGAAGACGAGTAAAAAAAGACGACCGAGTCTCGTCGCCAGAAAGAAAAAGAAAAAATGGGATCAAACATGTTCGGTCTTGTATGTATGTGTTGTATTTCCTTTTTTTTTCGTACGTCTGTAAGACATGAGGGGTAGAAAAAGTACAAAAAATATCAAACGTTTACATCATAGGATACAAAGGACGTGGATACACATGACCTCGACATGAGGAATTTTCTTTGTCTTGCTACAAAACTTCTAGCCACCGCAGCAATTTACAGAAATAACGAACGAAAAGAAAAGAAAGAATACCATAACGTTTACATTGGAATCCTCCTCATCTCTTCCAAACTCCAGTACTTCCTCATATTCTCTGCCTCAAGCTGCTTCACTTCATCGTCCAGATGCTGCCAGAGCACCGTTCCAAACGAATCCAGAATCTCCTTTAGCTCCTGCATGCGAAGTTCGCGCTCACCACGCTCGCACTCTTCAAGGTACTTTTCGAGCTTATCGATGCCAACATGGATTTGCTTGTGCTGAGTAAGAAGCTCGAGTTCTTTTTTAAAGGCAGGCATTTTCTTGGCGAGGATCGGGAAAATGTGCTGTTCTTCGATGGTGTGATGGACGGTCAGGTGATCTGTATGGATATATAACGGGTTAGGAATGGTGACGGAACATAACGTGTGTGTCTAGGGAAAGGGATTTGCTTACGGCAGAATTGCTGGCCTGTGCTGATGAATTGCCGGATAGACATGTTTTTGGGTCTCTTTTGTGATTCACAGGCCGAGTAGAGGACTTTCCAGGTTGCACGGAAATTGTCGTGGAAGTATTGCATATGCTCGGCCATTCTGTTGTATTGGCGGAATTCAAAGGGAGTGAGTTTGGGCAAGGGTTTTTCGTCTTGAACAGGGGCAGCGGCATCATTGACTACTGGAGGCGCGGGCGCAGTCGGCCCATCGTCGCCTGAAATGGTAGACATTGTTTCTGAACAAGGTACAAGGCGTTGCAGGATAGGCTTGCTTGTAAAACACTGTGTTCGGATTGGGGAATAGTGTGGTCGTACAGGCTTAGTGACCAATCTTAAGAGCCGGACTCGATTCATACGCTACGAAGAATTGCGCCGACGGAAGATATAAAAGTCGCAGCTTGGGGTATCTAGGTGGCGCCCATGGCATGGAACGCCGCCGTACAACCAATGTTGGCTTATGAATTTTGCATTACCAAGCCGCCGGGAGTTGCGACTTCCGACAGCCGGCAGACGCGCTCGTGACACGATCACGTGATATCGACTTCATCACCCAGCACAACCACACCAAAACACTCATCTCTTGCGCGTCTTGGCAAACTTTTCATGCCATTTGCGCGCCGACGGCTTGAGAGCTGGCGTTCCGCTGCCCACCGCTGTCGCTGATGCAGCCTTGCCTTTTGCTCGGATGGTAGTGTCGGAGGGAAATTCATAGAGGCCTTCAATGGCAGCGAGCTGTGCATCCTTGCGCCATACCTCTGGTAGGCGGTCCTCCCAGGTGTCAGTAAAATCAGCAATCAAAAAGTCATCGTTGCGCCTGGCCTCGAGCAGGGTTTTCCAGTGAAGAGAACCGTCTTTGGTCGGTCGAGACACGACCATGGTCCACTGCTGTCAGTGTCGTCGGTTGCGAGGTATGCAAGGATTGCTTGTGTAAGAGATATGGGATGTCCCTCTTCAGCTACAGCCGTTGCAACGTCGCTTGCCATGAACTGTTTGTCAAGCGGAATCCCCTCTGCCAGTGCAGCAGCCATGATGGATCTCCATACCTGTGAGAGGGCACTCGGAGACGGCTGGAACGAGCCGTCGTCGGTTTCAAAGGCCATGAGCTGTGTCCAGGCGGCCTGGCACTCGCCGTCCGAAAGGGGCATGTCGTTGAACACATGGGCCTTGGTCCGGCGGTTGGCAGTGGCATCGACGTCCCCAGCAACGATATCGTAGACTGGTAGCGTTTCTCTCAACAGGGAGATTGCAGAGGCCGTGGACGCGTGGAGCTCGAGCGTGGAGCTGCACAAAGCAATTGCGCGGGTGACAGGGATAGCTATCTCGTTGCCATGGGCTTCGAGGGCGGGCTGGGTCACGAAAAGCGAGTTGGACGTCTGGACCTGGCGCAGCTGGAACGACTTATCTGGGGTGCAGAGTACGGCATATGCAGGCTTCGCTGCAGACGCAGCCTGTGACTTGATAGACAGCCTGGGGCATGTGGTGAGAAAAGGTGTGTGCATCAACACAAATGCGACAGCGCTACCTACAAAGGGGGGTCTGGCTTTTCCAGCAATTCAACGATTTCCGAAGGCAGTTCGAGCAGGCGAAAATGCTGGTGTTGATGTGCTATGGAGATGGGCAGCCCGCCCTGGTCTTGCTGCGTAGCCATTGGCCGTGTGTATGTACGTATCGAATGAAGCCACGAGCCGTCTTCCCGGATGGCCTGTAAATCAGCCGTCGACCCCTGGAGCAAAGGGCAAATGGATCGTAAGCTGCTATGACGACGGACGGGTATTTTCTTGTTTATCGACGCTGCGGGGTGCGTGGATGCGCAGCTAGCTCGCAGGCGGATCGGACGATGGGCTGCAAGGGCACCAAATTCCCACCAAAAATACCTGGCGTTGCGGTGATTAGGACGGGGACCCCCCATGCTTCGTCTGCTCGCCCGTGTTGCACCTGGACAAGTCGCGCTCTAGTCTTCCCGCCCGCGCTTGGTCGCCGCTGCACGACCGCCTTGATTCGGGCTTCAACAAGTGCCAGCCATCTTGTTGTTGTGTTGTGTTTGCTCTCCAGTACGCGCGCCTGCTGCCGTCTGCTGTATGGCTACCCGACTACTACCACGACACCCACACCACGACCACGACCACCACCGCATCCACTGCCACTGCCACTGCCACTACCACTACCACTGCCACGCCAACCACGCCTACGTTTACGCCTACGACTGTCTTGGCCCTTGACCGTCCCCGCGCACCTGCGCCATGCAAGCAATGTACTAGTAGCCGCCCTGGTCACTTGCTTCGCTGTACCGATCCACCTCCGTCACTCGTTTCTACGCCCTCGACACCATGGTCGTCACAATTAACCCCGAGCCTGCGGCCCTGTCCGCAGACGACCTGTCTGCTTTCTACACGACCGATGAGCTGCTCTCGGGCTCGCCCGTCCTCATCTTCTACGGCCCCACGGCGACGTCGACTCAGGCAACGCATTCGCGCATCCAAGCCCACGTGTTTACACCCGCCGGCCTGCAGAACTTCGCCCGCCTAATTATATCACCCACTGCCACCTTCTACAATGCCGTCACATGTCTGCCTCGCGAGGAACAGGGCGATGAAATATGCCGCGGTCTCGCCTTCAGTCTATACAAGTACTTCCTCGAGCTGCCTCCCGAGATTAAGAATTCGTGGGGCAGGAGGTATGGCTCGTCAGACAACCTGCCCTCGGCGCCCAAGCTGTTTTCTGAGTCGCATGCCGCCATTGTTGCTGCCAAGATGGTCAAGGTTGAGAATGTCATGGATGTCATAATAGATGTGCGCCATGCTCTGGGCGAGCAGACGCTGTCATGGATAGACCTGGATGTCGTCTTGCCGCAGGGCAGCATGAAGAAGATCAATCCGAGAGAATCGATTCAATTTGACGAAATTGAAGAAGACTTGACCCAGCAAAAATATGGCGAGTTTGCGCCTCTAATAAAGCTGTTTGGAGAGTCTGCATTCCTTCCCACGTCCAAGCTCCGCCGCGCACCTTCGAAACCAACGGCTCTCAATCGATCGCAAAACTTCTCCAGAAAACAGAAAGAGACGCTCAGGCGGGAGATGTGTGAGTTGCTGGACACGGAAGAGAATTATGTAAACAAGTTGGACGAACTAGTCCACACAGTCGCGGTCGAATTCCGGGAAAAAGCAAAACAAAAGTCGACTTCTAGCGCCAGCCCCACAGAGCAAGCGCTGCGGAGTTTGTTTCCCCCCAGTCTCGATAAGATATTGGAAGTCAATTCGCAATTCCTAGAAGCCCTGCGCGTCGTGTTGGAGGAATCAGAAAATGGAGCCATTGAAGACATAGAATCAGCCACAGACGATGTTTACATCGCCCCTTTGCGAGGACAAAAAGACGCCCCTGATGTAACAGGCGCTGCAGCAGTTGCAAGGACGCTTCTTGAGTGGCTGCCACAGTTTTCTGACTGCTACACTGACTACATGGCAGCCCATGGCGACTTTTCACAGCTGCTCAAGCATTTTACAAAGGATACAGCGTCCAGTTTTTCGAAGCGTGTTTACGAGACAGGCGAGCAGCGACTAACATCCATGCTGATAGAGCCTGTGCAACGCCTCCCGCGATATAACTTGTACATTGATAATATTACCAAGCAGCTGCCGATGCGGCATCCAGCGATCAAACTATTTCTG
Organism: Curvularia verruculosa; assembly: GCA_036172615.1. Classification (NCBI taxonomy): domain Eukaryota; kingdom Fungi; phylum Ascomycota; class Dothideomycetes; order Pleosporales; family Pleosporaceae; genus Curvularia; species Curvularia verruculosa. Next base: position 149,421 of record JAWDHC010000022.1, on the reverse strand, counting down.
AAGGCACGAGACATGATATCGGACATTTGCACAAGAGAGGGCCCTACTGCACAGAAGTTCAGAATCTCTGGTCGTCTACGAAAGATGGTGTCCTCATGGCCATCAGGATGTAACCCACAAGGACGACTAATCACAGCCGTTGATTGCGTAGAGCTATCCCCACCATATCACGGAGAGCTTTCCGGGCCAGCTACAGTATCCGGCATCATGGTGCTCTTTACCGATTACCTTGTCCTCTTGCAAAAGTCCGAGGATGGCTCGATCAACGCCCGCGGTTTGCTTGCAGAGCTCGACAATCCCAAGTTTGCTGAATCATTTGACGGTACCACCGAGCTTGCTTTCCACCAATACCTGAGTCTAAGCGATGTGTTTGTCAGTGAGCACTCGGAAGGAAGCATTCTACAAGTCATATCCCCCGTGCCAATGGTTAGCACTTCCTCACGGTCACGAAGTCGGGAGCAGCACAGGGTCGGTATCCGCATGTTCTATCTGCAAGGCTCGTATGAGGGCAAAGGGCAAAAGTTCACAGAGGAGCTCACAAAAGCGCGTATTGAAGGCAGATTCCCTGAAGCAGAGAGAGAGGGTGATAAGTGGGAGGTCCGAAACCTGCCAGGTGATCTGAACTTCTTTTCATCTGTCACAGAAGAACCAGGTGACCGAAAAATTGAAGGCCGGAGGGAGCCCGCAAGAGTGCAGATTCTCATAGAGGGATCCAAGTTTTCCCGCCCCATAGAAGTCGGCGACAATGGCGTCGAGCTTACCATTACGGTTTCGACTATTGGAGAAGGATTGTACCTTTTGGAGAGCACTGGTACCAACGGATTCGCGGCGCGAGACAAACTGACCAACCTGGAGTTCCTGCCTGTCCTAACTAAGCGTCTGGCCAACTTCTTCCAGTTGCGCAACAGCGTAAAGAATAGCGCCTTGACCGATGCCTATCTGCGCCGTAACCACCAGATACTCAAGTCGCTCGCTCTCGAAATGTACGAAATGGAGCAGGAGCGAGGCAGCAAGAGTCGTCCACACTCACCAGTCAAGATGCTTTCGAGCTTCTTTGGCGGAAGTGTGAGCAATCTCAGTGCCACGGTCGGCAAGGAAGGTGGAGGTTCACGCAAGCTACAGCGAAACGCCCATACTTTAGGCGAGATACCTCGTATGCCACCACCTCTACCCGCAGTGCCTGCTCGCGCTCAAAGCCGCGATGGCGAATCATCACGCCCGACTTCATCCAGTACCAACAAGAGCGCCACATTTGCTGGCATGATGACTGACCCCATCTCGAAATTGGAAGAGAGTCTTGCGAATCTGACACTGGCGCTGCTTGCGCGTAAAGGCAACATTGTTGGGCGTTCTGTCCGCGGACGGAATGTTGCAGACGAACTCGTTGTCAATGAACTGTACAACACCGTGCTTGAAAATCCTGGAAACCTCGACCTGGCCAGCCAATCGTCTGTTGATGTCTTATTCGCAGTGTTTGAGAAGTTTCTGAGCATCGCTTGGAGGGAGCGCATGGGTCCCGTCCTATCTCATGCTACACTAGTTTCATTACAAATGAGATCGGACACGTTGCATCCTGACGAGTTTGAGGAGTTTTTCAGGAACATGCTCGATCAATTTGCGCCTCCGAATCAACGAGCATTCCGGGCGGTCATCAATCTGTTGGCTGAGCTGCTGGACGGTACTAGCAACGATGGGGATCGCGGGATCCTCACTGCGGCGTTTGCTGAGATGTTGGTTCCTGCTGGAAACTCGCACGACTTCATATCGCTAATGGACCGTTTGGTGGAAGACATCGATGTCCTATTTCCACCTCAGACGCCCGGTGTCGGTACTCCAATTTACGGGTCTATCGACTCCAAGGGCCGGCTAACGGCCGCCGGCTCCATAAACTCGAACACATCCCTTAGGAGACGGTTTGGGTTTGGTACCTTGGCTCGGGAGAACAGCAAATCTGAGAACGATTCAAAGGTGGGATCATTGTGGCGTTCGCTAAGTAAGAACAGCTATGCAGACGCACAGCCACCAAGCATATCGAGGAACGGAGTCGGGCCACTAGCTCGTTCCAACTCGACAGACGCTGCAGCGCGCCTCTCGCCCAAACGTCCCTCATCTCGCGACCGACCGACGGTGCTAGGCGCGTTCAGCTTTGAGCAACCGACTACGAACAATCGACCGTATAGCGGCGTGCTTGGAACAATTGGAGAGGTACCACCCAATGCTGGGCCTCCCCGCAAGAAGCGCCGCTCTTCTCTGAGTGATCTCAAGACATTACAAGATGCTGACGATGTACCTGAGTGGTCCCCAGAGGCTCCTCGCAAGACGGACTCGGTACTTCGGCACGAGAATCGGCAGATTAGCGAGTCACCTCGCCCCCAGACGCCATCAGGAGCGGCAGTGCTCAACAAGCATGCCTCGTCGATACCCACGCCTGCACGGCTAGGATCTCCGATGCGGCTGGAGAAGAAGGAAAATGCACCGACTAGCTCAGAACGTCTTGGACACTCGCGATCAAAGTCGATTACGCCCAAACTGGAGATTAAAGATGAGGTAACCATCAAGTCGCTTAGCCCTACGAAGAAGCGAAGCGAGACGATTTCGGGCATTCCAAGCCTTCGACATACAGGGTCTGGGTTACACGAGCGCACAGGGTCTGGCAACACTGTTAAGCTTCCTTCGACGCCTCGGTCGCCTACTAAGATGGGAGTTGGGTCGACGAGTCCGCCCAAGAGGCTCCGGATGCAGTCGCCACAAAAGTTGCGTGAGCGACTTCAGGTTCAAGAGCAGGACATTGAGGAGGCGTCGAATGCATTGCAGAGCGAGCTGAGCGCTATTGGACAGGAACTGAGTACAAAGGGCACACCACGTCTGACGACTCAAAGTTCTGCGCCGTCGCTGTCACTTACAAACGGAGCGAGATCAGCCGAGGCACGGATTGCGGTTCTGGAAAAGCAGCTCAAGGCAACATTGGAGCTGCTGTCAACACGCACGTCAGGAATAGCGAATGATGTGGCTACGTCTCTGCAGGTATCCGAAGCACGGTGCAAGCATCTGGACCAGCTATATCGCGATGTGAATGCGGAAAACGAGGCGCTGTATGCACGGTTCAACGAGGAGTTGGAGAAGGTGACGAGCAGCGCGCGCAAGGGCAGGGCCAGCGAGGAGGTGGAGCAACGGTTAAAGTCGAGTGAGGAAGAGGCAGCGCGTCTGAGGAAAGAAAACGCACGGCTGAAGAGAGAGGTTGCTGGTCTGAAGGCGCAAATCAGAGAATGAGCCAGGCGGTGTTGGTTGACTGACTGCTGTTCTGGTCTGTCCTCTTCTTCCTCTTTTTTCTTTTCTTCTTGACTTTCTTTCTTTCTTTCCCCCTTTCTTGCCTAGACACAAAGTGCTCCGTACAAATGGTGCGCCGGCGGTACCATGGACCGCCGGGTGGAGAATTATGTATACGAAGGTACATATTTTATGTACTTGTTCCGCCAAGAGGTCAGTCAGTCTTGGTGGCAGCGAGCGAGGCGCAAGAAAGGCTGGGCTATGATGGCATGACTTGGCGTTGTGTAAGGTTTAGAGAGCAATATACCATGTTCAGTGTTTTCAAAGGCACTTTTGTCAGTCATTTTCTGGTACACATGTCATAGTGGTAGTAGTGGTGGTGGTGAAGGACGCGCAACCAAGGGGTCCTGGCCAGGGTATGCCGGCCCCGTTGCAGTGCTTGGCAGCCCCGTCTGGGAGGCTCAACCCCGCTAGTTTATGCATGTGTTGGCAGGGCAGATGAGCCGATAGCCTATCTTGTGCCGCGGCTATCTACCCATCCACTCTCTCACTATGTGAGTATACGCCTCGTGCATTCCCGCCAGCCGCTTCCCCCACTCCCCTGTGCCGGCACTGCAGAGACAACGAAACTGGCCTCATGCTGCCCTCCGGTACCGTGTAATACGTGCTATTCAGGGTCACAAAAGCGCCGAGGGCGAGCAGCGCTGGTGTTTCAACAACAGGGAATTGCGTTGCTATTTCGGGCCTTAACGGGCGCACTATGCGGCACACTAGCAGCCAGAGCCGCCAAAGCACTGCGTTTCGTCTTTCGGAAACGGGCGCCCTCGACGTCGACATTGACTGCTGTAGTTGGTCGGCTTTGCTCACGACAGACATCCGCGACAGACGCGCATCCATCCGGCCCACAGTATCGCCGTTTGCGCTTGTGAATTGTGAATTGTGCTGGTTCCGCCTCCCAACCAACAAGATACGGGGTGCTGCTTAGTCTGTCTATTACTTCATGTAAGCCCTCCTTCCTATTACTCTCTCGTACCCGCCGGACCCCGGATCCGTGCACCGCGCTCACCCAAACCAACCACACGAAACGTCCGCTCCAACTCGACTGCCATTGATTCTGTCGCGTGCTCGAGAAAGACCCCATGGCAAAGAGTGGCAATGACCCTCCATGCTGCATCGTCGTCTGAAAGTCTCCCCGTCTACCTGCTCTCTCGCTCCTCACCCAAACGTCGCAACATCATCCATCCGAAACCAGTCGAGTTCCACCCACAGGCCGCTCTTCTATTCCACCGCCCCGACTTGGCCAGCCCCAACCCTTCGTGACCATGGCCTGGTTCATGAGAGGCGTCCAGAGCGCCGTCTTCCACTATGCTTCCTGCGCTCCCTGTACCGGCTACAGCGACAGCAGAAGAAGACGCAAGGCCGCCAAAGAGGCCCGGAAACTACGAGAGAAGCTCGAGCTCGAACAGCCCGGCGCATATCACCACCCCGAACCCACCGGCACCAATGCATACTGGGGCGAGGAAATCGCCATGGGCCCGGGGCCGCCTCCACGAAGAGCCCGGAGAACAAATACACCACGCGGCGGCAGCTCCAGAGGCTTGCCCACACGAGGAACACAGAGTTCGACGTTGAGCAAGGGCGAGAGCAGCATCGACGTCGCTCATGGCGCCGAAAACCGCCTCAGCGACGACACACTCGACGACGATGACGAGACCTGGAATCACAAGCGCTATCAGAGAGAAGACGAGGACCTTTGGGGTTACGACGACCACTCGACCGCGCTGGAACAAACCATGACGGGCTCATCTGTGGGCGGTAGTGGCTATCAAATGCGGAGACCAAATGTGTCAAGAGCCGGAAGCTATTACGTCGCACGCGCGCCTCCGGTTAACGAGCTGCACCCACCCGTGGTTAGCCTGCCATCTCCCGACCCTGCCGAAAACCGCTGGATGCTTCAACCTCCCCCCAAAGCCAGTGTAATGGCAGGCAAAGAACGAGCAACAAACCGAAGTCGTAGCGGCAGTGGCGCAAGCAGTCGTGTAGAGCTGAGTCTGGGTCGCCAGGTTAGCACGAGGCACCTGATGCACAAGCTCGAGCGAGGAGAGACGCCCGACCGACTTACCAACTCCCCGAATGGCTCTTACTCCAACCTCTCACACGGCCGCTGCAGGACACCCCAAGCGCGCCCCCCTTCTGCCACTAGCATCTCACCAAACAGGAAAAGAAGAGATACCGCCATGGCCCGTGAGCTTGGCATAGCACGGACAGATACCGCCAGTACCCAGCAATCATCTGCAGAGCTAGTTGACAACACTGCTCGCGGTATCACATCCATTCCAGACCTCAGGGCAGTCCGTGCCCGTCAGAGCCGACCCGCTCTCTCCACTGTCTTCTCTAGTAATTCGGGACGAGAAGACTCGACTACTGAGATGCCTGTGAATCACAATGACGAAAACACTGCCCCTATGCCAGCAAAACCCAAGCCTGTTTACCACGGTAATACAACTACCTTGACCCGCGAGTCAGGGCCCAATTCCACCAAACATCGCATACCACTTGGTACTTCCGACGTATCCTCTCTAAACTGTCTTCAAGATCTCGTTTCGCCCCAGGCATTATTGGACTCACGATTTGTCTCTGCCCCGTTGGTCGAAGCCAAGATCCGCCTCCCACCCTCTGAAGAAGACATGGCTGCCCGAGCGCGAAAAGAAGAGACTTTGAAACACTCGGACGACGACGATGACGCAGTAGCCATTGTCAACGTTCCTTTTGACCGCGAATGCGGACCACCTGAAAAAGACCCCAGCTTTAGATGGAGTGTCGACTTTTAAGTCTTGTCGGCGCTTGCTCGTCAAACATTACTCAATTTGTGGATGTTGCTTGGTTGCGATTTACAGCACTCTGGGGTTTCTGCTGCCTTATTCTTGCTCCACGTTACACTCGGCCAACCTGCATACATCGTCATCATTGCTAAAATGTCGTAAAGCATGATATACACTTGGAGCTCCACTTCTACACTCCACTACACTACACTACACAAAACACATCGACCCACCATACCCCCTACACACTATTACACGCACGCATCGCAGTGCGGAAAGCATACCTTTTCCTTTCTTTTCTTCTTCTTCCAACTCTTCTCTTCCAGTCAAGAATTTTTCATTCCAGCCCGTCTTGCCTCTCTTTTTTTCTTTGTGCAAAAAACATACACCTGCGTCTGTTTCATACATCTTTCTTCTTCTTCTCCTTATTCTTCTGGTCTTGGAAATTCTCGGAGTGCTCAATCAGCGTTTTTGTTTTTCTGGTTTTTAAGCAGCGAAGAGAGCGAAGACAAACAGAGAGAGGCTTTTCTCCTTGCATTGCTTGCATCTATAGACACGACGGGATTATGACGGTTTCCATAACATTTCTTGGCGTTTTTCTTCTCTTTCTTTTCTTTTCCTGCTCCTTCGCTGTTACTTTGGGATTGGGAGGCATACGTGAGCATTGCTGGCATGGGCTTGATTTTGCTTTGTTTTTTGGTTTCATTTGTTGTTGTCGTTGTCTTTGCCGCTGCTACTGCTACTCTTGCTGTTGTGGTGTTGGTAGTGGTAGTGGTTTATCATCTTCATTTCACAATGTATATACCTTTTTGGCATCAGTATAGCGTTGATTTTTAAATACTCGTGGGTGTGTTATTCGTAGCCATGTAGCCACCCCAACGCTGGTCGTTTGAGTAGACAAGCGCAGAATAAAAACACGCTATATTTTTTACATGGTTTGGATGGAGAAAGTGCCTGTATTGAATGATGTTTTGTGTGATGTGTGTGATTTACGAAATTGCTATAACAAGAATAAGACTTTGTCAGGCTATAACTATTTTCTCTCTCTTGGGCGTGTCGGATATACCACATATTCTTTGTTTCTTACCTTACTCACCAGCCACAGATTCAAGTGCCATAACGACTAAAAAATGTCAAATCCATGTAAATACATACAGCCCCATATCTCTCTCCTCCACGTCCCATTACAACCTTCGCCACTAGCACCCCTACCTTGTGTGTCTGTCCGTCCGTCACCACTATTACTACAGCTACAAATGCCCATCAGGAGACCCCAAAAAAAGACGAAGGACACCAATACGCAGCGCAATACTCTACTGACATATGTAGCCTTGTGGTTTCTTTTCCCTTCTCCACAGCACGGGAGGGAAAGGAAAGAAATAAAACAGCCATGGCAGCCACCGTCACACACAGCCACTGTAGCCGTGACCGTAACCGTAACCGTAATAATTACCGGTGCTTCCCCCGTCATCATCGTCGGCGCCCACCCGCAGACGGCTGCTTCCGCAAACAAGGTGCGTGCGTGCGCGTGCGTGCGGGCATGTGCAGATCACATGGTACAGAGGCGGGAGAGTGCATAGCAACGTGGGCCCAAAAAAAACTGGTTCGCTGTGTTGTTCTTGTGGTGGTGGGAATTGTGAATGAGAGAAAATTTAAGTTCTAGCTACAGCAGTAGCAGCTATAGAGATAAAAGGTTTCTAGCCCATGTGTCTGTCAGGAGTGGAAAGAGGGGTTTAGAAATAAGAAACAAAAGAAACGTCAGATGGAATGCTAAGCCAAGACGGGGACGATGGTAGCTTGGTTGGTCATTTGTTTTGCCTTTTTTCCGTACGTCTCGCGTCGTCTTGCCCTCTTTACATTTACCTACGCATGCTTGTTGTTTGTTTCTTTACGCCTTTTCTTATTGCTTTATTTCCGCGAAGCCAAATCTCGTGACTATATATGTACTGTACGTGTGATGAGGCAAGGTGAAGATGTGAAATAGATGCATTTCCGACAGAAGAAAAAAAGATAACTATGTGCCAAGGTCACTGCACGTGTGATTGCTGTTCTCAACCAAAGGCAATGGATGAGGTCTGGACCCGAAAAGGAAGGAAAAATTGTCGAGTCGTGTCGCGAAGTGCCATGAAGGGTTGTTGTTGGTTGAGTGGACAACCGTGGGAGGATATAGTACTAGTATAGTATGAGTCGCCCCGGATGTTTGAAGCGGATCGTACGATTCACACACGTTCTACACGAGCCTCCGGATCATCACGTCGGGAAGATCAAGTTGTTTAGCTTCCGCCGCCCATTGCGCTCGTCTTCCCACACATACCCCTCCCCTACCACGCCACTGAGAAGGGTTGCCGCGCTACCGAAAGCTTGCGAGTCATTTGAGCTACGGATTCGGAAACTCTCTCGCTCTCTCTTTTCATCAACAGTCATCCACCATGGGCAGAGATCGAGCGCTGGAATTTGTTCTACTGGGTATCTTACTGGCTGTCGTCCCCATTGCTGTCAGTGTGCTGGCTGTTTGTATAAGTAAGAGGCGGCGGCTGGTGCAGCAGAGGAAGAGAGATGGGCTGGCTGTTGCTGAAGATGAGGAGTTGAAGAGAGGGGAAGCGGGTAGAGAAGCAGTGGGGGCCTAGGGGAGGACTCGGCGCGGTGAATGGTGAGGTCATCAGAAGGAGGGGGGAGGGCAGCTTGACAAGTGTGTACTTTTACATGAGTGGAGTGTACAAGGCGAATAGAGTTCTACGGACAGTTTTCTGGGGCAGAAAGTGAAACATGGTGGCTGTAAAACGGGCAAGTATAACGACCCTATTTGCCTGGTCAAGTTGGGTTGGCTTGACTTTGAACTTTGTTGCTGTCAGCATCATTTGCCACTTGAGTAGCATATCGGCCATTCCCTAGACGCCTGGGTCAACGTGGTTATTATTCTTTCGGCCACCACAGGGAAATGCGTTAGTTGTGCCCAGCAATCTCCGCGTTTCAGCACATCGATATGCGTATGACAAGGCAAGGGGCAGTGATCGTGCATGCCATGTCGGGCATGGAAAGGGTAACCTGGATTGATATTCGGCTGCTCCCGGTCTTAGATTGCGTGGTATGTGCTTAATTCTCCGAGTTGCAGTATGTCGCTTGGCATGTATGTGGTTGACAGCGGCCGGTGGCATCATGTGAAATGAACAGGCAAGAAACGTCAAGAAGGAACGGATACCGGCGGATGTGACGATGGGGGCCAGGGGGTTGGGTTTTTGAAGTCAGAGTCGCAGGGCATGTCGGAGGAATGCCAACTCGAGTCTTGGAGTGACGCGTGCTGGGCCAACGGCGCACACAAACGGTCGGGGTTTCTGGCCAGGCGCCGCTGTACTATAACATTGCACGGGTAGCGAGGCGAGACGAGACGAGGCACGGTGCTGGAAAGAGAAAGGCGTTGGGCGGGCGTTTTGTCGTCGCATGGGCATGCAGCCCAAAAGGTATGTCGTTGTTGCTGGTCAATAGTGGGGGAATGATAGGAGCAGCCGTGTTTTGCTAGCGCGGCCGGATGCGGACTAGCGGATGGCCCCTGCCCTTGGCAGCGGCGCCGTGAGAGCGGCAATCCTGCATCCCTGAGCAGAGCGTCGCGTCGACAGAGTCCCATTCGCCTCGGCCTGCTGATGTCTTAATTTAACACTGGGCGCGGTCTCCTCTCCTAGACGTCTTATTGACTCTTTGCAGCCATTTCCACGAGTGCCTCTCTGCAGCTTCTTTGCCATTCATGCCAGCTGGGCGGCGCTGCAACTACCTGCGTGCCGATCATGCACTGCTCCTTTTGACGTGCTGCTACCCGTCCGTCCCATGTGCACGCTGCGCCCCGCGAGTGTATGCCCTTTTTTGAGACGACAAATATAACCGCCGTCTGGGCCAGAAGAACGGCCAGCTGCAAGCACACGGCTTCGTCATGGACGCACAGCATGCGCGTCGCGCTTCTCCCACCAATGGTACACCAGCCGCTACCACCGCCGCGAACCAGAGTTTGCGAGAGAGGCGGCGCAACTCCTTACCACTATCTATCAAGACTCCCGACCCCCGCCCACCCAAGCGCTCCTCGTGCTACATACGCAACACGGCCACCTCGCCCCAAATCATCTCGTCCCTCATCGACCAGCTGTCGGCCATTTCCATTCCTGCAAACAACCATTTCGAGAACCTCCTCGTCGGATACGATAGCGCCCCCTCTGTGTCTGCTGCCCCTAGCCTGCGCGCGCTTTCGGACAAGAACTCGATTGCTACAGGCCATGATGGCGCTTCGACGGACCAGGCGAGCCACTACGAATCAATAAAAGCCAGCAGCGACTTTTACCCCGACGACGCATGTGAGCCCCCGGTTGTGCGCACCTCGAAACCGCCATCCGGCAAGTCACCCCTGACGGCACCCAAGAAGCCGACCAAGTCGCATTCACTCAGCAACTACCTTGCCCGCAGCGGCAGCAGCTCCTGCTCCCTCCAATCCACCCATTCTAACCACTCGGCAAGCAGTTTTGGCAACATCAGCATCGAGGCAGGGACGAACCGTCGAATATCTACAGGCAGCAACAGATCGTCAGCCGAGAGCAAACGGAGTGTGAAGGCTCACAAGAGTTTGATGTACATGAGCTCCCGAGAGCGACTAAGGCAAAAGGAAACCGAACGAAAGCGCGCAACAGCACACAGCTTTGACGACACCCCCACGAGCGATTCCCCAAGAAAGAATACGTCTCAGCTTTTCCCATACGAAGATACCATCAAGGAAGAGCCTTCTGCAAAAGACGACGCCCAGGTCGACGACGACGACGACGCAGGCATAGGATCCTCTCGTTATATACCCCGCCATTCAAGCACGCGCCGTGTTCGCTTGAATTTAGTAGATGGTCCGTTCGGCGAGAGCCCATCGGACAAAGGAATTATACCTACGCGGGGATCTTCCTTGAAACACTCTGCTAGTCCTACACGTAAACACAAAAAGCACAGGTCGGACGACAGGAGTCGCCCACCAAGGTCGAGCAAAAGCCAATCCGTCCTCCAAGAGGCCATCAAAATGAAGTCGGAAGAAAAGGTGGATCCCGAGGTGCAGGCGCAGAAGCAGAAGAAGATACTCGAAGTATTGGAACGAGAGCCAAGTGAAGTCGCACAGAGAATCCGAGAACTACGAGAGCGAAAATTGCAAAGAGAGAAATTAGCCGGCATTTTGCCTGCAGACGGGGATGCAGGGGCAACACCAGCAAGTGAGCCTGGCGTTTCATCCATGCCGAGCCCTGAATGCTCCCCCACCACGACTGTATCAAGTGTGTCAGATGATGGAAAGAGGATCAGCGATCCTAAAAAGGCCCACAAAGTACTTGGAATATCCCAGGATGGGGTCAGCTGGTCAGGCGACAAGGCCGCTGAAAAGGAAGATAGCGATAAGGCCAACCTTCCAGTACCACCTCGACCTCGGTCCCAGCGGCCACGACCCCGAAGCCTGACGCTGAATGACGGTGACACTATCAGCCAGCTCCCCATCGATTATACGTTTGCCCTTGAAAACCTCTCTCTGCCGTCCCCAGCGTCCATTACGGGTTCAAGGCTATCCTGTTTACCTATCGGTACAAGCATCGCATCCAACCCCACCATGACAAGCAATAGCTCTGCTATGAAGCGCTCAAATTCAATGGCTGCTGGAGGGAGGACTTCGGTTATAATGCGGACCGCATCTGGTGCGGTTACTATGACCAAGCCCTCCGGACACAGACACTCCACTAGTGTCACTGATGATTCAATGTCCAGGCTATCACTGCCTTCACGGGCAGCCAGCGAAGAGCCCATCACCCGACACCGATCCATGCTCATATCGACCTTGCCAGAATCTCATAGTGCCCAACTTCAGCGCAAACGCACAAGCGCCAAGAAGAGGTGGTCTCACCCTGACTTGCCAGCAAAGGCAGAGAAAGCACACAACGACAGAGTGGAACGCAGAGAAGAGATGGCAAGGGCCGCGGCCGTGCAAAGTCCGCCACATCCCATCATTGAAGAGCGGCCTGCAAGTCGCGACTCAATCGACCTGGATGTACTTCAATACTTGCACTCCGAGCGCTTGTCGCAAAAGATTCGGCATCCTCAGACGGGCAGGGTAATATCCTTCTCCGAAGTGGGTGACCCACAAGGCTCTGCCGTTTTTGTCTGCGTAGGCATGGGTCTCACTAGATATGTCATGGCCTTTTACGATCAGCTCGCTGCTACATTGAAGCTGCGCCTGATCACGCCGGACCGCCCTGGTATCGGAGGAAGCCAAGCGGACCCGAACGGGACGCCTCTCAGTTGGCCTGGTAAGTATATGGGTTCGCTATCAGCCGCTTTTCATCCGTCATACTAACATTGAAACTAGATGACGTACTCATAATATGCCAGGCCTTGAAGATCAACAAGTTCTCCTTGTTGGCACATTCAGCAGGAGCCGTCTACGCTCTCGCAACATCGTTGCGAATGCCACAACACATTCGCGGTAGGGTGCATTTGCTTGCTCCTTGGATACCGCCCTCCCAAATGGCACCCATTGGCATCAGCCAAGACAGCCCACCAACGCAGCAGCTTCCTAGATCACAACGCTTCCTTCGCGCTCTACCTCCATCACTTCTCAAGGTTGCCAACTCGACCTTTCTCAGTGCAACCAGTGCCAGCCTCCAGCGTACCGGGCCCAAGACAGCCCCCAAAACGAAACGGAAAAACATGACCCCTTCACCAGCGCCAACCCATCTTTCGACACGGCCCTCAGTAAAAGACAATGACCGGCAATCAATGATGGTTATGGACCAAGTGTTGCCTAGCACCCTGAGCTTGTCGAACTACCCAGACCTCAACGATGAAGAGGCCATGCGCTTGAAAGAACTACTCACTCTAGCTGAACGCGAGCGACAGCGCGCTTTCGACGAGCGTCTTACTTTTGCAATCTGGGATCGCGCAACTGCACACGCCAATCCTGCCACTGATCTGATAGTCTGCCTCGAAACCAAGCAGACTATTGGCTTCCGATACGAGGACATTAACCGTCCAGTGGTTATCCATCATGGATCCAAGGACTCGCGCGTGCCTGTTGACAACGTGCGATGGCTGGGGAAGCTAATGCGCAAATGTGAAGTCCGTATCCTCGAGGGTGAGCAGCACGGGCTTATGGCAAGCGCACAGGTCATGGGCAATGTGCTTACAGAAATCGCCGGCGATTGGGAGGACTGGCACAACGTCACACGAGGTACGAGCGAACAACGTGCTGTCTCGAGGAGACGTACCACAGAAAGGTTGAAGACGCAGGTCAGCTTCACAAACTAAGCTCAGATCTGCCACACACACCACATTCGCACTGAGGTTCAAGGCTGATCTGGCCAATCCCCCAATGACTGTTAATATGGTCTCTATTCTTTTACCAATTAGGCCAGCGAGCGAGCGTGTAGCCTTTTTCCTTTTTCCTTTTATCTCATCTTTCCTTTCCTTTTTTTGTATCTGTTTTTTTCTTGCAACGACCGGACGAATACCCCTTGCGATCTTCAATACTAATAACCGGAAAAATTTCCTGAGCATCGCGTTTTTTTAATTCCATTACCTACTACTATTACTTTATACCCCCTGCTTTTTGGTGCAATACCTGGGTAAACAATATGTCACTTTTTGTTTGGTCTTGTTCTACCACCCACTCCCTTTTTGTTTTCCTTGATTCGATATATAGAAGGGACGGGATGCTGGCAAGAAGGAAAGACGGGTGGGAAGGCTAGCAAGGTAGGAGGTTTGGGGGGAACGGAGGCTTTTTGATTTTATAACAGCGCCGCTAGGTCGAAGCACATGTTTGCATTACGCCTTGGTGAAGCTTTTTTTGTTTCAGGCCGGACATATATAGATATGAATAGCTATAATGACTTGCTTGCACTTTTGGGGGGGTTTTTTTTATGCCTCTTGCGCCTAAGTGACTGATAATTACTCCAATGTCGAATGCACAGCCGTAATTGGATTTCACACAAGAGACTCGCTTGCTTGTCTAGACGAAGTAAGAGGTAAAACACGACAGTGACATTGACAGCGAGTCGACAGTATGGTGAAACAAGTGACATAGAGTTGTACGCTACACAAGTAGTAGATTCTAAGAATAGCAAACATACCAACGCTTGTAGTGCGCCCCACAGATGTGGCGCTGAGCAAAAAGCTCTTCTTACACAGTGTGATAGATAAGCGTCTCTTGTATATAAAATCCACGAGACTATATTCTTGATAAAAGAGTGAGGAGCCATTTACAAAAAAAGGAGGGGGGGGATGGGGGGTTTAGATCGAACTCGCACTCCCTTCCAGTAAATAGAAACAAAAGATCCAACCTCACAGTGTATACGCGTCCTCGCCCTCACCGAACAACAAATGCGGTTTCCTCTGCGCGAGATCCAGAATCGTCTGGGCGAAAACCGAGTTGGCCCACGCAAACCAACTGCGCGTATACGTCGAACTAAACTCTACGTTGATACTCTCATGGACTAGGCCCAGCTTGGACACGTTCTTGACTGCTTCGAGACAGGTAGTAATTTCCTTGTCGTCATCGCTCGTCATTGCCTGTACAAGGACAGCCATGGGCCAGGCGTTGCGTAGACCAACATGAGGGCCTCCGATGCCGTTAAACGCTTCACCAGTGAGGTAGTAAGGGTTTCCGTTCTTCTCTAGAATCATCTTACGGGTGTTCTTGTATACTTTGTTGTCTGTATCCGTAAAGCCAAGCAAGGGCAGGGCAAGTAGCGAAGGGAGATTTGCATCGTCCATGAGGATGGAGGAGCCGTAACCGTCTACTTCGAAGGCGAAGACTTCGCCATATTTCTTATGTGTTACGACTCCGTGGTCCCAGACGCCTTTGTTGATCTTCTCACCCCAGGAGAGGACTTGAGCTGCGATTGTCTTTTTCCCGGATTTTTTAAGCATATTGGCTGTGCGGGTGAGTTCGGTGGCCATCATGGCGTTGGAAGGGATGAGGAAACCGAGGATGGTGGCGTCATCACTGGGGCGGAAGGCGCTGCGGACGAGGCCTGTTCCACCGTTGAGAGGGTTGCCCAAGCCACTCAGACCAAGCGTTTCGGTGCCGCTGTCGGTTTGACGTCGCCAGGTGTACTCGTTGCCTTGGTACTCGCCTGTCTTTTCGTCAAAGGTGGGTTTCGATTGTTCCTTCAAAACGCTCAGGAGCGTGTCGAGAGCGAGGAGCCACCGTCCGTTGATAAACTCGGTCGAGCCAGTGTGATTGTAAAATTGGTTTGAGAGAGACAAAAAGTGGGCGAGGGAGTCGAGCTCATATTTGCATTCAAAGACAAAAGATTCTTCGTAGAAGGGATGCACGTTGTCGCCATCACCTTGGAACGTCGGCTTCAGACCACTTGGGGGAGGTGGCTGGAAAGCATTGCAGTAAGGAGACCCAATGACATACTCTGCCTGGGTGTTGATGGCTCCCAGGATGAGCTTGTGGATTTCCTTGTCCTTTTTGGCAAGGAGTTGGTATTGTGCTAGCTGGTTCGTCGAGTCACGGAGCCATTCTGCGTTGATGTCGCCAGTGACAATGAAACTCTGCGGTCCTTTCCAAGCAGCGGAATCCCAGCTTTGCCTGAAACCTTTTGGCTTAGCAGTATCATCTACGTGCCACCTTACAGTCGTGTCTAGTGTGTTTGGAAAAGCGTTTTCGAAGAGACGAGCGAGGTCTTTGTCGACTATCTTCTTGCTCATATCATCGATGACCTTCTCCACAAGAGGCGATTCAAAGGTTCGACAGTACTTGGAGGGTCGTTGGAAAGGGAGTTTCATGGGGCCTGAGCTGTATGGTGGGCTGCCAGATACATCAGCGAATGTTGTGTTTTACACATGTCTTTACATACTGCGGCCGCTTGGCGTAGTGTGTGTAGTCTGGACATGCCGCGCGGTACTTAACCGGGTCGATATCGGCTTTCAGAGGCTCTTGATCGTATACATTGTTCAGACCGGCTGAAACGGGTTGAAGAGAGAGCAAAGGCCCCAGAGATAGCGCTGCTAAATACGACTTCATGGTGTCGAAGGGCTACCGGACAGTGATACGAACGACAGGCAGTGCGACGAAGGGGGTATTCAAATAGGGTTGTTCTGCATAGTTTTTCCAACACAAGATATCTCGGGTGTCGGATCCAAAGCAGGCAGATAAGCTTCAATCGATGGTTTAGGCTTGGTGTCGAACGCCAGATGAGGTGGTTGTCATACGAAGAGCATGCCGACACCTCCGCCAATGAGCAGACGTCCAAGTCCGCATGGCCCGTGCTGCAGCTCAAGGTCGCGCAGCACAATGGCTGTCTCTACTCTTCTCTTCCCTCGCATACATTGATTTCACCTTGCAGCTGCAAGGTTTCTGGGCACAAAAACACTTAGATAGATTGGAATGATTCTGGCGACTGGATTTCCTCCTATTTGACTATCACCCGTCAAGTCAACTTTTCACACCTTCAATCATCTACATTAAACCGCCCTCATAGATTGACACTGAACAACACGACACAGCCTGGCTACCACGCTCTCGATTTCTTCGCTTCAGTGTACCCAACGCCACCATGATATCCCTCCCAGGTCTCAACCTGTCCTCGCAACCTGCCGAGCCCCAAAACGCACCCACATCGTCCGTTACACGGACCCAAGAACTCGCCGCAAACACCGAATATCGCTTCGAAGTCTCTTTCTCCCGCACCCTCACAGTCAAGTTAGCTTCCGGCACCGCCGAGTTCTTCGGCACTGAACTCGCGCCATCTACCACGTACTCCTTCTCCGGTACAAAAGGCGCAATCTACACATGGCACGGGTGCAAGCTCGACATTGGCGGGGAGGTCGAGTCCGACTATGTGGCTGAAGAGACGCCCATGATGAGCGTCGCAAACCTGCATTTTGCGCTGGAGAACCTGCGCGACAAGAGTGTTGCAAGCGGCAGCGTGGAAATGGGGCCCAGGGTACTTGTTGTCGGGCCCGAGAACTCTGGCAAAACATCGCTCGTCAAGACACTGGTGTCGTATGCAGTCAAGAGCGATAGACAGCCCATGGTGGTGAACCTGGACCCGCGCCAGGGCATGCTCAGCGTGCCAGGCTCCTTGTCAGCCGCCGCTTTCTCGTCAATAGTAGATATTGAGGAAGGATGGGGCAGCAGTCCCATTTCCGGGCCCAGTCCCATCCCTGTGAAAATGCCACTGGTATATCACTATGGGCTCAAAGACCCAGAAGAAGGCAGTTTCTTCAAGCCGTTGGTCACGCGCATGGCGCTCGCCGTTACAAGTAGACTGGAGGAGGACAAGCTGAGCAAGCAGGCTGGCTTCATCATCGATAGCTCAGGCGCCATCAGCACGGGGAAAAATGGCGTCTACGACAACATAGAGCATATTGTTTCTGAGTTTTCCGGTGCGTGTGATGTCTTGATCTCTTTACCTGCCTATCCCTACATTGTTCGACTTAGTCTGCCTCATATCTACTTGTTCTCTCGCACGAATCCTACACATACATCACCCGCTCCCACCCGCTTCTTCTTCTCCTTCCTCTCCCAAACCAGAAATAAAAGCTAACCACATCCCCTCATTCTCTCACTACAGTCAACATCATCATCACCCTCGGTTCCGAACGCCTCTACTCGGACCTCTTGCGCAAATTCTCCTCGCGCACCACCATCCCAGCCGACGCCTCAGACAGCGTCACCGTCATCCGCCTTGATAAATCTGGCGGCTGCGTCGACCGCACCGAACACTACATGCGTGCGTTGCGCCACGCACAGATCAAAGAATACTTCTTCGGCCGCGCCGGCGACGACACGCTCGCCCCCACGAGCCAAATGGCCGATGCGCCTGACCTGCACATCTTCCGCATCGTACAGGATACTGCTGCCGACCAGGATCCGAATCACGCAGATGACTACGGGCAGCCGGTGCACAGATTGTTTGATAAAGTGGTGCCGGATGAGAGTATGGTCGGCATGCTTTTGGCGATTACGACGGCTGGCGTGAATGATGCGCAGGCGGTGATTAGAGATAGTAGTGTTAGGGGCTATGTCTATGTGGCGGATGTGGATGAGGCAAAGAAGAAGGTTAGGTTGTTGAGCCCGTTGCCGGGACAGACGCCGGCGAGTGCCTTGGTTTTGGGCAGTTGGCCGGAGAAGGTCGAGGGCCTGGTCGGGTAGGGTGTTGTAAGGGGTTGAGGCAAGGCGCATAGGTTGGAGGAGAGAGCGAGCGAAGGGAGAGGGGCGTTTGAGTATTAAATTAGTCAATAGAAAACATCATGTTGTACATTTTTTTGGGTATCTTTTCATCTTCCAAGAGATTGCGTCTCAAAGTATAGCCAAGTTTTGCCTACCCAGCTCTCATGGCATTCTCTTAGTTCTCATCCCATCCACACTCAGTTTCTGGGCGTGGACGGGTATTCTTGAGACACAGACACAACTGCCACTCTATACCGTGTGCAGAAAGCCTTAGTATGGGCGTATCTGCTTGCAGGTGGTTAAGTCTGAAGCTCCCAGCTCGATCCTCATTTGGCTCGCATAAGCCCTATAAATGTATCCAGACCAGAGGAAGACGACAGTCCATGAACACCGATGGTGTCGAGGCCAGTCAGACCCTGGGACTCGACACCTCTTTCAGGTCAGTCTAGCGTGGCCTGAATACGTGTCCCATTATCTCAGTCGGAATGGTCGTATCCTGAATCTCTTCCCACTTATAGCTCAAACCTAGGCTTCTATCCTCAAGTAGTCTCATCCACACCCTCAAGGACTTCCATACGCTTGCGAAATTCCGTCATCCTCTCTCTAACACTCTCATCCCTTGCATCGACCCTCCAACCAATATGTGGCCTTAACACCGCAAAAGTCTCCTCTGGATCTTGAAGAAAAGGATTTTCTTGGCCGTTTCCGTACAAATACTCGTCCACCTCTTGGTCCACGACCTGAAAGCAAGTTGAATGAAGGAGCAATACCTGGGAAATGGTGAAGTTAGGTTTTGTTGAGAAATCCTCAGTGATTTTGCTGTAGTGTTTCTTTAAACGTTCAAAGTGCTGTTGCCAAGAGGGATCCTTCCAACATTGATATAGACGGTGGAGCGTGACATGGTGCAGGTTTGGCATCGAAGTTAGCAGCTCGACAATGTCGTCGCAGTCTGAGAGAATGTGGCGTAGGACCAGAGTCCTGAGTTGCTGTCTGACATTCTTTGGTATAGGGATGCGGCGCGGTTTGGTAAAAAATGGTGCCTTTTTGTTGAAGCTGAGGCACAGATCGAGGTGCTGGAGATGATGAAGATGTGAGAGGAAGTTTTTGTCTATGGCGATGGCGTTTTGAGGGGTAGTTACTAGTTCCCGGTTCATGTTATAATTGATGAAGAATTTGAGGTACTTTAGTGGGGTTCGTTGAAACATGCGTATGGTATCCTCGACGTGCTTCAAAGTGATAGGATAAGCAAAGTTGTCGTTCATCAAAGGCCCAGGCTTGGATACAGTGTCATCTTCCATGTCGGCAACGAACTCGTCGACTTTTGGCACCTCCATGTCAGTCAAGGCATACATCAAGGTAGAATAACCCTGGGAACTCAGACGGTCATCCGGAGCCTGATCTCGTGGGACATCTCTAAAGGAGACCTGTCTGATATTCGGCTTGCGAAACCCGACCGGAAGCGACTTGTGAAATGGTGTACTGTATCGAAGTGGGAAGGTAGATGAACGCCAAACTTCAGTTGTAAATGTGACTCTTTTGAGGTTTGGAAACTCTCTCAGCGCTTGTTGCAGAGCTTGAACATGTGACTGCTGCTCCATGATGACTTGCTCCTCCCGGTACAAGTCCTGATAGAGCGAGTAGCTCTCTTCGATACCCATCATGGTTGCATTCCGTGCGAGGACCTCTCTTGAGAATTGATCGCCGTACCGCAGGAGAATCTCCTTGGCAGCCTCGGTTAACCGCATATTGCTGTCAAAAAGTTCATCATGCTCGAGTGCATGGTACTCTGGATTTTCCTCGCCATAGATCCAAATGGCTTCCTCCAGCCGATTTTCAATGTCTCTCTGGATTCTTCTTTCGTCGACTAAAACAGCCTCGCGGAAGCTGCTCAGCGTCGAGTACTCGTCGAGACGTGTGTCATCCCAGACAATCTCGCGGACTCGAAATTTGTAGCTGGGGTGTGACATGATTTGGTACAGGTAGTCCAGATTGGCTCGATTTGGCGAAACGTAGACACGATCGATGCGAAGATAGACGCTATTGGCTAGCTGCTTGCTGGCAAGTCGCAGGTGCTTGATGTCAAGCTTGGAAATGTCTGCACACACAATATCCAGCAGCTCAGCTGGCAAGTCCAAAATGGTTTTCGTAGTCTTGACGGGGGGTCCGTCGTCAGATCCAAAAGCGTCTGGGAACTCATCCCCAAACAAACCCTCCATGAAGCTTAGCGACGGCACCCTGCTCGCGCTCAGAGCAGAGACGGAGGATACGCGGCGCTTTGAGACACCGGCATGGATTGTCAGGTTGGGTTTCCGGCGTTGGGGTTTTGCTGGCCGCATCTGGAGGTTTGAAAACATGGTAAAAAGTATGAAGAAGCGCAGTGGGCATGTAATAGCGAAGTAAAGGGTTATAAGGTTGGAGCTATACTAGATACTTGGCACACACGACAGTTGAGATGTATCTAGTAAGTGTGGCACGATGATCCAAAGGCGAGGGGAGGGGGATACGGGAGCAGCGGAAGAAAAGCAAGACGATGATGAAGATAAACACACAGTCGGACCGCCAAGATGCAAACAAAGTGAAACGCGAGGGAGTGGATGTACGCTATGCATGCAAAGTGGCGAGCTATCCGGTTCGAGCTGAGAGGGTGGGCGTTATTCGAGGCCATGTGATGTGACGTGACTAAGCCGAGATGGGCCCACGCCGCGACGGGCAACCCAGGCCATGCCGCCAAAAGCCCACATCGTGCCCCTCTCTCGCTCGCTCGCTTATTGCGTGGAGCTCTGCCCGCAGTGCATCTCTTGGCCCCAGTCAACGTCAGGGCCTGTCGACGACATCACAAACCACTGTCAAACTCGGATATGATATTAACTTCGGTGTCATTCCACTTCCACAGGCGCCTCTCGGCAGCCCCGACAAGTGATCGTAAGTCTACATACTAACATGTCACCTGTGCACCAGGCAAACACGTTGCGAACGGTTCCACGACGCATCATTCCTCACGACGGCCGCAGACAGCAGCCTGTCCACCCAAACCAGGTGTACAGCAAAGCAGCTACGGCGTCGTGGTAGACACACTCGCTCTTCCCATATCGATATCAAGATTGACCAGCGCCCATTGGACACGCATACCCCGCACCAACCGATGCTTCAAGCACCGTGCCATGACCGGGGCTAATTGTACAAGTCGAAGACTGGGAAGGGGGCGAGTCATTCACTTAGGAACCCTCCTCGCCCTCGGCCTTCTTGGCCTTCTTCTTCTTGCCGCCCGAAGCGAATGCATTGGGTGCCGTAGGGTTGGCCGACTGGTGGACGATGAAGCGAGTGTAGCATTCTGATGGATCCCACTCAAAGCCCATCAGGTAGGGCTTCTCGAACTCGTCGTCTGCCTGCCAAAGGGTTAGCTATGTTGCAGTAAGATATATCACAATGCGGCCATCATGGTAACTGCCATGGCCATTGTCACTACTTACGCGCTTCTTGAATTGCTTGTGAATGGCATCTAGTGCGTCCTTGATGGTGACACCCTTCATATTCCGTGCGACAACCTCGAGGCCTAGTGGGAAGTGTAGGGTAATGGACTTGAGCTTGGGCTCCGTGAGCGGCAGCTTCAGTACGGATGGATCCTCGACAGTTGAGGGTGACTTGTTCAGCTTCCTGCGAGATATGCATTAGCACCATGCCAATTCAATCCGGAGACGCGGGTCAGAGCTATCCGGATCACGACGGACCCATCGGTAATGACGATGACGACGACAACAACAATGACGGGTGCAGACAGCTCCGCACAAGACGAGATAAAGAGAAGGAAAAGGCGTTCTTACCAGTTGAGCTTCTGTGTCTCAATTGAGATGTCAATGTGCTTGTTCTCCTTTTCTGTCAAGCAGTTAGCCATTGTCTGCCCCTCCTTGGCCTTACCCCTCTCATGAGCGAATACGTACCTAGATCCTCAATGCGGTAGACGTCAGCGGCCATGGAGCTGACTCTGCGGTGGCCCTTTTTGGCGGCGGCATCCTTGGAATCCTCGGTCAAAGAGTCGACCTTCTGGAGCGTGTTTTCTGTCTCTGCGGCCATGGTAGCGTGTAGAGTGGCAGGTGCAGCAGGTGCTAGCGGAAGCGATGGAAGAGTGGTAAATGGGCTTGGTCACAAAGAGGTGAGCGAGGTGTCAGGGCAAGTGACTGAGCAGGCAGTGTATGTGAGAGAAGAGTGAAGAAGAGAAGAGGAAGAAGTGAAGGGGGAGCAGCTTTATGAGGGGCCCAGCGTGTCGGGGGCAGGCAGGCACAGGCGACGGTCACTTGATTGATGAGCACCATCAAGGGGCCCAATCCAATCAGTCGAATCGGCGTGGGACGTGAATGGTCGGACCCGTGCGGGGAAGAGCGACCATCGCCCAGAATGCGGGGAAGAGAACCACCACCATTGGCCGTGAGAATGCGCCGCCCGCCGACCTGACAAGAGACGCCCATTTGGCCATCGTAGCCCAGCACCAGGGAACAAAAAGGCACCGGAAGCTAGCACTTGAGCCTCAGTTGCGTACATGTGCTGGTCTTGGGCGTTGTTGTGTCGCCGTCGCCGTGCTCTCAGCTCAGGTACGGTGGTGAGATGGGCATCACGCGACCGACGTCATTGGTCGCGCCATGGGTTGACAAAGGCCGCATCCTCCACTCGCATCGTCTCAGCTTTAGCACCCGCCGACGCCTCGATTGATCCACTTGGTTGCTGCAGCACACGTATGTATGTACGTACATATGTACTATAATCTGCGTCCGAGCGCATATTGACAGGTTGCTTTTGACACGCACCTGCTAACCATACACTCATACACACATTCGTATCCGTCTCACGTGCTCATAGTACCACCACAGGGCTGTCTCTAACTTATATGCAATTGGTCCCACAGTCGCACCACCACCAAGTCTAAGAGTGTCCCGAAATACGCACAGGCTCATACAATTCCTCGAGGTACTTTTCCTCTTCCTCACTCAACTCCTTGCCTCTGGCCGCCAGCGCCTCGTCCATTCTCTCCACGCTCGAGAAGCCGATGATCGGGCTCGACACACGCTTATTGATCCATGCCAGTGCAACATGGCTCATCTTCCAATCGTGCTTCTTTGCAAGCTCCTCGACTCGCCCGATAATCTTCTTGTCCACTTCCCTCGTGCCTGACGCCTGGTTGCCGGCTTTCTGCTCGCCTTCAGACCGCGTTGTGGATCCAAAGGCTGAGGGCGGACGAGCAAGATGGCCACGGCAGAGAGGTGCCCACTAAATTTCGTTGTTAGCACAGTCTGCCATCAATCACAAACCACCGAGTCAAACAAGGTCATGGGGGAAGGAGCACAACTTACAGGAATAAGACCAACGCCCGTATCGTTACAGAAGCGGTTCATCTCACGCTCTTCCTCGCGGTACAGCAGATTATAGTGATTCTGCATGCTGATAAACTTTGTCCAGCCATGCTTCTCTGCTACAAACTGCATCTGTGCAAACTGCACTGCCCACATGGAGCTGGCCCCGATATACCGCACCTTGCCGCTCTTGACCAAGTCATGCAGCGCCTCCATGGTCTCTTCCAGCGGCGTGTTTGGGTCAAACCGGTGAATCTGCAAAAGATCAATGTAATCCGTATCGAGCCGCTTGAGCGAAGCATTGACAGCGTTGAAAATCGCCTGGCGTGAAAGTCCCGCTTGATTTACGTAGTCTTTGAGCTGCGCCATTTCTGTTGTATAGTTGATGCTGCGGATACTTGGGTCTTCGCCCACATAGCCAAAGCATTTGGTCAGAATGACGAGTTTCTCCCGCGGCAGCTTGTACTGCTTGATTGCCTTGCCGATGATTTCTTCCGAGACGCCGTTGGAGTAAACATTGGCTGGTTACATGATGTGTTAGCAAAAAAAAATAATAATAATGAAGACACCCCAAGCTTGTCATTTCTTTTCCAATACTTCGGGCATAGAGAGAAAGAAAGAGGAGAAGAGAGAAAATCTAACCAGTATCCCACGTCGTCAACCCTCGATCATACGCCGCTTTCAGCAACGGCAGCGCCTCTGCCTCTTCAATCACCCACGGCTGCCACTTCGCACTTCCAATGCTCATAGCCCCCAGAATCGGCACAGATACTTTGAGCCCGCTCTTGCCCAACCGCCGATACTCGGCCTTGGACTCTTGCACCAGCCCTTGGATGTCGGTTTTGTCGGCCACCATTGTTTCTTTTTTTTTCTCTCTCGTTGTTTTGGTGTGACGACCTGGCTTTTCTTTATTCCCCGAAGAGATTGCTGCGTGTGTTGGTTGGTTGAGTAAAAAAGCGTAGTAATACCAATATATATATATATATATATATAGCGGGGTGATAATAAATCAACAAAAGTGCTGTGGTAAAGTAGTGCTAGTAGTAAAAGAAGATCTACCCTGCCATCATGTCAAGGTACCATACCTGGCCTTCTTAATATATACCTACCTACCTACCTAACCTAACCTACCCGCATCAGAACACGATCGCCCTTTTTGCCCCGCCGCCCTTTTCCTCTCTCTTACAATGCTTACATTAACCCCTCCCCCCACGCCTGATGAGCTGTCAATCATCGGACTTTGCGGTGTTAGTTTGGATTCTTTGGTTTGCCGGTGGCTGTTGGCTGGCTTTGTTTCGGCATTATCATCCACCCGTGTGCGGGGGTGTATTATTTGCATCGAAAAACTGCCGTTAGCTTCTATACTGTATATATCAATCTACGTCATGACCAAGTCGTGGGGGACACTTGCATCCCGCGGACCGCGCATCACTGGCTGACTGTCTGTCTGTCTGACTGACTGACTGACTGACTGACTGACTGACAGATTACCTTCTGACAAGAGTCAAACATGCAGTACAAGGCTCCGACATGGACCATGCTCACCCTCAATCATACTGCATACGCACTCGAGACTAGACCTGGTGGACATGGGAAGCGTTCTTTCATTTGGCTCTGAAGTGTTAACAAAAGCTCTCGCCGTCAACCACAATTGTCCTGCATGTACTAAACAAGTAAGTCCCGGGCACCGACCCCTTGCGCAAACACGGAAAATGGTCGACTTCCCATCATATCACCAAAGTCGTGGATGCATGCTTCTTTTCCATCAAGTCATTTGGTGGTATTTGTTTGAACGTCGTTTTTGAGCTTAGACCCCCAGGCGCCAACCGCATTGATGCAGAGAAGTTCATAGATGCTCATGTGCCCGTAAAGAAACCCGTACTCCCCAGAACCGTTTAAGCGTCCTCGACAATGTTGCCGCGCTCCGACACGTACAGACCGTCCAAGAACTTTCGGATATCCTTGTTGCGGACCTTGCAGATTTGTTGGATATCAGCGGCACCCTGCGAGACGTCCTCGAGCGACTGTTTTGTTTCATTAGCATGCTAGTTTGGATTCTAGAGGGAAGCAGTTGGGTCTTACGTTTCCAGAGAGCTCAAGCTGGTCCTTGACGTTCTTGGAAGCCTCGACGTCGACACCGGGCCTCAGGACAACCCTTCGTACAAGCTTCTCGCCGATGAAGTTTCTGATCTCAACCTCCCAGCAGCCAGTCTCGTTGTTCTTCTCCAGGTTGACGTTGATGGGAAAACTGGTCGATACGTTAGCCAATGTCCGACTGTGCAACCTCTACCACGGGTCCGGTCCAATTCGGCTTGTCCATGTCCAATGCTTCGAATGTACCAGCAAACAACGATCCCACTGGGGCTATTCTTGACCGAGCACATGGCACAAAACCGCCTTGGACCAGACACTTGCTTCGAGAGGACCAAGGAGAGATCCGGATGGTAACATACTGGGCATATACGTAGCGCATCTTGTACTTGTAACCCTTGGTGACACCGATGATCAAGTTGTTCTGCTCCGAGTCAGTCCAGTCCTTCGTCTGGTGCTTCGATATTTCCGGTGCTTTTCACGTACGATGAGTGTGCGGACGGTGCGGAGAGTGGCAACGCTCTTGCGGGCGCCGTGGTGGAGCTCGATCTTGATGAGGTCCTTCTTGGGCTGTACCGATTCTTAGTATCTTCCATTGCTGCCAATTCTTGATCCCAAACATACGTGTGTGAAGCTGACCGCCAAGTGACCGAGAGACTTGGTGAGCTTGCCCTGTGTAGTTGTAAGAAACGGATTCGTCGTGGACATGTTATCGCGCCTGGCTTACTCGGGGACCTAAGTCACACCATTAGTATCATGCTTGCAATATTTGGTATCCAATTTCGCACTCACCCTCAACAACGACATTTCGGTTCTTGATCTGGACCTTGACGCCCTCAGGGATGGGGAGCTCTTCCTCGGAGTGGCTGTTGCGCACTTGTCAGCATAAGTTCGAGGGTTTTTTGGTGTTTTGCGATCGTGGATGGAATTCGGTGCGGAGGCGTCCATGAGCCGTTCGGGGGTGGGAAATCCGTGCGGTGCAGCGATTTGTGCGTCCAATTCGGGGGTTGTACGTACATGTACTTCATCTTGACGGTTGCTGCGGGTTAGCGGTGTTGTCGAAGCTGAGGTCGATTTTGACGTGGGAAGGCCCTCGAATGTGTGAGGGCGGAAAAACGATAGCCGAGCCACACGCCTAGCCCGCTTTCGCACTAGCGTTGCCGTCTTTGCTGTGAACCCCATCGTCATGTCGCAACACCATAGTCAGTGTCTATATTTGCTGTAGCTTGTGTCTTTGCCGCAGATAATCCCGGAGTCGCTCGTATAAATTTTCTGATAATATCCCACCGCTTCCAAGTTTCCACCTAATCCTTGTCGAAGCTGTTACGGGTGTCGCAACCGCCAGCAAAAACATACCTGCATTGAACATCTGGGTGCAATGGCAGGCACCAATCCACACATCGCTCAAACATTGCTGCACCGCGCCTTTTCTCCGTCTACTGCAGAGTCGCATTACCAAGAGCGCGCGGTAAAGCGACCTCTTTACATTCGCGCAACATCGCCAACCCCCTCTGCGCGCGCAGTCCGCCGTCGCGCCCTCAACGATCGCAAGGAAGCCGCGCGGAAGCGTAGCAAGAACAAGCCTCGTCCACTGTCTGCCGCAAAGAAGCGTGCGCTGGGTCTTAATGAGATTCCAAAGGATCAGCAAAAATATTCCATCTATGAGGGGCTACACAACCTCTGGGTAGGATACATGAGGGAGGTGTTGGGCGTAAACGATGCATCCAAGAGTGTTCTCATCACACCAAACGCAAGCGGACAGATACTGGCGACTGCCGATATGCATGGCGCGCTCATGACAGTAGTGAGGAGTCGGTGTGTGAGCCGCGTCGGCCTGGAAGGTATAGTTGTGCGCGACACGAGATTCACATTCGAAATCATAACCAAAAGCAACGTTGTCAAATGTAAGTTTGTAGGCACAAAGAGGTAAGTGGTAAGTATCTGACGAATGCAGCCGTTCCCAAAGAGCACACTATTTTCCGGTTTCAAGTGCCGCTCCTGTGTAATGAGGGAGAAACGCCCAAGGAGCCACTCACCTTTGAGCTCAACGGAGAGCAGTTTCAGACACGATCAGCCGACCGTGCGAACAAGAAGTTTAGGATCCATTACCAGTCTGATATATGAACTGGATGAAGGGAATAAGAGCTATATCCCCATCAACTCATGTTCTTGAGAGCATGAGGATTTACCGTACAAGCCCAGCCAAAGACATGGTTCAGATACCGCTGAATTACAACGTTCAGGTAAAGATATGCCCACGCCTACAAGCGTGGAAGGCGACCACGGTGGACACAAGAGTAATGCATTGCAAATAAAGATCACAGGATCTCGCCATCAGAGCATTTACAACAGATTAAGGAGAAGAAGAGAGAGAAGCATTGTCAGATGAATAAGCATGGTAACATTGAAATATATATAAATAAAAAATGGTATCATCCCAAACAAGTCCGTAAAACGCCATTTCGCTAAACGCGTTGGTATCATAATCAAACCGTATTCCACATCCATATATATCTATGAGTAGTTTTTTTTTCTTCTTCGTGAGCTATACTTTTGGTGCAACACTGACATGGCGAAAGTCCTCTGGCCTGTACTCTTTGAGCTCCGTGTCCTGTGCATAGACACTCTTACTGCTACACATGGAGCTAATCTCGTCCTTTTCCTGGACGGCCCTGAGCTTGTCGAGCTTGAGGCCGGTATAAGAGCGGGGCAAGTAGCGGCCGGGATGCCACAAGGCAAAGATGAGCAAGACACAGAAAATGGGGGCGGCGTCAAAGGCCCAAAAGCACCATTCGTGGCTCTGCAGGTAGCGCAGGCCGTAGGTGCGGTCGTGGGGAATCTCCATGGTGCGGTAGATGGCGCGCAGGGCAATGAGGACAGACGACATGTTGATGGTGTAGGAGAGCTTGCGCCACAGATGCATGTCGCCAAGGTCATAGGCCTGCCACTTGCGCGACATGTAAAAGTAGCGGATGGAGACGATGGAGAAAGTGGTGAAGCACAGCATCTGGAGGACCAGGCCCAGGACCAAGATGATGCGGCCGGGCAAGGCTTTTTGCTCGGAGATGCTAATGGCGCGGTCGCCCGAGGGCGAGTGGTCATAGTGCTTGCTGATCTGGGAGGCACCAATGAGCTGGACGAGAAAAGAAAACATGTCAAAGGCGACAAAAGTGGGCGTGATCCACTCGGGCCAGCACCACAGCGTCTTGAAGTTGAGGGCGTCGGTCGGGCAGCTGAACCAGACGACGCGGCTAAACGACATGTAGCATGCTGCAGCGAGGAAGCTTGGGGCGAGCAGGATCATGAGCCACGAGGCGAGGAAAGGCGACTCCTTGCCTTCGTCGTACGACGACACGATGCGGCAGATGAAGCCCAGATCGAGCATCAGGATGCCGATGATGGCAGCCCAGAAGAACCATGACCGGTGGCGCAGATACTGCGTGATGGAGTAGATGGAGACGAGGATGACGAGGATGGTGCCGACAATGGCCAGCACACACGAAGGGTCGTAAATGTAGGGATTGAGGATCCGGTCGCCTGCTAGCACGTTAGTGTCGTTGTAGTGACTTTTTGTTTGTTTATTCTACAATGGACATGTTCCAAGTAGTAAAAGCATGTTGTGTGTAAGTATGGTTTAGCTATGTAACGTACCAGTGTGGTCCCGTTTGGGAAAGTCGGAGGTTGCCCGCGCAGCTACGACTAGCAAGGCGGCGGCGCTCGTCATCCTAGCGAGGAATCTCCCGTTGTGCGTCTCCACAGCCGGGGTAGAAGGGGGGATGTGCGGGTGGACGGAAGGCAACTTTTTTTTCCCCAAGTTGCTCAAACCTGTGGTAATTTTTTCTTGTTTTTACTTGCTCTGGAGACCGGGAGAGGAAGTCAGACGCATTTAGATCCCGTCGTAGCGTTAATTGGATGAGGGAGAGTTTGGGGCACAGCCAAAGTATAGTAGCGCGTAATTTAGGGACGCTGTCGGGGCGGACTGGCAGTCAGACAGCAAAAGGGCCGCCGCATGCTATATTTAAAAAGACCAACACCCGTGCGGACATGTGAAGAGGTCAAAACCAAAGGGTTGCAAGGTGAAGAGAACCCAGCGCGCGGCGGGCTGTCCTTGGGTTTTACCAATCGACCCTTTCTCCGCTTGCTAAGAAGACTCAAGCGCTTGGCGGGCCTTGACACCAAGCTTCCCTCCGCTGCCCGTATGTCACGCCGCGCGCCCAGCTGGGGATGCCTGGTGCACGTCTTCCCCCATGCTAAACACACATATACACACCAACAGGCGGATAACTCGGATCTGACGTTGCTGCTCTTGTTGCTAAGCTGCTTAGGCGCCGAATACGACTCTCATCATTTCCTCTCCCGGCTAAATACACACACAAGACGGCAGACAGTCGAGAATGCTCACGCATCCCAGGCCCAAGAACCTACTACACAAAGTAACTTTGTACGAGGAACAGGCACGGCGCCATGGAAAGTGAGGTCAGCACTGTAATACTGGGAGCGAGCGGCTTTGGCGGCGCCGGCCATACATCTCGCACGCTATGGTGATTCCGACACAGCGTTCACTTGGCGCTCCAACGCCACGACTCGTCTGTTAGCAATGCCAAGGTCTGCCGTCCGCGCAGCTTTGCCTATCGCCCGTCATTTGCGTACGTGGCACGCCCACTTTGCCTGTACCACACTCCCAAATAAACTCCTGCCCAGCGACGCTATCAGCCTACCTTCGCAACTCGCCCATTCTCCTTGGCCCCGCGAGGAGACACATTTGAACGGAAGCCTTGGCCGCTGACAGGGGCGTCTTGCTTGGTCCTCGAATACCCGTGTCTCCCGTGCACCGCATTTGCCGGTTTCAGTCTCGGCTTTGGTGTCGCAGGGCTTCCGCAGCAAAAGAGCACGGCGTACTTTGTAGACGCTGCCGGGTGAAACTGGGGCGCACCATTGAGGCGCAGCCCGGTTCATGGCCAAACTTGGGCAGGGACATGTAGTGTACAAAGAGATGAAGGAAGCGTGCTTTGTGGGGAAAAGCCCACTTGGTATTGGTCTCTATTTGCGACACCCAACATCAAAAAACCACCGAGTAACTCAGGACCCGGCTTGGGTGATTTCAGTTATACATCGGTCTGATTGGCCCAAGCATGTACCGAGTGAACAAAACCCTCCGCGCAGGGTTGAAGATAATCTTTCACGTCGGCACCCTCTCCGTCTACTATGTATGCACAGTATTTCTGACGTGCATGACTGCCCAAGCAAAAGTTTGAGGTCGATCTACACACAGCCTCCACCAGGTTTCCGTCTCCGGCCTTCAGCCCTGGACAGCTGTTGTTTCATGGCCCGTTGCAGAAAAGACACCCTTAGCTCGCCCTTCAATACGGCTCTCATTCATCGTCAAACTCATCGTCTGAGGGCCCGTTCTCCCTAGTCTCTGCGGTGGTCTTGTCGTCTTGCTTTTCTTCATCAAGGCTCATGCCCTTCTTGAGCCATCTCACCTCCTTGGGCTTCCGCTCCATCCACAGCTCGTTCGGCAGCCAGACGTAGAAACTGCACATGGTTTCCTTGACATTGTCAAGGACAGTCAAGCCCCCCGAAAGTATCAGGATATCCGCATCCATCTTCATGCCGACAAAGCAGTCTTGGAGGATATCTTCTTCGATCCAAAACTCATACTCCTGGTCCTTACCACCCGTATACGGCTTGCCGGTAGGGTATTTATCCTGTGGAAGGTCATACTCTTCACAGCCATCGACGTACCACGTCTTGCATATCAGCTTTCCGGTAGGTTTCACGTCTAGTTTGTGTCGGTAGAGTGCGCTCTGTGAAGCAAATGTTGCCTTGGTCTCATCGTCTGCGAGGTGGATGGCGACCACTTCAACCAAGGTAGACTGCTTGTCCATGACCTCCATTTTCGATGACTTGTACAGGTTGAACTGCTCTTTCGAACCCATGATTGCAACTGCAATGCCAAACCTAACCCTAGCTTCTTCTTCAGAAAAGCCACTGTCTTCGAGTTCCATGCCCTCCTCCTTCAGCTCCTTAGCCCAAGCCTTGTTACCGATGTAGAGACCAGCTTGTGCGCCACCAAAGATGATGCTGGCAGACTTGTTGAAGTCGCCTGCCAAGGCAAGTCCGACAGAGTCTACTCTGAGGAGTTGTTCTTCGGCAGTGTCGCAGATTTGGAGTGCAGCAGTGAGTTGACCGTCATTCTCAGGGCAGACGCAATGGTATTGAAGGTATCTGTAGAAAGATCGGAGAACTTGACAAGCGGTCTTCACAGTAGTTGGATCAGAACCATAGTGAGCAGGATACCACGATGAGCTATTACAATTAGTTTCGTCATCGCTGGTGCGTGATGGGTTAGACTTACAGAAAGGCTTTGCAGACACTTTCAAAATCAACCACCCACTGGCTCTCGTCAGAGCGATCCCAGGGTACGTGATAAGTGGCAAGTGCCCTGGCCAGCTCCTCGGCGTCCATGTCCTTCATCTCTTGCTTCGACAGCCCCTGGTACATGCGTGGACCAGACCCTACACCACCAAAGCGCATCAGCTTCTCAAAGACAAGCGCATACATGGGCTGCATGCGACGCTTCTGCTTGAATCGCTGGATGGCGATCTCGATGCGCTCAACAAAGTGCTTATCGGGAGCATACATCTCGCCTTCTTGTGCGGCTGCTTCAGACGTCAGAAGCGGCTCGACATACGTTCTCTCAAACCCTGTAGGCTTTGGTGCATTCCGATCAGCCTTCTTTTGCGGAATGAGCGGCACCGGGTACTGCACCGGCTTCTGCACGCGTGGGTCGTATGCAATGTCGTCGTCGTCCAAGAAGTCTGGGTCGAGGAGACATTTCCCTTGCAAAGGGATCTTGCGCTTGATCGTCTTACCGTCCGCAGAGACTTCTAGGAAAGTACTTCGACGAAGGGCTGCGACCACGAGGCATTTGGGCTTGAACTGCCGCATCTTCTTGAACCCGCAAATGCGATTGATGGAGACTGGAAGATTTTCGCGTCCGCCGCAGCATCGTAGTAGGTGTTGATCGGTGGGGAGGTTCTCATCCGAGAAGTAATATTCTACCTACAACAAATGTTAGTTTTCGTACCAAACGTGAAGTCGTGAAAGCGTACCTGACGCCGGATTTCGTCTCCTTCGGGATGATCTTCAGGCGCATCGTCAGTTGCCGCGCCTGCACTGTTTGCTTTCGGAACATCATCAGAATGACTGGCATAGTGCGTGGGTAGAGTAGTTGTGGTGGCTGTATCGAGCGCCATTGTAGTAGCCAGTCGGGACAGTGGGAAAGCAGATTGAGAATGCAGAGAGTATCAAGATGAGATGACGAAGCTTTTTATTGGCGAAATCAGCGGTAAGAGGTGTTCATAGTTTGGTCAGTTGCGTTTGCAAGCGCAATCAAGTGAAAGGCAAGAGCAAGAGCAAGAGCAAGAGCAATCAAGTCATGTAGCCTTCACCCGCAATCTTGCAAGTCATCCCAATAACAATCAAAGGTACCACAAATCTCATATCGATTTGGTTGACCAACAACCACAACAGACACAGTTTGCTACGTGACAACACAATAGCCGTTGGCGATACTTGCATGGTGTTGTACTCGATCTGAATCATACGGCCTGTCATGACAGCAATACATGACTCGCCCGTTGCCCTGTAAACCCTCGACAGTGGGGTCCTTAGATACCCCCCACAACAACCTCAGGCACCTCGCACTTCAGCTCCAACCTCAACCCCGCCTAGCCCAAGACCTCCAAGCCAAGCATTCTACACATTCCCAGCGTCATGGCGACCAAGAAATATGACGCGTCCAAGCTGAAAGCATACGGCAGTGCCGCTGCAGGCCAGTACGTGTGACCCGCAGGCAGCTGTCTGCCACCCGGCCCTGTCCTTGTTCACCACACTAAACCAGCAACTCCAGCGAAGGCGTGCTCAGCGACGAATCCGGCGGTGTAGTCGTCAAGCCATGTACACTTGCCGAGATTACCTTCTATGAATCCCTTTCTGCGCACCCAGACCTCGCCCGTCATCTCCCCACTTTCATGGGCCAGCTGTCTCTCTCCACCGACCAGACTGCCGCCGTAGAAAGCATCGAGACTGGCACCATACAAACGGCCGACGGAACCATTGAGCGACTCCACGGCAAACATCTCGAAACCGACCTGCACATTGTCTTGGAGAACATCACGCATGGATTCAAGAAGCCAAATGTCTTGGACCTGAAGCTCGGCGCACGGTTATGGGATGATGCCTCGAAGCAGGAGAAGCGAGATCGCCTGGATGCCGTCAGCAAGGAGACTACGAGCGGCAGCCTCGGCTTCAGGATAGCGGGTATGCGCACCTACAAGGGTGCAGAGGTACCAGATGTTCCAGACGAGCTGAAGGAGTATGTGGAAGCGGACAAGGAGAATGGATACTGGGTCTACAACAAGATGTACGGGCGCAAGTTCAACGCTGAAAATGTCGATGAGGGCTTCGAGTCGTACATTTACCCTGGCGCAAAGTCGGAGGCTGAACTCGACCGAGCAAGGGAAGTGCTGGCTTACTTCTTGGGCGAGGTCAAGGATATACAAGAGGTCTTTGAGAGCAAAGAGAGCAGGATGTACAGTGCCAGTATACTACTCGTATACGAGGGTGATGTGGAAGAGTACAACAACACAAAGCAGAAGCTGCGTTCAGCGCATCCAGAGGACCAGGAAGAGGACGATGATGAGGTGGTGCCTAAGCTGGCTGAAGTCAAAATGATTGACTTTGCTCACGCTACATGGACGCCTGGCCAGGTCCCGATGAGAATGCGCTCCAGGGCATGAGGAGCACCGCCAAGATACTCAAGAGCTTGTTAGACAAAGTGCAGGATTAAATTTGGGGTTGATTGGTATGTATACTGGACATGTCGTAGGTTATAGACAACGTCTCGCTCAATATTACAAGCTGTGAAGAATGTTTGTTCGTTCTCTCCAACTTATTTGCTAGCCCTCGGGCATCTTCATAGCAGGCAATTAATCCTAGAATGGTTTTAATCGACATGACATGTTGAGACAAAAATGCAATGTTATAAAACTTTCATCTCCACTTCATCTCGCATTCAACCCATTTCCTCTCCATCCTCACCTGATCCCTCCCGCCCCCAAGAAGAACACGTTTCCCAACCTACCCACTACTTCCCCACTATACCATAGTAGTAATGAACAAAAAAGGAACTCCACTTTCAGCCGCCTATACTGCAAAAGAATCTGACTGCATGCATATTAGTCAGCCGCCTATAGCTAATCCGAGGCCTGAGGGCAAAGACCAAACAACACACGGCTTTCGTACACCCCAACTCCCCTTTTTTTCCCAAAGTGATTCGCACCAACCACACATTACATACATACATATACATACACAGACCGTGTGTTGTATATACAAAAGGGGGGAAAATGACACCCGCTACTGCTACCATTACGCAATCTAAGATACTTCTTCCTCTGTACATTTACCCGCACCCGGGTGCTTGGGAGCCTTTATATACAGTGTAATTATTCCCGAATTTTTACTTTGAGAAAAACAGTCCTCCCCTGTTGCTTTGTTGTCCCTATTTACCTTCCTCGCCTCTACTTTTAGAGGCGCTTCTCTCCGCGCTCCGCCTTCATGTTAACAAAAATGGCACATGACTAACGCGCATAGGCTATCGCAACACCCACATGTGGAATTTCTCATCATTCTGAATCCGAATAGCGGACCTGGCGCACCCCCTTGGTGGCCCAATGCAGACTATCTGCGCGAAATCCCGCGGCTAAACGCCCTGCCCAATGTCACTACTCTGGGCTACGTGCGAGCAACGTATTGTAAACGATCGCATGGCGACATCTGTGATGATGTAAAAGTGTATGCGGAGCGGGGGCGTGCCGACGAGCGCATGAGGGTCGAGGGCATTTTTGTGGATGAAACGGTGAATTTGTTTGACGAGCGGGTGAAAAGGTACTTGGATGCGGTAGATGAGAGGGTGAAGAGTGAGTTTAAAGGCAAGGCAATGGTAAGTTTGTGTTTTGAAAAAAACAACCCCAAGTAGCACTTTTGACAGTTGGAGCTGATGGCTTTGTGCCGCTAGGTCATACATAATCCCGGTACCGCGGTCAATGCTGGACTGGCCAAACCAGGACCAGATGTTACCGTCGTGGTGGAGACGTCGTATCAGCATTTTGTAACAAGGGAGTACCAGGACTGGCTGGCAACATCGCCGTATGGCCGTTCACGTGCGGCATACATGGTACATTCTGTTCCCGAGCATGAGGTCGAAGGTCTCACAAGATCGCTGCGGGAGCGAGCAGAGTACCTTTTTGTGACGAGTGCGACCAGCGAGTTTTACGAGAAGTTTGGACCCAGTTGGTTCAAGTTTGTCAAGGCCATGGCGGAACCGTAGAAGCGTATGGGCATTTTCCAGGCTTGAGGGCGCAAGATTGGGCGCCCGCGCGCTCAGTGGAGGATTGCGCAGAAAACTGCGAATTGACCATAGACTTTAGACAAAAGATTTCAGTTGCATATGCAAATCTCTTTCGTTTTAGGGCTCCTGAAGTATTTGTCGAAGAACCAGAGAGTTGCTTGCAGCTAGCAACGATGTCCGGTATCATTCCCTGGGGATCTAAGCCGTTGAACTTCAACGGTAAGACAAGGTCCAGGCCGTTCATGTGGCGAACATTTTCTTCGTTGGCTCAGCCATGTGCTTCTGTAGTGCTTCCTCAATCGTTGCCCAGATCCTGCATCGATTCCAGAAGCCAACCGGCACATCGACCAAGCGATCATCGCGGCGATTAATGGGCGACCGTTTTGCTGCAAGAAGTTTCGCCACGCTTCTCCAGTCCCAAGATCCCGTCGGATCAAGAGGTGATGTGCTAGGATCCGGCAACTGCTGCTCAATGCGCTTTGTATCTAGATCCCAAACATGTGGATGCAGGCTTCCTTGGCCAAGACTGTTCCTCCAGAAATTTGAATCTAGTGGGAGTTGTAACGCAAGTAGTTTGGATGTCTGGTGTAGCGCTATGGCGGATGAAGTGGGCAGGTGGCTGCTAATCTCGTCCAAAAGCTCTTTCGGGAGGCACTCCAGTCTTTTGTACTGACGAGAGGGTATTGTGGTGAAAGCAGGCACGTCATTTGTGCGTGGAAAAGTTTCTAGGGTTCGTTGTACAAAAGGAGTCGTGTCTCCTCTCTCGATTGGGTCGGCAAAGAACCTCTGTAAGATGTTAGTCCTGCGCTTGACGCAAGAGAGCACTTGAGGCTTACGTCGTAACCACCTCCCCACCATTCCAGTCTTGTTAGTGCCAACACACTCCTGGGTCCATAGACGCTACAGTGAGAAGACAAATCAAAGAGGTCATTGGCTAAACCGGCTGGACCATCTCGTTTCTGCTGGGCGATGAAGCAATTGTTTAACAAATCAATGAGTACTTCGAGCGCCGGTTTTCTCTCGCATTCTTTCTGTTTGAGCTGGTGATGCTCTATCACTTTACAGCTTGTCTCAAGACACGCATCATGCAAAGGGAACAGGGTGCCGTGTCCAGGGGTGTAGGAGAGCGCATCAATCCAGATATCGTTTTGTCCGTCATGTCCAGCAACGTGGAAGAAACCGGACCCAGTGAGACTAAAGCAAGCAGGCTCAGATAGAAAGCTGTCGGATAGGCTGGAAACGTTTACGGGGCTCCTTGATATTTTTTTAGTGAAGTGTACGACATGAAGATATAAACACTCACGCGTACCCTTCACTAGCCACCACATGGTGCTGCAAGTCATGTATGCTACCAACAAGACGAAGGTCATACAACCACTTGAACTCTTGTCAGTTGCGGGACCTAGAAAGGGATAGTGTTCTTGAAAGAGATAAGAAACCGACATACCCCGAACTGTGGGTCTTTGGGATCAATGTTGTAGATTTCGCCCTCAATGTCAAATGGACCGCCACAAGCAACACAAAACGGCCCCGTTTCTGTAATGTGTCGTGCCTCGTACTTGCGCTCCTCTTCGCACGATGAAGAAAGATAGCCGCCCATGTTTACAACTGATGTTCGCCCCGAGTGGAAACGAACCCTTTTGTTTGAAGTCCAGGTCGTCCGAATAAGTGTTGGAGATGATTGCGCCGTTTGGCCCCGCCTTGATCTGATGTGCAGGAGGGCGGTAGGCGTTGGTATACCCAAGCCTTTGGGGAGGCGAAATGCTGACGGTTGGTTGCGACACGAGATAGGCTGTTCTAATATCAATGACGGTAATACTGCATTCTGCGCGTGGCCGAACAGGGTATAGGCGAAAAAACCGGACCCCTCGCTTCCGGTGAGTTTGCGCGATGGTTGTCGTTTGGTGTAATACTTTTGCAGATACAGCCTAAAAGACAAGCCTGTTCCTCTTATGAATCTCAAAAAGGAGAAGCTGGATAGTTATTTATTTTCCACGACGCCTGATACGTGGGCATTGGTTTTCTGTCACATGGCCCAAGATAATATTGCGTGTATCATGATCACCGTCGGAACTCCGTGCGTCTGATGTCCGGTACCCTTGGC
This sequence comes from Curvularia verruculosa, assembly GCA_036172615.1. Taxonomy (NCBI): domain Eukaryota; kingdom Fungi; phylum Ascomycota; class Dothideomycetes; order Pleosporales; family Pleosporaceae; genus Curvularia; species Curvularia verruculosa. The sequence continues at coordinate 111,200 of JAWDHC010000022.1, read as the reverse complement.
TTTCAAACCAGTCCAGTCGGCACAGAGTACCGAAGATCAGACTGTCTACGCAATGTGGTATTGGATGGTTCTTACAGACCCTTAGCGCTGCGTATATTAGATTACAGCTGCATTTGATTACGGGATGACTGCCCTCAACTTACCGACAGCCACATACGTTGTGTTGATGTGAGGAAATTAATGGTTGGTGGTCGTAACGTTCACTTCTCAACGGGCAAAGAAGCAGCCTCTCAACGTCTGGATCTACGCATCGAACGTATAAGCGAGAATGAGGCCACAGCTTCCATGGAAATGGCCATCGTACGGCTCTATCCGTATTTCCTTCGTCTGACGTGTCTAGCTCGCCCTCGTCAAAGACCCAGCATAAAGGGTTGATTATCTCAAACGCCTAAGCGCTGTTCCTGGTTCTTCGCCATGACAAAGGAATGGTTGCGCTAGGTTCATCATGTACAGCAAACTCCTTAACAGATGACCAACTGTGCAAGGATGCGTTGGCAGATTTCGAGGTTCCTGCAGAAAAGTCGACCTGAGCACGGTGAGAATTGGCCGTGCCCGGAGTTGCTTTTCCCGAATCTTCTGTACACATCCTGGCGAGGAAGAATTTGTTTTCCCCCAGTCGATAGAACCAAAGGTCCAAGGGCAAACTCTCTCGTGTTGAGGCTTCATGAAATTATGAGCTGGCAGTTGCTCGCTTTGCTCACGTTGCGCTATCATCAGCGATGGTATCCAGGGATGAGCCCGAGTTGGTCAACGTGAGTTATGCATCAAGCACGGACTGCTATCGTTGTTTCGATATGAACCTAGCATGAATGTATGTTGCTTTCTTTTTCAGGTGGGGAACACTTTCATACAGGTGCTGTGGGCGATGTCAGGCTACACGAGGCTATAGCTTACAACATTGGTCCGCACTATCACCAGGGGCGTTAACGTGACATTCCCGTATTTGGCATTGTTACTTGTCACCAACCCTTTGTTGAAGAATCAGTACGACTCAGAAATGTCTTGTGCTTTCCTTTCAGTAATGTCACCCTATTTCAAGTCCAGACTTGTCCTCTTTAGTACATTTTTATACTCCGAGGTGTCATGAACAGGTCTCTATATTTTTCAAAAGATTTCTTATGTTATTTTGGAACTCTAAATCTGCAAAGTAGGGAAGTTTTGTCAAGTCTTGGGGATCGGTAGTGATTTTGGTTCGCTGTGGCGTACAGTACCCGGAATCGCGCTTGGTAGTACATGCTGGAAATGCGCCACATTGTATAACTAGTCACTTCATTATTATTACTTAAACTGCACAACCCTTCAGTGTCCTCATGCTGCACGCAAAGCCACTCAGCTGCCCGTCACCCAAATGTCAACAACGAGCACGAACAAAATGCTCTGGTGTCGCTAGTACAGTGTTCACAGGGATGCATGACCGATCAAGGTCTTTGCGCTGCGTCCGTCCGTGAGTGTGGCTCTGCAGTGGTAGACACATGTTTCAAAACTGCAGCGATCATCGGATCATGAACGCCCTGGCAAGTCCCCCTACATACGAACATCTTGCACTCTATTTCATGTCGTCATACTTCAGCTTTCCTTGTTTTGTTCTCTTCTCTTGAAATTCCTCTGGTGACGACTAGTACGATTAACCAGTCGCGTTTCTGCTCCTGTGTGCACCTACCCATTCCCCCACCGGGGTGCCCCTTCGCCTGTCTCCCCGCGGGAACATATGTGTGTTGTATGTTTGCAGTTTGGGTCCTCCCGAAGTCGTACCTGAACCTTGCTCTTGGTCCATTTTCACGCACGGTGGTAGCGATACATCCTCCACTGAGCTGTCTCGTGAGTGTCCTCCCAGCGCGGCACGAATATTCTCTTTCGATACTATGCGGTTCACGCTGCGGTCAGATGCCGAGCGCGCCCTCTGCTGTACTTGAGAAGCATTGCAACGTCTTTGCATGTTGCTGCGTCTTTGCGGGCTTTTTGTCGGGACAGGCGGTATAATATCGTCCTGGTCGTTTGCTGCAGAGAGTACAGACTTGTCCGATGGAGACGTACCCGGCCACGCAACTCTCTTTGGGCGAGCTGTTTCGGGGCTCTCAAAGGCCTTGGATGGAACATCACGATTATTGTTGTTGTCTGTAACTCGAAGGTGGCCATAGTATGGAGTGGGCTTGATTGGGGCAGGCAGGCGGGTGGTTGATTTCTTGGATCGCAATGGCTCAGGGGCTCGACCAGCATTTGTTGTAACTGTGTTCGGATTCATCATGGAAATATCGTTCCCCCATTCACTGCCCTCATAGCTTGGAATACGTTGCTCCGCACTTGACTTGTGATCGCTAATTGGTGATACGCATGCACCTTGCTGCTCATGTCGGGTATCTTTACGTGCCAGTCGTGGAATACCACTTGGCATGCCCTTGCGCGAAGACACCCGTACGTTGGAATCAACGTTTTCCTGCGGGAGCTTTATTTCGTTGCAAACACTCAATGGAGTAGATATGCGTTTTGGATTATAGACGCTCTGCTCGGACGACTTGCGCCCTGTGTCAAGACGGGGCCAGGGTGTAATAACTGTCGTATCGGATGAACCCGTTGAGGTCGATCTTACATGCCTGGGCATCGTTGGGGTGCTTTGTTCATCTTGTGAATAAGGCGACGGCAGATCATCAGGTACATAGATTTGACGAGTGACTCCGTGCAATGGACTCTTCGGTTGTTCTGGTGGCGTCAGCTTGGACAGGCTACGAGAAATGGATCGTCTGATACTGTTTGAAACCCGCCGGATTGGACTGATACTGCCATCCTTCCCTTGGCCTTTATAGTCATTGGCTGAGTGTGTCTTATTTGTTGGAGTCTGGCTGCCATCGCCATTGACCCCCTCAGACTGCGAGGCCTTGGCCTCGCGAGCCCGCTCAGCTGTTTTTCTGATTCCTGCCCGTACCCTTTGCTCCTCCAGCCACTCCTCCATCTTGTGCTTGAACTTTGGGCGTTCAACTAAGCCTCCATACTGGGGATAGACAGTGCGAAGTTCTTTCTCAGTCTCATCGTAATGCCTGCGCGTCAATACACCGGCGCTGTTGTTGATTTTCGGTGGAAATAAGACGCGATGAGGACTTGTCGAGAGCAGGTTACCCTGGGAAGGGCCGTCGTTTCTATCCGGAAACGATAGTCCAGAAGGACATCTTTCTTCGATAAAGAGCGCAAGGCGTCCATAATGCCGCCGACCCTTGACGCCGTATGAGGCACGGACTGCATTGACAACTGGTACAAAGATCGCTTGCCACGCAGTGCAGATGTTTCGCAACTGGAAGTAATCGAAGCTCCATGGGTTATGCGCTTTGCCAACCTTGAAAGCCTGCAGCAGCCATGCGAAAAGATGTTTCTCATATTCCTCAATGCTCCAACCTTTCTTGTCGATATAGACGCAAAATCTGTCGTCTCTTGCCCAAGGATCGTGGCGGTACATGTCTTCGTCGAACTGTGTATAAAACCACAGTAGGTCCGTGCGTGATATGCCTCTGTCACCCTCACGGACAGCTACTATAGTTGCATCTGCTATTCTGTCGGACTTCAGGACGAGGATTGAATCGCGAAATACCGCCCAGGGCTTGAGAAATGCTTCCGTTGCAAGGAAGCGGCACTCTAGGTCCTCTAGGCCTGACAATTGCAGTAACGAGAGCGCTCTCCTGAGCTCTGCGGGCACATTGTCTTTGTCGCCTCGCGCGAAAAGACCACGCATAATCTTCAAGCCCAGTTCGGGCGGCGAATACGCCATATTGTTGTTTCAGTCGGGTGCGCAGTGGGGTTGAGTGCTGGTCGAGTGGTTTTCGGAGCGTCGTGTGTCTCGAGTTGCAACGAAAACAAAATACACAAGAGTTGAAGCTCGAGTACTTTCTGCAGATACTAGCAGCTTAATTGCCTGCGGTGAAGGTGAGCATGACTAAGTAGGTGACCACATGGTGTTTGCTTTCACTTGATATCTCGTCATACCCTGCTTGGCGCTAGCCTACATGGGTCACAATCTGCCTTCACCTGCCACATACTGATATGAGAATCTAAGCCCAATCAAAAGTATATCCGCTAGAGCAAACCATGACCACGGTACGAAAGCTGAAGAGACGTGCTTGTATGTGTTTCAATTGTACTACAAGTCAAGCCTACGAGTATATAGGACATGTGGAATACACTGAAGAAGGATATTTGCAAAGAATTGTTAAAACCAAGAAATCCATCAGCACGATATCACGGATCGTGACAGCCTTCTCTCTTCACCTCCAATGCTGGGCAATCTGTACCACCAAGCTAGGAATTGGGTTCCAAGCAAAGGTAATCTAGAACCAGAGCAAGTGAAAGTGAGGATAGGAATGAATCGGAAGTAGGACGACAGAAATGATCAAAGTACAGTTACAAGTCCAACTGAAATTTGCTCTGCGAAGGGTTTCGTCGAAAATGGGTCAGCTCCTCTCCGTAGGAAGTTTTCATGACCTGTGGCTACATTAGTGTCTGGGGCCACGTTAAACTACTGGACCGTACTCTATTGGAGTACAACAATCGATCTTGGCTCCATGCAGTTCCCTTCTGTTTTCAATTGTGCGTCTTTGTCTGGCCTCAAGGGTCTGTTTGTGCGGTGATGACTGCCGGATTGGCACCAGGACCTTCCAGGCATTTCAATCGATCCTAAGAGCAATCCAGATTATTCTCATATCACCATGCCGTCTGAACATGCACATTGCACCAGTAGAAATTGTTCTGAGCTGCAATGCTGCGCTAGGGAGATGCCAGGCGCCGGGAGTATCTTCCGTGTGTAAAATTTCAAGCACCTGCATTGCGACCTGATGAGCTTCGCTCATGCCCAGCTATCAGCTTGAATTAGAGTCCACAAGGCCGCCTTCTAGCCACTCAAGTTGGGGGCTTGCGAATTCTACGAAGCCGGACCATATGAGGAACTGAACTGGGATTCAGCTTGTTTTCATAGGCAGTCCAATATGTAAAGTCTCGGGATGAAACCGATTAAATCTGGTGTGCACACTGCGTCTCTGGCTTTTTGGAGTTGTCCAGATTCAGTGGTATTGGAATGCCGACTATGTGGCCCATGCCAACGCTATGGGTGAAACCGTCTTCCAACTTTATCTGTGACTGTTGATCGGAGATCTTTCCAAGAAATTGGATTTCAATTGGATGGAGGCAAGCTAGTCAAAAATGTTGACAATCTTGATGTATATTGGTAGATTGGGTGGTTTCTGGAGCCCAGTGAGCTTGAGTGTCTCATCCGAATCCAAAGTAGATCAATATCTTCCATCCATACTCATAGGTGGCGGCAGAGGTGACATTATTGGTGGATCGTTGCCGAGTGGCACGTAAGATGATGAGGCCGGCATGGATCTGTTGTGGAACTCTTCAGGCTCTTCCTCGGGGGAGGAAAGCTCCAGCAGCCTCTGTGGAGATCCCACACCAAGTCCGAGGGCAGCCAGTTTTTCCTGTAATATGTTGATGACAGCAGGGTTACCACCACGGAAGCCAGCGAGCACCTGAGAGAGCGAATGCATAAGATCTCTAGGGCCAATGTCGAAGCCCGTCTCGTGGTTTAGTGATGGCATAATCATCATCACGTCAGCGAGTGAGTTGGCTACATCAAAAAGCTTTGATTCCTGTCTCAAGAGTCAGCAGAAGAATCAGCTTTATCGAAATTAGATCCGTACCATGCCGGGCCCATGTGCCTCAACACTTTGACGCGAAAGGTTGCTTAGATTGCTAAGCACGTTTTGGGCGACCCTGGCGGGAAAGCGAAACGAAAACTCTTCCTCAGGAGTTGCTTGGCTGCTTAGGTTGGTTACATTGAGCGCGTGTTGCCACAGGAAGATACGCATCCATTGCTGTGTCATGGTGATGTCGGCACGCTGGAGCTCGTTTTCCAGACTGAGAGAATCTTCATCGCTACTGAGCTGTTGCTGAGCCAAGGCAAGTGCTCGCCGAGCACTCGCAGGGTCGGCGGTTATTGTGACATCGAGAATATTGAATAGTCGACAAAGCTGGACAAAGGCTGGCGTAACGGAACCATCGCGCAAGTCCTCTAGTCTTGGGAGGTCAGGCGATCGTTTTAGTGTTGTCGGAACATCGTGCTGCAAGGAATGAGCGCGTTCGGTAATAAAGAGCAGCCAATAGACCCTTAAAGCATATTGTGTCTGGTCCGGATCCATGTACTGATAGTGGGCTGGTTTGTGTAAGCCGAGGACATGGGCTTTGAAAATGGCCTCTCCAAGTAGGACGGTTGAAGCATTCATTCGGCCGACATTAGCGGAGTAAACGTGCAGGAAGAAGCTGCTTAGTAAAGATGGCATGGTGATATTCTCCAGATGATCGGATTCATTCCTTGCTCTTTTTGCCTCTAGCTCAAATGCGCTGCTTGAGACACGATACGAGCCTTCGACTGGACTCCCGGGCTCAACATCAATCGAGAACTGACTGACAATAGCAGCACATATGGAAGTGGCTAGTGCATAAGACTCGAGATCGTGCGAGTGGGTGAGTAAACGTCCGGTCAGGGCCTCAGCATCGACGACTGGCCAAATTCCATAACCACGGGCCTGATAGATTTCGAGATACTGGGAAAGGCACGCTACGGGTATCCGTGGGGGTTCTGAGATGGTGGTGGTGGAGATTGTGGGACTGATGATCTCGGGCCAGCCATTGGAGCACGTGTGGTGATCACCAATGGGAGGCATTGGGTTAAGATAGGGTAGCTCGTTGACCGGACTACCGGCGTCGAAGCTGGTCTCACTGGTGCTTCTGGACCCATCACGGCTACTCTTGCTGCGTTCTTGCAGTCTTCTGATGGCGGCTTCAGTGGTCCGCCGTGGTCCTTTGGGTCCGCTCTTCCCGTGCGTTTTGAGGTAAGTACAGTCCCACTTGGCGGCTTCACACCTGGCACATGGCTGGTTGCCATCACAGCGGACTTTTCCTGAATACAGCAAGCAGAGAGTCAATTCCCGTGGGTGTTTTGTTGAGCCGTGACTGAGACTTACGGACAGAACAAGGGTCACACGCCCGTCGCGTGCCCTTTCTGGGAGCCATGGCCATCTTGTTCTGGAGAGTCAGGGATCTAGGCTGGGCGGAAAGGCACGCAATGCTCAAGAGAGGTAGGGCAATAGTCAACTCGTCATAGCGGAGATAGCTTAGGGCTATCGAGGCGGGCGGTTGGGGATGGGATAGCGTGCGGGGATGGGCTGGCTGGGAGGTTTGTCGGAAGAAGATAAAGAAGCACCAGAAGACAACAACAGCATGTCCTTGGTATGAAGTGAGGTTGGGCGCGGTCAGAGCATGCGGCTGATGCTGAGAACAAAAGGTGGAGAAGGATGCTGCAGGTAGATTGACCCCTGTCCTTGGGGTGGCCAAGCCGGCCAATCAGAGCTGCGGGCAGCCGTCGGCGGCGCCCGGCTCCCGTGGCCAGCTGGACAGGCCGAAAAACCTTCCTTCTAGAAGCTTTTTGGAAGAAAATTGCTCCCTGCACCTGCAGATGGGGGCGCTGCGCCGCTACGCCCTGCACTCTCACGTCGCATCGCACAAAGCCAAACCATACCGAGGTGGCTGCTTATGCAGCACCATCCATGGCACCAGTATCGACATGTCGCTGTGTCCGGGGAGCCTACCCTTGCGCTCGCGAGAGAGAGAGAGAGAGAGAGAGAGAACAAGTTCGATCGCTTCACAACCATCACCTGCTCGTCCATCATCGACACACCAGCCCAACCCTGCCCGCCCCGCCTTGTTCCCGCCGGCCTCTTCTAAGCTCTAGGTATGCGGCTACGCTCGGTCGATATTTGGGCCTACACAGACATGGGACCAGGCTAGGAGACGCGTACAAGTGACGTAGAAAACATGTGGCATTGGGCTAGCCTCCGCGGTCAAAACTCAGGCCCTGTTCCGCCCCGCACCGTCCTGCACCGCTTACTCCGAGCGCAGGCCTATCCCCTACTCGCGATACCGGACAAGGCCAAGAACGCTCCGGCAGTGTTTCCCTTCTCCTTTAGAGCGCGGCAATTTTTCCTTGAAAAGACTAGAAGAGTGGTATCGATGCATAAATCCCGCGCCACGCTGCATGTTAAACCTGTCCTTGCCTGACTCGACCGCAGATAAGAGGTGTTCGTGCAGAAATGCATAGCATTTGAACCATCCTAGGACCGTACACACTACAGACATACAAAGCTTACCTGCGTGGCTACCTTTTCATGCAAGCTGGCATTGCCACACTTCGTATGTGCCACACCCCAGTTTGATGTCCAAGAGACCATGCATCAAACCCGGTCTCCAATATAGAAAAAAAAGTATTGCTTAGGTTCGCTATGGCCAGCCACATTGCTCGCCCTGCTCTTTGCGACGAATACGAGCGACGCATGAGGTTGCGAGGCTTGGAGGCCCCTCACAAAGCAGCTGTCTTGACGACAAACTCTTCCCCGGAGTCGACCACTTCGCCGAATACCCATGGAAGCTGAAACTCAAACTTTCTTTGCTTCTATTTTTTGCTTATCCAAGCCTGCAACACGAACAAACATGACAGAATCATACGAGCATCGTAATATGGCAGAACTCCTAGTGGGTGCGTGCCGCCTTGTAAGAGAAGAGAACCCGGGGAAGCTACATTAACCGACTCGCTAAGGGTCCTGGTATAATATACCCATATGAACATCATGACGACATTCGTACATACCGCCAACAAATCGACCAACGAGTTGGGCTGAATATATAACTGCAACTGCCATCTCGAGCTAGGTCCGTGGTTCGTGGTCGACACTACGCATGGATCGGATGTATTCCATGATCTCTTTGGACGACCGACCAGTACTGCGATTCCAAGCTCGTACTATATAGTAAAACGAATATGAAGAGCATGTAGCAGACATGTCAGTGGCGCTTCGAACGCGATTTCACTAGTTATTTAAACCGCGTTGTTTTCGCGTCTGGGAAAGAGCAAAGCCAGTAAATTGCGAAAGTACTTCATCAGCTTTACCACGAAGCGCAAGAGGCGACCCCACTCAAGACATCCAAACACGGCTATACCAGCAACCTCGTCTCAAAATGAAACTCCTCCTCGCTGTCGCCGCGCTCACGGCCGTCGCACTCGGTGCCCCTAAAGATCCCTACCCTGCGCCTTGCGGACGCTCTGACCCTTCTGGAATCTGCACCACCAAGTCTACCTGCTACAAAAAGGGTGGCTTTTGGGTTCAACGTGATTGTACGTTTTACAACGTGCTCGATATCGGATGCTGCTACTCGATTCCTGAAAAGAAGAATTAGGAAATGCTCCTAAATAGAATTGGTAGAGCGTGTTTCGGGCTGGCAAATGACATCCTATGATATGAGATCGGCTAAGAAGAGAGAGCGAAGAACCTTTGGGCACTCAAGGCATCTGGGCAATTCTACTAGTTTCTGAAATGTATTCTTTTTCATAATACTCGCTATAGTCATAACTCTCGGTTGCAAGTTTGCGTCACCCAGGAAGTCGGATGACTGTAACCGTCCACCTTGAAATGAAAACTTGCAGCGCAGCATAGACCTCCAACGGGCCAGAAGAGATAATGCGCTTCGGTCGCGCAATTCCGGGTCTATGCTGATGCGATGATTGTGTTTGGAAGCTGCCTCTTAATCAAGGGCGCGGAAATTATAGGAATGCAACCATGTCTCTCAACCCGACTGCGAAAAATTCAGCGTGCGAAAGGAGCTGAATACACGGAGTGTCGGTGGTTCGTGATGGGCGAACGGAAAAGAGAGAACCGACGAACCATTATGTCATCATGGTTTGGTTGGCGATCGGACGTCGTCGGAATGCCGTTCCGTTTCATTCCGGCGCACTTTTCGGTCCGCTGATTTTCGAATTTTGTCCCCACAACAATCACTGCTGTAATACCGTTTTCGACACTACTGACGCCTCTCTGCGCCCCAACAGTCCTGTCTTTCTATCACGTCTCTGCCTCAGTAGAGAAGCACATCTACCACGTCTTTCTTTTGGAGTACCCGCCAGAGCGCTAAAACGGGACAACCATAACATGGACCCAGGCCTGGACTTGTCCGGCTTTTAAGCGCTTGTCGAGGCGCGGGAAGCTGCATACACGTTTCGACGTGAAGTGAAGTACGTCAGTTCAGCAGCGTTTCACAAATCTACCAAATACTCGGTACACGTTCGATAGCGCGGTTTGTCATCATGAACTGCGTAGTCCGTGACAGCCTTACACTACCACACTTTCACGCTGCATATACCCCTGCTCATCACTTTCCAGGAGCTTCAAGATCATTATGACTCCTCAGTCGCTAGGACATCAGACGCTTGCCAATGAGCCTGCCCTGTCATGCGAAAACCAAAGAGGAAAGTGCTGTGGGGCTACGCACTCGAGACTACTCAAGCGTCAAAGGTCGCCAGACATAGTTCACGAGGAGCGTAAGAAGAGCCGACAGGATAGCGCTGCAGGAACGATGCCGTCGTGCCCTCTGTTAGTGGCTCTCCGAGAGTATGGTCTCCTTGAAAACATCCTTTCTTGTCTTTGCCCGGACGACCTCCTGGCGCTACTGTTGTGCTCCAAGTCTGTACATCAGACACTCTTACCACATCCGGGCAGTCTGGTAAACTTACTTGGCAAGCTCAGGTGCCCTGGAAAGGGCGTGGAAATACGAAGAAGGCGCCACAAAAAGTCGTCCTTCTTCTACGCATACGAATGCAATGAATACGTCGAATGTGGGACAACAGACGGCTGTGCAGAGTCGCGGCCTTGCGAGAATTGCAAGGTCACGACTTGCAACGAATGCCGCATCCACTGCGTATATCAAAGCATTTTCGAGAAGCCATGCGACGATGACGAGTTACCCAATTACAGTGGCTTCATTCTTCTCTCACCATCCGAGGTCCCCATATTGAGCCCATATCACCTGGGAAACACTCCAACTTCACCCCAGTGGCAAGCACCATCTCCTGCCACAGTTCCGCCCTACCACGATCAAGGACTCATCGACGTTCCTTTGGAAGAAGAAAGCTTTGGTCCACCAGAGAGTGTCGATGACTTCTTGGACTTGGACCTTGGCACTCATACATTTGCTGGATCAGTGAGTTCAAACGTGGCTCACCCATCACCTGTTCTCCGAACACTACACCAAACCACAGAAGGAAGAAAGCGCATATTCTGTGACAGCCATCTTCCCACAGGCATACTCAGACAACGAGGGGATTCGACGTTCGATCGTTGCCAATGTAGCCTTCGCCGTCGTTTTCTCGATCGATGGCTTTGTTTACGATGTTACGAAAAGGAAGAAATGGCTCTTAGCCACACATATACCGACCACATGGCGCACTGCCGTTGCGGGTCGACGAGTGGACGAGAGATATGCATGTGGTGTCTTGGCGAGATCTCGCAGCCTCACCCACCAGATACTACACAGCCAGACCCAGAAATCAGCCCTAATATTGCGGGCGCTCTTCTTGAATCTCATTGACCTGACTCAGGATGAGCTTACAGACAGCATGGTTACATTTCTCCACCCTTGAAGCTATGGTTTTCTTTTCCGGTTATCTCGAAAAGCAATTTGAGCGCTTCTCATATCTGTACTATTAACACTGTAAAATACCCCGACTCCCATTTCCACTCAACCCCTTACATATACCCCTTGTATATTATTAAGTCACGAAGCATCAGAGCGCGTCTGCTGCTGTTATGAATGTCGTTAATGCCACCCACAAATATTTCTTTTCAAGAACAAGCTGTAGTACAGCAGCCAAGCCACATAAAAATTTAATCTCATGCATGATCTGGAAATACGAGGTGCTACAAAACAAAACAAAGCACTGTTAACTATGCATTCAGCAAACCACCCCAACTGTTCTTCACGTTGTTCCCCCCCTATCCCAGCACCCCTACCAAAACGGAACTCCATCTCTTACTTGCCCACTTCTCCCTCTAGCGCAAGCACTCTAATTTCTTCTTCTGCCTCTTCTTCTCCAACACAGTCTCCATCTCCTCTAACTGCCTCCTCGCCAGATCCTCGCCCTCTCCCTTCCCCTCGCTAACCACCCTCCTCAGCCTTTCCTCCTCCCCCTTGATCCTCATGCCCACCCTCTTCTTCCCCTCCCTATGCACCACCAACTCCTCCTGCATCTCGCGCAACTCTTTCCTGAGAAACTTGACGCCGAACTCGTCGCGCTCGCGCTGGATATCAATGTCTAGGTTGACGATCGTGTTCATGACTTCCGTCTCGTAGTGGCTGTGCAGTAGGAAGACGATAAGCAGCTTCTTTTGCAGAGCAGTGAGGGTCGCCTTGGTGTCGAATTGCGGGGGGTAGAAGGTTGAGTATGAATCAGTCGAGGTGAGGGACGGGGTGGGCGAGGAGAGGCGTGTGGCGGAGGGGTCGTCGGTCCAGATTTCGTCGGTAATTCGAGCGTTCATTTCTTTATTCTTATTTGTAGGGAAGGTAGGGTTTGGTTGTGGTTGTAGTGGTGTGATGTATTAGCTTTCTCCTCTTGAGTTTGGGCTTTCAAGGAAGGTGAAAATGCGATTTTTAGTAAGACTTGAACTGTTCTTGGTGAAGACTGGGCTTATTCACTGAGAGGTGCATGGTTACAGTGAAAGGTGAGCTGAGTTATAAGACCATGTCGTGCAGTGAAGGTGATAGTGAAAGTGAAAGTAGGTTGTAGAAAGTGAGTCTTTTTCTTTCAATATGATGCGTGCTGGATACTCACCATGTCTAAAATGATAGTGTTTAACACTCGTGCATCTAGATATGTGCTCAATAACAAGTCAGTGTGGTCGTCGAGGCTACTTTGTTGTAAGCTCTGATATACAATGTGACTACATATCACATATCCCACGCCACAATCAGCATAGAATGACTCAACTCGTGAAAGGCAGGGGGACAATATGTATTGTATGTGAATATACCGCGAGATCCAAATGTAGTTGTTTCTCCTACCGACTGGCACAGCAACAGTACAGCGTTATACACGAACAACTCCAGAACAATGAAAATCATCCTGATGCCACTTACGCTGCCGACTAGCGTCAAGAGCCGACACGTTGTATGTGAAGACGGTAACATCCGTCGACCTAGTCCCGTTGCGGAAAGCCCCAGGCTATCTTAGTTTGACTTTGGTCGACAAAAGCGCATACGATAATGACAAATATCTCGACTCAGCACATACGATGTGTCAATAGGCTTTACAATCACTTCATAAACGATAAATTCAATATACTAGCGACGTGTCCATGACTGGAGGTTAGAAAATTGTTTTGTTGGTTCTACACTGTCAATAGCGCATCTGGGACAAAATATTTCGATAATGCGGGTATCTACCCATATATTCTCTCAGCTACAAAAGCAAATAGGTATCTACAACCTTAAAAAAAATCCATAGACACATACACAGCGTACGTCTCAATCATCTTAAAACCTCATCAACACATGATGTAAATTAGACCTTAGACTTGCCGGTCGGTGCAAGAGCTGCTTCAGCATGAGCTGCCTCATTCCTGCGGTCACGACCAGAGTAAGTAGAGTCGGGCAACATGTTGAGGGTGTCTTCCTGCTTGTCTGTGGGGCGCTGGTGGAGCCAGAAAAGGATACCACCAACAAATGCCAAGCAAGCAACGACTGCGTAGTTCCAGATCAACAGAGGGTCCTCAGCGAGCGAAACAAGCGCCTGGCCAATAGCGTTGGAAAAGGCAGACATGAAGTGCCAGTAGGAAGTGATGAGCGATCGCATGTTCTTCGGGGCCTTGGTGAAGGCGAACTCGAGACCAGTGACGGACGCGAAGATCTCAGAGAAACCAACGAGTACGTAGGGAACAGATTGTACCCAGACGTTGATAGGGGCTGGTTCCTCGCAGTCGTTCATGTATCTGCCGCATGGACCGGTCTCGTAGATGTAGTACTGGATCACGGATGCGGATACCATGGCCATGGAGGCAAGGATGAAACCCAAGGCAATGCGCTTGATGGGTGTGAAGCGGATGTTGGCTTTGCGAAGAGCAGGGTAGAGGAAGTTGTCAACGATAGGAATGAAGATGACAAGACTGATTGGGTTAAGGTTGGTAATGACATCGTTGGGGACACCGTTACGTGTCATGGTAGCAGCTTGCGACGTGAGGTTGTTGTTCATCTGGTTGTACGACAGCCCTTTTCACAGTCAGTTTCGAAAACTATAGGGAAAAAAATACACCGAAAAAAGAACGAGAAAAGACTCACAGTAAAGAGGAATCCAGGTGAAGCAAGAGCAAGCCCTAAGTCCACGTGCGACTTGGTCGACCCAGGCATCGTCGAACTGCATCCAGGTTGGCTTGCTGTTGCCGAGACGGCTAGGCTTGACGTCCTCCCAAAAGTTGTCCGACTTGAAGTTTTTGCGCGTGGTAACGGGATTAATCGACCACTTGCCCTTGGTTGCGAAAAACAAGAGCTTGATGGCACGGATAAGCACGGATCCCGTGGGTGGGCTGCGGTGGTACTTGTTGCGGCAGAGCCAAAGCACAATAGGACAGAAGCAGAACATGATAGTGGGAAGCAGCCAAGCACACCAGAAGCCAACGTACTTCTCAACATACACCATGGAGATCTGACCGGTGAGGGAACCCATGTTGATGAACTAAGCAGCTATTAGGGGATGGCTTCTCAACAACATGTTGTCTTGCGACTTACCATGTAAAAGTACAAAAAGATACGGGACAGGGTGATGTTAGGGTCAGAAATGACACGTTCACCCGTCTTGGGGTCGATGATGACACGAGGCTTGGTCTGGCGGTACTGCTCCGCAATCAAAGGTGAGATGTTGGACTTGAAAGCTCCAGTACCGAAACCAAGCGTGATGAGACCCAGCATGAACGGAGCAAGGGCATTACCACTCGTGAGGACTGGAGGGAGAGCGGAGACAATGAGCAGGATGTGACCGAGAATGGAGAACGCAATCGCAATGAAGATGGTGTTGAATCGACCAAGATATTCATCGGCGATAATGGCACCGAAAATGGGTGTGAAGTAGGCCCAGAAGGAGTTGAATTGACCAATACCAAAGGAAGCACGTTGGCCCATTCCAAGCGCACCGGGTGTGCCCTCTTTCGTGGGGTCAGCGCCAGTGGTCGACAGTTTACCATTGACAACAGGGAGAGGCTGCTGAATAAAGTTGGTGTCTGTCCAAGGTCAGTAGGCGAATCGGGAAGCGTGATGTGAGTGGCGACTTACACAACACCTGACAACCATAGTAACCAAAACGCTCGCACAGCTCGACAAAAGCAATGGTGAATGCGGTCCATGGAATCTTTCCAGAGACACGGCGGAGAGTCTTCAACTCTTCTTCGGTAGGCTCCTCACCCACGAGATCGGCTTCGAATTCTGCTTGGGGCTGCTCAGTCACGGAAGGTGAAGACGAACGCCCGTCGATGGCGCGCTTCTCGTCGATCTCGTAGATGGGCTTGGCAGCTTGCTCAGGCTCATGAGACATGGCCATGTCGACGGCATTGGAAGCGGAGTTGGCCGCCATGGTTAGCAGGTATTATCGCAAATTTCCAACAAAGGAGATGAAAGGAGCGAGCTGGTGCTATTCTCCTTGTCAGCACATGGGGAGCGCGGCTCCAGTTATACTCGAGATTTCTCCTCTTGAAAGCAACACACGAGCGGCAAATGTCCCTGGTATCAAGCGCCGTCTTGGTATTCCTTGTCGGTTCCTCCATCAAGCAGGTGTGCGGATGCCCAGCCGAAGGTGGCCCATCATCACGGTCACACTCGACACCAGAGGCTCGCTTTCGCTGGCCGCTCATCGAACCAGCTTATGGCTTGAGCGAATTAGGAACGACGCCGAAACCAACCACCCATTCAAGCTTTTCACCGCATGGATGGATCTCAACTGGGGCCCAAAGTTCGATTGGACTGGATATAACGGCCTGGGCGATGGCCGGGATACAGTGCTTCGGTACTTGGCAACGCTGCTGATCTTACACACACAAAGCCTGCGAGATAGATGGTTCGGCCACTCACGCCGGCTTGTTTTGTGGCCCCCCTTGCTCTTCTCTTATCTGGATAGTAAACACTGTGCCACAGCACCCAGGTGTGCTACATCGATCGCGTCAACCTGAGCAGATAAAGCGTGACCATGAATCCTTTAACTCCGGTCCTTTGCGAAAGAAAGAGCTCGATATCGAAGCAAGTGATGCCAGAACCACCTCTAGAGTATAGGCGACGTCTAAATCACTCAATCCACACAAGGACATATGGGTGCAAAGTCTGACGCCGCGCCGCCATGGCGCCCAGCCTTCCGCGCCGCTGGGCGTTGGCCTTGCCCCTCTCCACCCGTCTCGTCCTCCTCGGCCTGTACAATTCAGAAGCCATTGATCCCACCATCCTACGGTCCCAATGTAACTCGGCCATGCTCGAAGAGGCAGTTGGACCGTCTGATCCCATATATTCGTATTGCTGGTGAGTGCATGCGGCCAATCGGTGCATAGATTGCCTGGTTTCATCCAACACCTGCGTTGCTCGCGAAGGGAGGTTGTGCAGCACGGCGTGGCGCTCGCCTTTCTCAAGCTTATTCACGCTTGACAGAAGCGGTCAAGATGGCCGAAGAAATCATCGGCAAAGGCTTCGTGTGTTGGCGGAAGCTTTGCCTTGCACGGCATCATGGCAATCATTTCGCCTGCCCACAATGCGATGGAGCAGAGTCTTGGATGGCGCAAGCCCGCCGTCGTTTCCGACCAGCCTTGGCAATAGAACCGAGTTATTGTTCCCTAGTCCGATGATCACGTCAACCGCACGTCGCAATGGGTTATCTCGATAAATAAATAAATCATGCTCCTCGGATACAGTGAGGGTGTTGTTTTACGCCTTGCCAGACAATCACGAGGACAAGGATGGGCTTGGGCTTGGCGGCAGGATCAACGTTGGTCACATCAGCCATATCGTCATTGCATGGCCCCAACCACCCAATCACTATTCTGGGAAACGTGTTATGGTTGCAATCAGCACACGTTCCCTCTCATAGATAACGATTCCTGATACTGAAGTCGATGGCGAGTCATGTTTCGCTTGCAGCCACAATAAACACAACCTTCACATCGACACTGTAGCACATGAATCGATCGCAACCATATCAAACCTCTTGTCGCCATCCAGGCTTGGATTTTTTAAAACAACTCAGACATCACGCCACCCGGAGACAAGCCCCTCACGTCTCCTGCCCGATCGCGTAAATAAAACTCTCAGTCCCAGTCCAAATCAAGTCCCCTACTCCCCCGCAATCTCCCTTCCGCTCCGCCAAGCTCGGTCCCCCCTCTCCTTCTCCCGCTGAAATTCCCAAAAAGGGAGGGTGGGAAACGAGCGGTTACACGAGGGACAAGCGGGTTCCTGAGGACAAGCGCGGATATACGAGGGCTTGAGTTCGCGGTTTTAAAAGCGCTTAGGTAGGTATGCATGTGTACTTGGTGCGTTTACCCGGGAGCCCGGGTGGCGGGAGTGGCGCTTAGAGCAGCATAGATGTGCTGTGGAGCCAAGTAGATAGGTAGTTTTATGTTTTACGTGAGCGCAGGATCAGCAAGGCATTATGGAATCTACATGCATACAGTGAGCTCGCTTAGAATCACTTCATCATGAGAAAAACAAGGTCTTCACAAAACGGCACAAGTCACTACCTGGAACTTAAACATATCTTCAATGGTAATTCATTAGACATTTATCAATACTATGTGAGACAAGACCATATACAAAAAAGGGCCTCGTTTATTCCACAAAATCATTCATGCTAGTGAGACAAATGAATATCTCTAGTTACCAACAGGCGTGTCGCTCAGAGGCTCGCCCTTGGCCCAGTGGTTGATCCAGTTGAAGATCTCCGTGTGCCAGACCAAGCTGTTCTCCTGCTTGAGGACCCAGTGGTTCTCGTTGGGGAAGTTGAGGAACCTGCTGGGAATGCCACGAGCCTGGAGGATGTTGAACAGGCTGAGACCGTCGCTCTCGGGGAGACGGTAGTCGAGTGTGTTGTGGATGACAAACTGGGGGGTGGACCAGTTGGCAATGTGGTTCTGTGGGTTCCACTTGCGGTAAGCGGGCGAGTCCCAGATGTTGCCAGCGTAGTCGTGGCGAATGAACCAGAGCTCCTCAGATGCCCAAGCACCCTCGGTGTTGGAGATACCGTCGTGGGTGACGATGGCCTTGAACTCGTTACCAAGGTCGTTGGACTGGATCCAGTTGGTCATGTAACCACCGTAAGAAGCACCAGCTACAATTCCGTTCTTGGTGTCGATCCAGGTCATAGACGAGTTGATGTGGTTCCAGATGTTGACCAGGTCTTCATAAGGCCAGCTGCCCCACTCACCCTGAATAGAGTCGGTCAGGTACTGTCCAAAACTGGTAGATCCGGTTGGGTTAGGCGCAACAACAATGTAGCCCTGGTCAGCCCAGGCCTGAAGGTTCCAGCGGTTTGACCAGCTGTTGCCCCAGTTGCCCTGTGGACCGCCGTGAACCAAGAAGGCTAGCGGGTAGGTGACGTTCTCCTGGTAGAAAGTGGGCTTGACAACCCAGGCCTGGAGCTGCTGCTTAAGCTCGGGGTTGGATCCGTTGAAGAAGACCTGAGAGACGGTGTGGGGACCGAGGCCAGCCAAGTTGGAGTCAATCTTGGACGCGTCAAGAAGTGTCTTCTTGTTGCCGTCGGCGAGGATGTACCATTCAGCAGGGGTCCAGAGAGCAGTAGCTGCGACGAACAGCGAGCCATCAGGAAGAAGAGCGAAAGTCGAAACAGAAGTATTTCCTGGCATTGGCTCGGGGACGAACTTCTCATCGGCAGTGGTTGGGAAGCTGAAGATCTTGACTTGGGCGTAATCATCAGCAGTGGCGTAGATGCAAGAATCATCATGGGCCCAGGTAAGAGGACCCTGAACCCAGCGATCGAAACCGGCACTCAAGCTCTTCCAGTGGTTGACGGCCACACCGCTACCCTCGACAGCAACGTCGACAGTGTACAGCATGAACCTGTCCGACTCGTAGTAATCCTCATCCTGTTGGACGTAGGCAAGCTTGGAGCTGCCAGTGGAGAAGGAAGGCAGACCAGAGGCACCCTGGTGTCCAGCCTCGTACATCTCGGAACCTGGGCCGTTGATGGCAACGGGGGCTTCGTTGGAAGCAAAGGCACCAACATATGCGTAAGAAGCGGTGTAGTTGGCCTTGTTAAACTGAGGAGCCTTGCTAACAAAAGCGTACATGGAGCCATCGGGGCTGATGTCGTAGTCACTAGAGTCACCGAAAGGCTGGATGGGAGTCTCGGGTTGGGTAGTGGTGAACTTGATACCCTTCTGGAGATTGCGCATGCCTGCGCCTGAGAGGGCATAGCTGCTGTTCTTGGAAAGGGTACCGGCAAAAAGCTGGTATCGGTTCTTGGTCAGCCAGGTGTCCCAGTGGCGGACATAGATGTCCGAGTAGTAACGGGCAGTTGACAGAGGCTTGGCTTCGGTCTCGGGGTTGACTGCAGTGCCGTTGGGGTAGGCCATGCAGTTGACCAAGAAGTGCATGTCACCGGTAGAGGTGTTGGCAACCTTCAATCCGGAGTAAGGCGCATCGAGAGAAGCCACCATTTTGCTCTGCTTGGGGTCTTTGATGTCACCAATCCACACAGTGACACCACCAGGGATTTCCTCGTTGGTGCCGTTGATGTAGATAATGCCAGTCTCGCTGCCAGGGATCCAGACGACTTCATTGACCTCGCTGGGATCAAGACCTGACTCGGTGACCTCACCAGTCTTGAGATTGATGAGGTTCATGCCCGACTTGCCCGCATGCTTCTCAAATGAGTACTGCGAGTAAGGGAACAGAGCAACTGAGCCATCAGGACTGGGGTCAGCAGGGCTGCGGCGTACAGTGCTAAGGAGCAGCCTGTGGCTATGTTAGTTTGATGTAATTCCAAAGACAGCCATTGACAAGTACGCACTCGGGAGTGAGAGCACAGGCACCAGTGGCAGCCAATGCTGCGGCAACACCGAGGTAACGAGCCATTGTGTATGCGACCAGCTTCGTAAAAGCCAAGTTGGACGGGGTCGATGAAGGAACAAAGGTCTGCGAGGGTATGCACTTTATTTGTACAACAAGTGGAACCAACTACCCTTATCACGCAACATGTCGTCGGCTGGGCCCATGACGGCTCGGCGCCGGTACCTGCAAATGACGATGGCTCTCGCTGACGGTAGGCCTGAGATGCCACCAGATTCAGCTCGAGAGCGGTGGCTACTAACCCAGACATGTCAAGAGATGAGCGTTGAACCAACCTTCTCCTTCCTGATGCAGGCTAGCCCTGTGGGCGCACAAACAAGCTTGTCGTCGGGTGGAGACGTGGAAAGCATGTTTCCGTCTTGTCCTATCGCATGCCGGCCCACATGCTAACCGGTGGGCGGGTCGACTTGGCTTGCAGCTTCACGTGTGTCTGGCTATACAAACAGTCGACGAAGTTGGTGGCGGATGCTGCCAAGGCGCACTAGCCTTAGAAGCAACGTTAGGCGGATAAACGGCGCATCCAAAGAGGCAGGTCGGGACAAACTCCAACTTGAGTCGGCTATCGCCCTGTCCACATTGACTACTATCGTGGCAGATTACTGTCCCTTGAATATATCCTTATGCAATGGAAAGCCTAGAAGCTCGTGTTTGGTCTGGGCGCATTCAGCTGGGTTTGCAGCAATTGCACGCCTCATGCGCCCGTATGCACCTTTCTATCCTGACCTGCCTCGCCGGGCCTAGACGTACTCTGATTCAATTACGTCTTCGTGTCGCCATGTCGCACGCAAAGAAAAAACAGATATTGTTAATCCTCGGCATAGCTGGCCGGTGGCTCTGTGCTATGACCACGCTGCCGTGAGGGGTATCTAAATGAGCGTCCTCATCCATATACTGGGATTTGTGGACACCGTCTCTATCGTCCCAAGTACCTGGGAGACGGGTGGAGCATTGGAGTATATCACCCTGTTCTTTTAGTCTCACCTCCTAGGCCTTTGTTCCCCAAACACTCACGCCGATCGTCATTGCTATCGTTGCGTTGATCTTCGCTCCCGTAGTATAGCATCTGCAAAGTGATTGCCTAGACATTGTGCAACTGGCACGCCCTGGGTCATTCGAGAAAAAAAAAATGTGTCACTCCCACATCCATCGGCTTGTTTTGAACGACGATTCAATGAGTTAATGTTCCCATGGAAGCGTTGGATGCCAGGAGTTAAATAGTCGGCCTTGGTGTTCCCGCTTCATCGTCTAGTTTCTTTCTGGGCATTCCATCACATGGATGCTGTGCATGGGAAGTGATAGCGGCGCGGGACTAGCCGTAGCGGCGCCTTTTCCTGACGACGCGCTTCCAAGAAATGGGTCTTGAGATCCTACAAAGCTTGACGATCTTGTCTGGCCCTGAACGGCTGTACAGGAGTTGTCATCTGTCTTCGTCTTCCGCCACTAATGGGGGCATCGTTCAGGATCTTGTACGGCAGCCTTCACCTATCCACTTCTATATCGTTCCATACATCCCTTGACGAGAATAGCAATACTGTCTCTATGTAGGTGGTGTATCGCCAAGACACAGCCTTTGAATCACGACATCTACAAACGTGCATCTTTGCAGTCTTGTGTGCTGAAATTGGTACGTTGAGTGTTGAGTTCTTCTGTATATTCACTATTTCGTCTGGAGCACGTTGGTCTATCTTTCTGGGGCCAAGTGACTGTTTCTCCTTTGGCTTTGTTGTGGATTCGGACGCTGCTTTGGAAGAGGTAATCGGTGGCTTGGTGCTCTAACGCAATCAAGTAACCGACTTGTTTTGGGTCGATCCTTAGATCTTGAGGATCAATAGTAGCGTTGATTTGCATTGCATTGGAACGCCGACCATTTGTCGTCCTTGCTTCCGCGTTGGACCGTGGAAGCAAAAGGCATCAAAATAACAATGCATTCGCTCGAACCTGTTGATGAGATGAGTACGCCATATAGCTCGACGCGGCAGCTTACGTTGGTCCCCTGACAGTACTTATCTTTTGCTTTCAATATATTCACCTCGTCGTGCATGCCGTTGCTTCGTCCTATTGCGGTGCTGCATCATTCGGTAATCGCGGCCACGGCTGCATCGCCGCATAACTCAATTGCTTTGGAAGAGATATCACTGCAATCATGTATGCAGCACCGCCCGAGAGACATTACAATGGAAAGACATATTGATCTTAGATCGTTGTGGCTTGAGAGCGATATGTAGTCGGGAATTACGTCGCGCTTTCCTTCCGGCCATCTTGTTGAGAGGGAACATCGTGACGCCGCTTCTTTTCTCGCCCCCTTCGAGCACCGACACTGACCTCGTCACTCCTGTCCAGCCCCAAAATTTTCCATCAAGTCTAACATCTCGCAATTCTGGTGTGCATGCCTTTGAAGGACGTAAGACGTTGCTGAAGAATACCACTACAATCATCGCACTGTGCAAGCGCAGATCTTGTATTTCCCCGCGTTATTTTCCCCACAATTCATCCACAGAACATCAGACAACCCTCCGCACGCTTAACAAAACTGGAGATAGCCTTGACTCGATGCCCCAGCTTTTAGCCTGAAATGCGGCTTTTTTTATTGCAAACATGCATCTTCGGTGGAAAATGTCGCGACAGATGCTACCATAATCAGATCACTGACGTATTGGTCCTTACTAACCACAGATCAAGGCAAGATATAAATGGCTTACGACAGTGCAGTATGGATCTGGAAGGGTATTTGCGGCATTTTGAATGCGACCATGCGATTGATATTCGCAACGCTACTCTGCGCCCTTGGTGGGGCCATTGCCGAAGATGGCTCCCAGGGCTGGCTACGATACGCTCGAATTCCAGATGGACCGTCTGCCCAATCAGTGCCGTCAGCAATCATCGCATTGAACAGTACGAAAGTAAGCCCCGTGTATACAGCTGGCCAAGAACTCCAGAAAGGCGTACAAGGCATCACCGGTAAACAGCTTAAAGTTGGCGCCAGCGGTGGACAGAACCAATCAACAATCGTCGTCGGGACGACCGACGCGTACAGGAAAGCATATGGCAACATCAAGGAAAGCGAAGACTTGGAAGAGGATGGCTTTTATCTCAGCACAGCCCCAGGCAATGTCATCATTATTGGACAGAATGAGCGAGGTGCTCTGTACGGCGCATTTGAATACCTCTCACAACTCGCACAAAACCGCGTCACGTTTGGATCCAAGGTGTACAACCCCCAGGCGCCCATCCGATGGACCAATGAATGGGACAATTTGGACGGCAGTATTGAGCGAGGCTATGCTGGCCCATCAATCTTCTTCAAGAATGGTTACGTAGTTGAAAACACTACTCGCATCGCCGAGTATGCCCGGCTACTGGCCTCTATCCGAGTCAATGGTGCCATCATCAACAATGTCAACGCGAACGCCGCTTTGCTCAATGATCGCAATGTCGAGGGTCTCGGCAGGATTGCGAATGCCATGAGACCATACGGAGTTCAGATTGGCATTTCACTAAACTTTGCATCCCCCAATCAAAGTCTGGGCACTTTTGATCCGTTGGATCCCAGGGTCGATGCTTGGTGGACAAACATCACCAACCGCATTTATACAAAGGTTCCGGACATGGCAGGTTATTTGGTGAAAGCCAACAGCGAGGGTCAGCCGGGCCCACTCACATACAACCGTACGTTGGTGGACGGGGCGAACATGTTTGCAAGAGCTCTAAAGCCGCATGGTGGTGTGGTCATGTTCCGTGCTTTCGTATACGACAATCACATTAACCCAGCAAACTGGTACGCTGACCGAGCGAATGCACAGCTCGAGTTCTTCCAACATTTGGATGGGAAGTTTGACGAGAACGTTGTGGTGCAAATCAAGTTTGGGCCTATTGACTTCCAAGTTCGCGAGCCGCCATCACCGCTATTCGCGTCACTTCGCAAGACCAGCACAGCGATTGAGGTTCAAATCACACCCGAATACCTTGGCCAAAACTGTCACTTGGTGTACCTCGCACCACAGTGGAAGGAGATTCTCGAATTCGACATGAGAGCGGAAAATGCTCCATCAAAAGTCAAGGATATTGTTAACGGAAAGCGATTCAAGCGACCACTCGGTGGTTATGCTGGTGTCTCTGGTGTTGGCTCCAACACTACGTGGCTAGGCAGTCATCTCGCCATGTCCAACCTGTATGCCTTTGGACGGCTCGCCTGGGACGCATCTAGTGGCTCGGAGGCCATTCTTCAGGACTGGATTCGCTTGACTTTTGGATTTGACCAGAAAGTTCTCGACACCATTACCGACATGTCGATGAAGTCATGGCCCGCATACGAAAACTACAGTGGTAATCTCGGTATCCAGACCCTGACTGATATCCTTTACACACACTACGGTCCCAATCCGGCTTCTCAAGATGGCAATGGTTGGGGTCAATGGACGCGCGCCGACGCCTTTGGTATTGGCATGGACCGGACTGTTCGAAACGGCACTAAGAATGCGGGACAATATCCACCAGAGATTGCCAAAGTATGGGAAAACATTGAGCTGACTCCGGATAATCTGTTGTTGTGGTTCCATCACGTACCGTACACGCAGCGGTTAAAGTCTAACAAGACGGTTATTCAGCACTTCTACGACGCCCACTACGAAGGAGCGGCAACGGCGCAGACGTTCGTCCACCAATGGGAGTCTCTGAAAGGTAAGATTGACGAGGAGCGGTTTGAACACGTCTTGTTTCGACAAATTTACCAAGCTGGACACGCGCTGGTGTGGCGCGACGCCATCAACCAGTTCTATTTCAACCTGTCAAAGATACCGGACGAGGCAAAGCGTGTAGGCAACCATCCCTATCGGATCGAGGCAGAAAGCATGACTCTGCAAAACTACAAGCCGGTTGCGGTTAAGCCCTTTGAGACGGCATCTGGGTTCACGGGCATCGTCACGACGACGAATCGAGCGACTGGAGTAGCGACGGCGAAGGTCAAGTTTGCGACGGGGCGGTACGATGTGGCGGTCAATTACTGGGATGTGATTGGTGGGCGGGCCAAGTATCAGCTGAAGCTGGGAAACCGAACCGTGGGGTCGTGGACGGGGGACATGGAAGATAAATTGGGCCACGCGCCGTCAACCTATCTCGATGGGCATTCAGCGACGCGGATAACGTTCCGGGGCGTCGAGGTGCAGCAGGGGGAAGTGGTGCAGATCACGGGCCAGGCAGACGGCATCGAAGGGGCGCCCATCGACTATGTTTCTTTTCTTCCAGCTGGGGTTGTTGACTGAGGGGAGCGTGGGAGGATTGCCCTGGGTAGGATACAGGTAGATTAATGAATGCCATCTGGAGCCGGGATCGCTTACACGGGGCGCTGGGAGGGGCTTGGCAGTCATTTCCCTTGCAGGGAGTCCCTGATGTGCTTCCCGCTGCGCTAGGCCTGATTGGGCGGCGCGTCTCCTTTTCCGCCCAAGGCCGGCCTGGCAACACACGACCGTCGTCGCCGTTTGGATACTTTGCCGACGGGACAAATCTCACACGCCATGCATCCGTCTGCTGCTTTGGCTGTTAGCCATCATGTCTGGGTGCTGCCAGGGAAAAAGCAACACCCCAGCTCCTACGTGACGCGCCCCATCCCTCCCCCCCGCGCGCTACACCATCTACTCTCATAAACGGGGGGGTGGGCACATCGCCCTGTCCTCCGCCCTCTCCTTTCCCCTCGCCCATACTGACCGAGCATCCGGTGGGCACGCAAAAGCCTGGGATCCGTGCCGTACGCCGTTGCTGCACAATGTGACAAGCCTTCAGCTTCGACCAAGGCCAGACACCCCAGCTGCAACCCCCCCCATCGGCGCCGTCCTGCGATCTCCAAGATCCCCGACTGCCTCCCAGCACTCGCCCGCGTTGCCATTTCATCCTGTGTTGATGGCGCGCCCGAGTACCGTCGCCGCTCGATGCGCTGCGCTAGGCACATCCATTGCCCAGGTTAGAGTTGCCTCCAGGTCCCGTCCTCGCACCTGGCCCCTTGCGCTAACAAGCCCTCCCAGATTGTCCCGGACATCAGCAGTTTTGCACGGAAAGTCCGCGATGCAAGACACGAACTGAATGCTGTCAATACCAATCTGCTCATCATCCGGACTGGTCTGGGAATCGCCCAGGATGATTTCTCCACAAAGGGCGCTGCGCTGCCCCCGTCCCTCATTGACGCTGTATCGCGGGTTGTCGACTCTTGCGACGACACCAGTGACCGGCTACAAAAAGCCTTTCTCAAACTGTCATGTAGTAAGAACCCAAAGGAGGATTGGCGCCTCCTCAAAGACGGACCGCTAGTCAACTTACGCCATGATCTCGACGCCTCAAAAGTTATTCTGGAATTGTCTCTGGATTATCTTGCATTGTGAGTTGCTGCCGTCTCTCCTTCCCCCCCCCCCCCAGGTCTTCCCCAATACAGCCATTGCTTACATTTCCCAGGTTTGGCCAGCAGGATACTTTGGACGCGCTGCTCCAGAATTATGTTAGCGATCTCATCACCCAAAGTGACGACCTGTTGAAGCGGACAGACACGGAAGAAATCCATGTCAACCAAACAGCAAGAGAGACGCTTCCTGCGTTGTTGCAGGCTGTTCGCTTGCTCCGATCATGCATTACAGCAATTTCAAGAGAAGGAACCCCTACGACCCCACAGCAGCCAGCAAAGAGATCGACAATTCCGCGACCAGACTCACTGGAACCCGTTCTTGGCGAAACGCCTCGAAGCGGAAGAAAAAGCCCCAGTGGCAGAAAAAGTCCCAGCGGCCAGAGCTCATCGCATACCAGCACAAACGACAGCGGCATTGGTACATGGCTCGCCAACGTCCCGTCATTCGAAGATGCACAACCTTTGGCGTATTCTAATCTTGAACAATCATCACTCCGACTTATGGTGCCCATTTCGCAGGACCCCGTGACCCCATCACGTGGAACTTTTTACACTGAAGATGGCGCATCCTCGGCCCAAACGCTCGTAGCACCAGAGTCACGACTAAAGAAATCGTATAGTTGGTGTACTGATCTCTCAGGGAAAGCGAGCACCAGGATTCATCTTGCATCGAGCTATGCATCAAAGCATGCTTCAAGATATGCATCGATCCTTTCTGGCTCTGATGTATCCATCATTCACAAGAAAATCACATCCGACCGAATCGCCGTGACAAAGGCTAAGAGAAAGGAACTTGAGCCCCGCCAGAGAGAGGCCGTCGACCGCATCTTAGCCAACATACCCTCGGAAGCAACATCTGCCGAAGTAGAAAGAGTCATCTGGGAGGGTGCGAGTCCAATGGCACCGCATCCTGAATTTGGATTCTTCTTCATGAGGGCAGCCTATGAAATGTCGACAGATATTCTGCCCCTTCTGATGGAATTTGGAGCCGACATCACCCGCAAGAACGTTGCGCCAACATCATATTACACCGCTGTACACGCTGCCACATTAGGATGTCAGCTCGAAACAGTACGCTATCTGGCCTGTCTAGGCCACTCCCTTGACACACCTGATTTCCATGGCGAAACTCCCCTTCACCTTGCCATCAGGACACCTGGAGCATCAGCAATCGCAAAGTATTTGGTAGAAGCTGGTGCAGATGTTAATTTGGAATCAAGAGCTGGGCAAACACCGCTGCAGGTAGCACTCAAAGCACCAGGACTGGAGGCTCGAGAGCGGAGCGTGTTAATGTCGCTACTCATTGCACACGGTGCAGAGGGTGAAGCAGAGGTCAAGAGAGTAATGGAATGCAGGAGAGGTAATGAGAAGGGCAGGAGTGTACTTGGGCTGACCTAATGACACACAAGCAGGCTATGAATAAGCTTCACACAATGTTTTCATTTTGTAATATACAGTTGTGCGACTGGTGTCGCATCGGCTATGTCACATCATAGTTGTATCTTCTTTCAGACGGGCCTTAGGCTTCGCTCTAGATTGTTTTAGGCTGGCGGGGGACAAACACGGTTGGATACCCGATACCCTTTATTGCGCGTTGGTTGTTGGATTTACATGGGATTCAGGTACACTATTTTATAAGGGCCTCGATTTTGCTCTGCAAGGAGTCATAATCATGTTGAGAGTGAGAAAAAGGCGGTATAGCTTTGCTTTTTATTACCATTCGTGCATAGACTATATAGACTAGTAAAATCAGCAGAGCTTTTGCCATCGATTATTCTTCATGTCCTTGCCCCCCCAAAAAAGAATACACCAATAGCAAATGGAACATCGGTAACGACAATAGCTGATGAGC
This sequence comes from Curvularia verruculosa, assembly GCA_036172615.1. Lineage (NCBI taxonomy): Eukaryota > Fungi > Ascomycota > Dothideomycetes > Pleosporales > Pleosporaceae > Curvularia > Curvularia verruculosa. The sequence goes on along the minus strand of JAWDHC010000022.1, from coordinate 82,998 downwards.
ACAGGACAATACATTTGTTACAAAGTAACACTACATAACCACATCAGTATACGGAGAGTAAAGATGTTGGGATTCAGAACCACAACAATGAATGGGCTTGTTGACTTGACACAATTAGTGATATTGTGGGGTACCACAGTCGCGATGCTGAAGACGGATGGAGCCAATCGCAACCTGCAACCCCGCTAGCTGATCGTGCTCCACTAGCCATCGGGCATCTCCGTTATCGTTTCCAACAGACTTCCCGTCCTCTTTGCTTTTTGTCTCCCTACTCAATTTCCACTTAATCTCTCAGCAGCATGGCCAGCACAACACAGGACACGTATCTAATGTGGGTGGGGGGTAAAGAGGTAGAAGGTGGAGCAGAGCAGTCAGTCACCCAGTCCATGGAATCTTGAATGACGATCATTGTTGACAACAATACAGGCTACCCATTGAAGACCCTGCAACTGGAGAGATTTTTGCACACTGCCATGCAGCATCCGCGGCCAATGTCAACAATGTCGTCAGCACTGCTCACCAGGTCTTCAAATCTGGGGTCTGGTCCAAAGCACCCCGACATGTCCGTGCAGACACTTTGGACCGCATCGCCGCGCTCCTGACGGAAAACCTGCCACGGTTGATCGAACTGGAAGTCAGGCAGACAGGGCGCGCTATCCGCGAAATGAATGCTCAGGTCCCAACTCTCACCAAGTGGTTCAAATATTATGCTGCCTTGATAAGGACCGAAGAGCGATCGGTACTGCCCACAGTCGGCAAACTCCATAACTGGATCGACAGGAAACCTCTCGGAGTGGTTGCGCAAATTACGCCGTTTAACCACCCAATGCTCATTGCTGTCAAGAAGATAGCGCCTGCATTGGCAGCGGGCAATTGCATTGTTTTGAAGCCGAGCGAGCTGACCCCTCTCACCAGCATCGAATTGGGAAAGCTCATGAAGGAGGCTGGCTTGCCAGACGGCGTTTTCAATGTATTACCTGGTGATGGGCCTACAACAGGCAAAGCTCTGGTTGAACACCCACTAATCAAAAAGGTTGATGTGACAGGCGGTACTCCAGCTGGACGTGCCATCGGTGCTATCGCAGGCCAGAATCTGGCACATTATACTGCCGAGCTTGGCGGTAAAGCACCTCTCGTCATCTTCGAGAAGGCGCATATAGATCTGGCGGTTAACGGTGTTGCATTCGCTAGTTTCATCGCTAGCGGCCAGACTTGTGTTGCAGCGACTCGAATCATTGTGCAAAACAGCATCCTTGATCAGGTTGTAGAAAAGCTCAAGGCCAAGGCGCAAAGTATCGAACGGAGAATGGGGTCTCCCAAAAAGGTGGAGTCGATGATGGGTCCCCTCATTTCCAGAAAGCAGCTGGTCAACGTGGAGACGTTGGTCGACGACGCAAAGCAAGCGGGTATTACGGCCGTAACCGGGGGAGAACGCATGGAGGGCACCTCCTTGCTGGATGGCACTGATTTCTCCAAAGGATATTTTTATCCACCAACAATACTGACCGACAGTGCATCCAAGAAGATCGTCGACACACGCATATGGCGGGAAGAAGCTTTCGGCCCCGTCATCGTCGTGGTTGGATTCGACACTGAAGAAGACGCTATAGAACTTGCAAACGACAGCGAATTCGGGCTGGGAGCCGCCATCTGGACACAAGATCTATCCCAAGCTTTCCGTGTCTCAGAAAACATTGAGAGTGGCATCTGCTGGATTAACACGCATCACCGCAACGACCCTAGTTCACCTTGGGGTGGCATCAAGAGCTCAGGTGTGGGAAGCGAAAACGGAATCGATGCGTACAATGCGTATACGGCGTCCAAGAGCACGATTATCAACTACGCAACTGCTGAGGAAGGCCTGGCGAGCGATGACTGGTTCAGAGAAGGCACGGGCGAGGTCAGGTATGGGTAGTCTGAGGACACTAGATAGCTTGCAGGGAAACTTGGTTGTGCCAGATCGCTTTCCCCAATTAACTTCAACATTCACAGTGTGACCGACTATACGATTCATCTCTCTCAAGTACAACCAAACACTGCGCACTGCTGTACGACACCCACACGCACCTCATCCCCGCCTTGGTCCCCCTTTTCCTCCAACCTCTTCTCAATCTCCTCCAGCGCCCGCTCCGTCCCGTGACTAAGATGCATCGGAAGTGCCGTATTAACCACCACCCTCATCTGCACATCCCTCTCTCCATCCGCATCCTCCCTGACATCACCCACCTGCCACTTCCCCAGATGAAACAGCTCGTTCGTCCGCAGATGCTTCATCAGCGAGCACAGTGTTCGCGGTTCACCCTCAATCACCGCAGCGGACTCTTCCTCGCAGACAGACATTCGGATATCGTGTTTGAAGCTGCGCTCGTCGCTTACTTGCACTCCGTCCAACGTCACTGAATCATCATTGTCGTCGTCGTCCGCATCGTGATCGTGAATGAAATAGCTTTCATCAGCGTCGTCGTAGCACCATGATATATACTGTATTTCGCGCTTGATCAGCTCAAAGGCTCGGGAGCCGATGTAGACATGTGACCCGCTAGGCTGGGTGGCCGGGGATGCATGCTGCGTGAAGATGATGCGCGAGGGTTTTGGGGAAGTGCGTGCGGTAGCGATGAGTTTGGGCACGCATACTATTTCACCTGTTGCTTCTCCTGCTGTTGTCGAGTAGCTGTGTGAGATTGCTCGTGCTGTGCGTGAGGAGTGGAAGAGAGAGCGGGATATGCGCCATTTAAGGAGCGAGTAGGCTTGTGCTTGGATTGCGCTGGCTACGCGGGTGGGAGGAAGGAGTCTTGCGATTTTCCGGGGTGAGGCACCGCATGTGCAGAAGAGGTTTTGGGGCTTTGAGGTGCCGATGGACTTGTTGTATAGGATGTGCAAGTGGGTTTCGGGCTGGGTTTCATGCCATGGGGGTTGGAGGTCGTCTTCGTGGGTGTGTTTGCGCTTTTGAGCAACGATCGGAAAGGTTGTGTAGAAGAATCCTTTTGACGGAACGAGAGTAGGCCTTGTGTGAGAAGCGTCTAGATTTGACATTGGTGGGGATCTGGAAGAAGCAGGATTGAGGTTCAGTTTCGAGATTCCGTGACCGGTTGAACTACACGTTTCGAGTGAAGATGTGTCGCTCTGTGCACCAGAGTCTGGCTGCGATTCTCTGTCTGATCTGGAGGTACTGCGGAGCGAAGATGGTTGCTTTCTCGCTTCAATATGTGCGAGAAGCGCGTCAATGATTTCGTCGGCGGTGGTACCTTTGGCAAGGAGAGAAGTGATATCGTAGCCATCGTCTTTCAGTAACTTGAGCCGCACAATGTTGCTGGCCTTTTGCTTCCAGCTGAGGCGTGACCATCCTCTGCTAAGACTTAATTCTTCTCGGTCAATGTTCTGGCGGGCTTTTTCCTCCCAGTCAAACTGTTTCTTAGATCCTTTCGACGGAGGGACGCTTTTGTGTGGTATGCTGGATACATTTATTGGAAGTGGATTGTTTGTCGGTGTGATGTCTTCACCAGTTGCTGCAGGTGATTGTGAAGAAGATTCGGTCGACGATATGTCGTGGGAAACAGCAACCGTTCGCTGTTGCTTCTCCCTCATAGCTTCTATCAGATCATTATCAGGCCGCTGGTAGTTTGTAGTTATATTCGCCAGCGCCTGCGCGCGGTTGATCTCTTCTGGGTTGAGGGATAACCGCAACGTTTGTATCAACGGCGAAGTAATTTTGCTTATTGTGACCGGCCTAGGACCTTGTGATAGTTTTCTAGCTCGACCCCCATGCCATTCTGTCGATAGCTGAAGAACATTTTGAGAGGTCAGCCCAGATCTTGCTGCATTCTTCGGGGCCATATTCTATCGAGTGTTTGCTTGGAAGTCCGCCGTACTGCATGTATAGATCTCGCAGCTGTATCCAGCTTGTTGACAGGGTTGTTCTCTATATAGGTATGGAAGCTTTCTAGAATTAGCCAAGGCAATGTCTTACGAACAATCATTGCGGTCTATGAAGCGCATAAAAGAATTGACGCTTATTGGCTAGCGGTGCGAGCAAACGAATTTCTTGATAATTGAGATGGCTTTTGTGAGTTCATACCGCTACGGTTGAAGATGAATTGGTATTTACTGCCACTATGATGGTAAAAGGGGTCCTACTGCCAAAGGGAAGAATCTCTATGTTTTTCCTAGTCTATTGCTTGTCGAAGTTGCTCTATAGGAACTCTAGTAGGGAACAAAAGTGCAAAACTACCTTCTAACAAGAGACACTAACTGAGATTTGATTCTAGTTGACAGGCTCCCACGTTGTAAGAAACTTATACGTTGCTCTACACATGGGAAGCAAATTGCTACTCATGTGATAGAAGAGAAGAGGTTGGTTTCTGTTTGACTGATATGATTTGCGCGACCATTCGCACCGGGCCTTGCTTCTTCTACGTGACAAGTCTATAGTCATTGTCAGTACATGGCAACTGCGTGACTAAACTTTTCTAGATTTTTGATAAGAAACATGAGAATAGCCAACGCGGTAAGTGCGTAATTCCAAAATCCAAAGCTTTGCTGTAGCAAAGGGAATGCGAACAAGGAATTGCATTAGTGAACAGAGAGACAGCAAGACATGTGGTGAACCTTTGCTTTGGATTCGGGCCAACGCTACTCATGGACACTGAACTACAGCACAATGCATATGCACTTTAACGATATGATATATTCTTGCACGAGCTGCTTCAGCCTGTCGATCACGTGAGTGTAGTGTGTGAATGCACCACGCACATCGCACCTTCCTTCATTTTCATCCTCCCTGTTTACCCATGTCATTGTCAACCTTACACTTCCCTTATCAGCATCAGTGATACCATTACAGCCCCACCATTCATTTCACAAGGTGTCCCGAGTATCGGCGTTTCTTCCTTTGCTCCAGTCTTTCCTGAAGTGCCACGCGATTCCATGCTCTCACGCAGCGTTTGCGGTCATCTGACCACGTGCTTGCTGCCTAGTCACCCTTTGAGACAAACAATCTTAAAAACAATCTGTGAATAGACCAGACCTAAAACCACTACTTTCTTACCCATCTTCAGCCGAATATCTGCCAATCTGGACATGGCTACACCAGGAACCAACCGGTATGCGTTATTCGCCACCGCAGACGATACCGTGTCTCCTTGTCCGAGTTCACCAGAAGATTCGGCCAAGAACCCTTTCTTGAACCAAGTTGCTGACGACTCGATACCATGGGAAGAGGTTAAGAAACGTAACACCCCAGCGACAGTGGTGCGACCCAGCAACCATCCCGTCAGCGTCACCAACAACCGGACTAGGTACATCTCCGTCTTGAAAGTCGTAGACAAGAGAGACCGGGCTGCTTCACAATCTTCCACTGGCGGCAGCGAGAAATGCACTTCAGACTTGTATAAAAACTGGTGTGGCGTCTGCTCACTCAAATTCCCTAGCAAGACTGCGCTGCTCAACCACACCAAATCAACAGCCAACCACCAAAACTACTGTAACTTATGCAAGCGCGTCTTTAAGGACAGAAACGGCCTGCAGAATCATGTAGACAATGCCCCCGGGCATGAGACGCACTGCAATCTCTGCCTTTCGGCATTCAAGGACGAGTGGGCACTCAAGAACCATTTCGAAAATAACTACAGCGTCGGACACAAGTTCGTGTGTATGTTGTGCCTTTTGGCGTTCAGAGTGGATGAGGAGCTGAGATTACATCTGCTGATGGCAGATAAGCACACTTGGTGCGAATCGTGTCAACTCCGCTTTCGAAACCAGGAGGAACGCGACCAGCATTGGCTGGCAACAGATCGTAAGTAACTAAACAATTTATTCACCTAAGACTTGTTGATACAAAGCAATCGCTGAGACATTTGTAGGGCACAAGCATTGCCTGCAGCCCGGCTGTGACTTTGACGGTCCAGATCAAGCCGGTCTCACAGAACATCTGAGCCGCGACCATTTCCAGTGTCAAGGATGCAAGTACGTCTTCCCAAGCCTCACCAAGCTCAACTATCACTACGAACGATGCCCTTTCGCAGTATCCTGCTCACAGTGCGGTGAGAAATGTGGCGGAAAAAGTCAGCTGGAGCATCATATGAAGCATTGTTTGAAATGCGAAGAGTGCGGCTACCACACACAGCACGAAGGAAACTTTCAAATTGTAAGCAATCAATAACACCCTCTTGGGATTTCCAAGCACTAATATCACTAATATGGTCACTAGCATATGACCAAGCACAGCCCTGCCGACCTCGTTTGTTGGGGATGCAAAGCCCCCATGCGCAAACACTCTAGCCTCATCAACCATCTCGAGTCGGGTAACTGCCCCAATCTAAGCGATCCGGCGCTCCTTATGCGCTGTCTCGGCATGTGGTGGTACTCACCGCTTTATATGGATCTCGACATGCATGCTCATATCCGTACCGGTCGTGTTGATATCCACGAGGTGTGGAAGTGGATGTGCGAAGGCGCATTGCATCCCTTTCTCTGTCGCGATACCGGGTGCGGCAAAACATTCAATCACCTGAGTTCGCTGTTGCTACATTGTGAGAGCAAGGCATGTGGATGGGACGTTGAGCGGCTGAACATGCCGGGGTTAGAGGAGGAGTTCAAACGAACGTGGCTGAGGAGGGACAGTGGCACAGGTTAGCTGCAGATGCAGCAGTCGGCCAACATTACGTGCTCTTCAAATCAGGAATGCCATGAAAGGAGACATGCATAGCTTGAGTTGGCCTGCGTATGGATAGGAGGTTACAGGTAAGTGAGAGCGGATGGTTGTCATCGCTGTATCGAAGAATGCTTTCATTATAGGTCATGCATCTATCAAAGCCCGACCATGGACTGTGAGTATATCAAGGATTCGCCAATGCTAAACATGCGTCTACTGCCAGACCAACTCTAGTAGCAATAGTTAGTAAGCGCGAAAAAAATAGTAATAGATTATCGGCAAAGAAAAGCTTTCTGACTTACCGTCCTTCCTTCTGCCGTACAACATCGTCAATGACATCCTTGTCCAGCTGGGGAAACATGCCCGTCAATGTCTCGACAACAACCTGATGCTCCTTTCGCTGGATTCGTCTCGCCTCCTCTGCCTCTACAGACGCGCGTTGAGCCGCTGCTTCTTCCGCGGAAATCTTGTGCCGGCGACGATCCTCCTCACGATCCGCCTGCGATTCCGCAAACTCCGTTCTCGAGCGCGTAGGCAACTGTGGTTTTGAAGGAGTAGACTGTGTAGACGGGTGGTTGGTGTCGTTGTCGGAGAAGATGCGACCGATTGTGCTGAGCGGCCGCTGAATGGTACGTAACAAGCCTGCTACTGCTGCGTTTTCTTCCTCGGGCTGTTCGGAGTCTGAGTTATTGTTCTTGATGCTTGTTGAACGACGGGGACCAGCAGTCTCGGCCTCCATTGAATTCCTTTGGGTAAGCTCTGGGCGCAGAGGTGTCGTCTTTTCCTGTATGTGGTGGTAATGGGGTGAGGGCATTCGTTTGTGAGTAGGGGCATTAGGATGCAGCTGGGAAGATGATGACGGTTCGGCAGATTCTTGAGCAGCATGGCGCTCAGCAATGGCTGACACAGCTGCTTCGACATTCTTCTCAAACTCCTCGTCACTGATTGTCAGTGAAGTCTTGTCTAAGCCTTCAATAAACTGTATAGCGCCCATCAATGATGAGATGTAGTAGCCTGCTTCGCCGCCAAGCTTCTCTTGGTTCCGAAACCGAAGAATGTACTGAACGTTTGATACCAGATGTTCTGGGTTCGCTTGCAACACAGTGTAAATCAGCAAGGGTACAAACGCATCCGCAGACTGGTCTGAATTCGATGAGCGTAGGAAGCCAAAGATGACTTTGCAGCAATTTAAGATGCAGATGATCTTGTCCCTGGGCGCCCGGTAGCTTTTGATCTTCAATAATTCTTGCTGAGCTAGGTGCAGAAATTTCTTGCCTTTTTCACCAACAGGTTTAATGTCTAGGTGCTCTTCGCTGACCCACTTGTAGATGCGGACTTTCTGTGCAAGGACTTCGTCACGCTCTACGTCCTCCTGATGTTGACCTCTCCGACCGGGCCTTTGTGGTTCTTGTCTTCTGCCGCCTTTACGTGGCGAAACTGGCTCTGCTGGTGGAATTGCTGGCGAAAAGGTCTGGGTGTATAGCCTATTCATCACCAGTTTTTCCATGCCCTCTCTTGCATTGTCAAACTCAGCATCTGACACGGTCCGCCATACCTCGCACTGAGCCATCTTCTTTGCTATGAACTCGAGAAAATCACCAATAATCTTGACTTGCTCGTGTACCATCCACTGTTTCTTGCCAAATTCGAGAAGAAAGGAGCGCAAAAACTTCGCCACCGGATCTGCTGTTCGGTGGCGCAGTTGCTCGAGGAACCTGTGAAAATCAAACGGCAGGTCTGGCTCTGGCTCCGGCGCTGGTTGAACAGCCTTGTATTTTGAAGCGTGTGCACTAGGGGATGCTGGCTCTTGAAAAGATGTGTTGGTACCGACACGGTACAAAGATGAGGTTCGCGGCGGCGGGGATTGTAGAGGCGTTTCCGAGACTGTATCGTCAGGTGCCGGTATGGGAAGGGGTTTATCGGGAGGAGCAAGGCTCGAACGGCGTGGCGGAAAGGCGGCAGGAGGGGATTCGAGGAGTGGGTTGGCGATTTCTAGGCGTGGTGACATGATCTCTTCCTCGCCAGGCGGCGCATTGCCCTGAAACTGGTCCATTATGCTCTGAATTTCGGGTTGAGAGTTGTCTGCAGCGTCTCCGGTGCCATCGTTGGTTGCTCCATATTCGTCAGCGGCAGCATCTTCTGAGTTACCACCGCTCGATCGTGCCTGGGACATGGGTGATGCAGCCCGACTGGGCACATCGCTCGTCGAAAGGTACTTGTCGTCTTTCGGAGGTGGTGGTGGGGGTGAGGGCGACAACATGGGTGCCTTGGATGCGGCCTTCCCGGTGGGCTCGTGTGGTGGTGGTGTTTTGGATCGGCCTGTGTCCAACTGGTCGGTCGTGGTCGTGGTCGTAGGCTCTTCGGTCACTGTGTTAGAGGATGGCTCGGTCTCAAGTTGTCTAGACGCCTTGTCTTGCGCTTCTACCGCGTCCCCGCTGGCCTCGTCGTTGGCGGTGTTTGTGGTGTCATGGCGTTCTTTCTGCTGAGAGACATACCCTACCAGGGGCTCCTCGGGCGCTGTGGCAGCTACATGGTGCTGTTCATCGACCTGGTCTAGCTTGTGCTCTGTGGTGGTGGTGTCGTCGACTGCATCGGGTTGCCGGTTTGGGTTCGAGAGAGACATAGACCGTCTGCGACTAAGGAATGTGGAGAATGAGAAAGACAAGGAAAAAAGAAGGTGCCAGGTGGGCGGTCAAGATCCCATGAACATGCGATAGAGCTTCAGGACGCTCGAGCAGCGTGGATATCGGTCGGCTGCCGTTCTGGTTCAGATGTGCAGCGCATAACACCGCCAGGTGCCCGCATGGCCTCCCGGCATCTAGAAGCCCGATGCGCCGAGCGGCGTTGGCCTAATGCGTGCCTTAGAGTGGCAGACGTGCATCGCATCCCGCTCGCCAACTCTATCACGACCTCATCTGCCCAGCTGGACAAGGCCATGTGCGGCATCTTCTTCTCGCTCAGCCGGACTGGACATGTGATTCCAAGCCCCGATACCACGCTGCTCCTCCAGCACAGAGGGCCCGACGCCACTGGAGAGCACCGCGTCACTATTGAGGAAGACTCGGCACGCGTGCACGCCACTTTTCTGTCTACCGTATTGGCTTTGCGCGGCAAGGATATTGTCCAACAGCCTCTTCAAGATGCGGCTACGGAATCGGTTCTTTGTTGGAACGGCGAGGCTTGGAGCATCTCTGGCCATGCTGTCAATGACAACGACTCCCAACTCGTCTTCTCTAAGCTGCTAGCCGCATGCGCCGACCAGAATGAGAATTCTACCCGTAGGGTCGTTGAGCTGCTTTCAGCCGTGCGTGGGCCTTATGCATTTGTCTTTTATGATGCGCCAAACAAGCGGGTCTATTACGGTCGCGACTGTCTTGGAAGGCGATCGCTACTTCACAAGCACGCTGCTAATGGTACTCTTGTATTGTCCAGCGTTTGTGACAACGCTTCTGGTGAGGCATGGGCTGAGGTTGATGCTGACGGCATATACGTCGTCGACTTGTTGGGCGTAGACACAGTATCTCCATCCTTTTCTGCCAAACGAATACCGCATTGTCGTTTAGATCAGAACAAAGAATACGACATCTCATTCGTAGGTGAGTGCTCTTATGCCTGGGTTCTGCTAACACACGCAGACTCTCCCCTTTCCTCTCATGAACTGCGCTGTCTCAGAAGGCACTGCCTTGGACTTGGGTGTTGCAGACCAACTACGGACATCGTTGCTCAAATCACTACAAGTTCGCACAGAGCATGTCCGTGAAGCGGTAGCTGGTACAGAGACAGACGTGCCCGATCAAGCACGCGTGGCAGTTTTGTTCTCGGGTGGCCTGGACTGTACCATTCTTGCGCGGTTATGCCACGATCTCTTACCAGCAAATGCACCAATTGATCTTCTTAACGTTGCTTTCGAGAATCCCCGCATCCATTCCCAGCTCGAACCTGGTACAAGTCCCTACGAGCTCTGTCCTGATCGCATCACTGGAAGATCATCGCATGCAGAACTTGTTGCCATTTGTCCAGGTCGCAAGTGGCGGTTTGTTGAAATCAACGTGCCTTATGTCGATACACAAGCACATCGTCTCCACGTGATGACATTGATGCATCCTCACAACACCGAGATGGACCTTTCTATCGCTTTTGCGCTTTATTTTGCTTCTCGTGGCAGTGGAGCAGTCCGCACGTCCAACGGTGACATGACTATACCATACACCACAACCGCACATGTACTTCTTTCGGGACTTGGTGCGGACGAGCTTTTTGGAGGTTACCAACGCCACGACACAGCCTTTGCCCGGCGCGGATACTCTGGACTTTTGGAGGAATTGGAACTCGACTTCAACCGGTTAGGAAAGCGAAATTTAGGACGCGACGATCGCGTCATCAGTGACAGTGGCAAAGAGGTCCGCTTCCCATATCTCGACGAAGATTTCATCGCGCTGGCACTTCAGCTTCCAGTCACCGCCAAGTGTGATTTTGGACTGCCTCAAGAAGTCAGCAGCGATGATCCAGTACGGATCCTTGAGCCTGCAAAGCGAGCGCTTCGACTGCTAGCATGGCAGTTGGGCATGAGAAAAGTTGCTGCTGAGAAAAAGCGTGCGATCCAGTTCGGTGCTCGCACTGCCAAGATGGAGACGGGTAAAACAAAGGGCACACATGTGCTTAGCAAGTAAGGTCGGTTGCTTTCTTTCTCTCTTTCTACTGGCAATGATTACAAAATGATCAAATGGTGGAGACACCAGTGCGTTTCCTCGGGCCAGTGCTACCTTAGAAATGGTGCCAGCCTATACGCGCTTTGGAGTTGTTGATTTGTAATTTTAAAAGGCAAGTCTGAGCCATATATGTATCGTTTTGTACTAGTTATTACATTGTCTGCCCATACTGACTAGTCACAGATAGAGCCTGTAGATCACCATTATATCGCTTTGTTCAATAACCATTATTCCATGGTTGTGTATCAGGCAGATGCTTTCATCAAGTCTTTTTGTCACGATGCCAGCCCTATGTGTAACATAATACTGTTGCATCACCGATAGTCGCCAACAGGTCTTTGGTTCCCCAGATGTGCTGTGTGCAATTACAAATGCAGTGGATATTGTATCATAGAATCATTTTTGTCGGTGAACCGATATTTCATCATCTACCAACAGCAGTTGCTGTGAAGGAAGAATGAAAGGGCTGCACATAATCGCTGCGTATTGCAGCTGAAAGAGGGGGGGGGGGATGTGATTTAAGGGTAAGTGATGAGCCACTCTATCAGCACCTGGACATTGCCAAATTATGCATCACGAAGGAAAAGTTCAACGGAAATCAGAAGAAACAGTATCAATTGGCAGCCAGAGTCTGAACAGTAATCCATCGACCAAGGCACCGAAAGGCCTAGCGCCTACCAACAAATCAAATGAATCAATCCACACTACGAGTATAAAGCTTGCTGTCCATTCTGCCCATGTGTCTCTCCTCAGGGCGCACTTGAATCGTAACAAGTCATAGCCAGTGATGATAACTGTCGCTCATGAACATGATGCTGACGGATCAATCTGACGCCGGAGGTGAGTTGAGAGAGCCTGTCAAGTTTGCGCATGTTAGCCAAAAAGTTAAGCAGGGCGTCTTCTCGTTTCAGTCCGAAAACAATGAGAATCATCACCAGCCGTAGCTTCAGAGTGTAACAATGGTCCATCGTCCAACCTGCCTTTGTGTGTGTTTGAATCGTGGAGCCTCAGAGAAGTAAGACTCGGAGGCGTTCCATTGGACGTGGGTGGTAGGTGTGGTGATATGGTGGTGTGGGCAGACCGTAGTGAAGAAGACAAGGGGCATGGGATGATATTTGGGCGGTTAGTCTTGTTTCTGCTGCAGATACTTTGGTAGGCTTCTTTCCAGTGTGAACTTCTTGGAGAGCTTCTTGTTAGCGGCTATGATGCGCAATTGGAACCATGTGTCGTGTTGAGGTGATGCGGGTGGATTGTGGAGAAGTCAAGGTCGCAATGGCGATGAGATTCTTTGGCGGTGAACTGTACAAGGAGAAAATTTGGAGGTTAGAGAGATGAAGGGGATGAGACGGTATGCATTGTTATATACTACAGATTTGCCATAAACGATTCCCACATGTGCCTCGTTGCACTTACTCTTTGCTGTTCTGACCTTCTGTTCTTCTTGTGTATCTTCGGAGGCGACTGCACTCTTGAAACACACTCGTGCTTGCAAATATTCGTTAAGAAGTGGTCACCAACTCATGACGGCAGGATAGTTACGTCTCAGAAGGTACGCCTGAGTTGACTACGATGCTGTTACTGTGAAGGTGAAAGGTCTTGTCTCGAAACGTTCTCATTGAGTATCGTTCGTTGTTTCTACTCCCTTGCACATACCTTCTTGGAAAATTGTAAAATGTACCTTAGGTGTGGGAGTGGTTTTGATTATGTGCTGTCATTGAACTTCTTCCGAGTCCCTCGTCAAGTCACGTTTCATTGTACAGCTGCAGCGGTGACTTTGGGGTTTATTTTCAAGATTTATGCATTCAAAGACATGAAATAGCGTGACATCCAAGAGTTTAATCATATCTTTCTGGTTCAAGAACAGAGCCAGTCCCTTTACTGATTGCTGCTGTCACGGAGGTCTATATGATATCAAATTACACATCAGTATTACACTTTTCGGGTTGCTTGCATCGCGCAAAGCTCTTTTATTATTTTTCTTTTTGATTGCAGTCAGGAGAAGGCCTCCGCTACATGAAGTTCGGGGGACATGTTTGGCACAAATTTGACTTCTTGCTGATCTAGCTCTTGGTACTAATACAAGATACATAGTTATACGTGTATGCACCTGAACATTGGTCGAAGTACAACAGGACACCGGCTGTTTACTCAAACACTTGAATATATTTGAAAAATGCCCCAACATGAGCGTTTATCAGTATATGAGCCACTTGCATCAACATAGTAGCACTAAGAATGTAATTCATGTTAAATAGAGACATGATACGTATTTTGTGAAACTATTGTAAACTTCTTAGCTTAGAAGGAATCTGAGATGATGCCACAATTACACAATGATATGCAACACCACCAGGGTACGTGATTATGTTGTAGATTCTGTCATGCTTTGTATTCGCAGAGCGTGGGTGTATATTATGTAGCAAGCATGTTTTTTCTTGCTTACCTTCTTGTCAATTGATCTAAATCTCCGATACCTGGAGGAAAACGACCTAAACTACGCTCAGCAGGACTTTTGGCCTTCACGGTACTCTATAGTATTAACAAGACATCCCTATGAGCTTCAAGTGTATTTGCTGTTTGGCAATCCCATTATTCCGGGGGATTCTCGTCTTGATCGGGTTGTAAACACATCATACGGGAAAAGAGCACGCCCATGCGTGATGAAAAAAACTATCCAAACCGCACCGAGAGACGCATTGAATCAAGCTACAAACCAGTTTACGATAATAAATATCTGAGCAAGCTGTGTTTGAAAGATAAAGCAACAATGCATTAGATATCGTGGGTCGAATAGCAGGGAAGAATATGTCCGGGCTTACGGTGCCAAGAAAGCCATGACGCAGGCACACCCGCTCCACTGATGCGCGATGCATGCTGCACCCCACGCGTCGCGAATCTTTGCCAGACGCAACAGCAAACCGCAATCACAATGCAGCGGGGAGAGCAACCAAATGTATCGCGTCCCACTACACCATCATGGCTGGTCAACGACATAAGCATGCCAGAGATCAACGGCGACGAGGATTTTGGAACTCTGGCAGACAACCTATGCCAGTCAGTCCTTCGAGTGCAATGCGCCATTGACACACGCCTCTAATAATTTATAGATTTTTTGAGCACCATGTCAAGGTACCGCACGCTTTCGAAGACCTGCGTCGATCGCAAGAGGGACACGCGCTCAAATCCCTCATCCTGTATCTCTCCACTCACGTCGATCACCCAGCCCTGATATCTGTTTTAATGTACGTCCACACAGTTATACGACCCGAGGGATGCCAAAAAATGAGAGTACTGGATATGAGAACTGACCCGAGTTAGGGCCCTAAAAGGACATTTTTCGGCTTTGGACGAGACCAGTGACGAACCAGGAGTAAACGAAGCGCGGGGATACGCATGTGAATTTGTTGCCTGGCAATTCTTGACAAATTTGAAGGAGTCAGAAATCATCGAATACTTGTTGGTTGAGCTGCCTCCTGCATCTGCCTCAAACAGCCCATCTACGGAGACTGGGTACCAAAATCGTCAAAATGAACATGGTAATGTTGGGCCCGATGAGCGCTCGCCTCTCCTGCCAACTTCGACTGGCGATTACTTTGGCCATGGCGATTCTGCATTAACTCGATTTGGGTCATTGATGTCACAATGTGAAAATCTCAGTGCATTGGAGCTTGCAACTGTATCTGGTACGTTTCTGACAGTTTTTTCGAGCTTCAATCTGTTTCACAGACTGAACAATTACAGGAGCAAAAAAGTTCCTTTCTCAGAGACCTGTGCAAAAGATCATCAACGGCTTATGGAAAGGCGACATCGTCTTCTGGGAGACTCTCAGCCTACATTCGGAGAAGAAGCCTAGGAAATATAACCGGAAACAGGCCGATCCCTTTTCCCGTCTACGTGTTCCGTTATACTTGAAAGTCTTTGAGACTTTGTTCTTTGCCGCCTTTTTGGGACTTTACTACGCGGTACTGGTGCGACGTGACAATGCTCGTATTACAATCCCCGAGTTACTCCTCTATGTGTGGATTGCTAGCTTCGCATATGACGAGTTCGCAGATTGGCTTGATGCTGGACAGACATCATTCTATGCCTCGGATTTCTGGTAACGTTCTTCTTCAGTCAGGTTACGTGGGAGCTATCTAATGACAACAGGTGGACATGGGATATCAGTATAGTCGTTGTCGGCTTTATATTTTTTGCTATGAGTGAGGCATCCGAAAAAACATGACCGATCACAAGATCTAACCCCCCCTGGCAGGAATTGTAGGCTTGACGACAGGCCACGCTGCAACGATTGACCAGGCATATGATGTGCTTGGGTTAGAGGCTCTCTTCTTGGTCCCACGAATATTTTCTCTACTTAGCCTCAATCGCTATTTCGGGACTCTCATTCCCTGCCTGAAAGGTTGGTCTGCCTTGCTAGGCAATATTCCTTTGATTCTGCTAAAACCCAATCAGAGATGACAAAGGACTTCGTCAAGTTTCTATCGCTAGTGGTTATCTTGTATTTAGGTAAGTGAGCGTATTCCAAGCTATAGTGATTGGAATTCTTAAACCTATATTTAGGTTTCTTGACTACATTTGTGTTGTTAGCTCGTGACAGTAGGTTCAACGCGAAACAAATGGTTAGTTTTGCCGCCTCCGCCACACTGAATACAGCAATGCTGATCCACCCCATATAGTGTTGGATTCTGATCAAGGTCTTTTTTGGGTGAGTAGAGCTATACTGCTATTGCTATAGCTCCGGCTGACTCCTGTCAAGGTCGAGCTACCTAGGTTTCGGTGAGTTTATAGCCCTAGTAACGATCAAAGCAACAGATGCACTGCCTCCACCTATGATTGGCCAATAACTGACAAGAATGATGGGCAGATGTCGCTGAAGAGATGTATGCACTTCCTTGGAATAAATGTCAATTGTCAACTAATCATACATAGCTCACCGTTCTTTGGTCCTCCAATCATGGTAACGACATCTCGAACCAATTTTTCGCGATGTACTGACCCGTACGACAGCTGGTTTTTGTCACTTTGACAAATATCTTACTCATCACAAGCTTGATATCGCTTTTGAGTAACTCTTTGAGTAAGGTACTTAGCATTTTTCGTTGGTTGTTGGTACTTCATTCACACATCCTGCATACATGGTTATGCATGCCAAGTCATGATCCACGTTCAACTGCGCCCCTTTATCTCAAGCTACTGCCTAGCATATACCGCTTGCAGACAACTCTTGAATTCTTCCGGTTGTTGTTGTTGGGGTACGGTACAGCCACGTCTTGACTTTTCAATCCTAGCTCCACAGCAACCATGTCTGCTTCTGTGAGTCATGGGTACCATGATTCCACTGTTAATTTGTGCCTTGTATTACATCTCTTGGAGAAGGAGCTAACCAGGAGCAGGTCTTGGATCATGCCAGAGACGAATATCTGTTTGTGTTCGTGAATCCCATCCACCCAAACCATCAGTTACTAATTGTGGTATGAATGCAGCTATTCAGTCTATGTCCTCGAAGCATCGAGTTCGAATAGATTGACGTATTTTCTGCCTCCGCTGGTGAGTTTGTTCTGCAGTACTATTATGGGGAGGTAAAAGCGGGTATTAAGCGCCGGGCTGTTTAACGGCCAATTGGCACAGCCTCTATGACCAGAACGGAAGAGACGCTCATGTCCAACCATCTTGTCAAGATTTTGTGCCTGGCTTCCTCGAAGAGTGGCATCGTGTGGGCTCTGTGCCGTTGTTACCCTGCTGGCGAGCCTTGTTCTGCCGCTCAGGCTCTCTCGGCTCGACAACGCTGCAAACCTATGTGGGCCCTCGATCAAGCTATTCCCCCTTTCCTCCTCCCCGTTGCAAGGCTGACCAGCTTCCAGAACCTTATTCCGTTAGTCATTCGACCGTTGCGGCTCATTTTGCCATCAGAGTGGCTGAGAAGTGTCCGGATTGTGATGCTCAAGGCTACACATCTGCCTCACGTATTTGTTATCTGGGCTTTTGAGAAGATTTCCGGCCCTGGTAGCCGCACCGCTAAAGTGACGACGTTTAGTGGTGGACCGCAGTCCCCTGCCCTGTCTAGAAGAGCTCCCCGGCTGGCTGTGAACTCTCCGCGCTTGCTGATGGCCAGTTTCCCCAGTACTGTGGGCAGAACTCAACATGCGAATCGGCCTCAGACTCAAACGGGGGCCCCGGAATCAGATGCTCAGTTGAGGGCACTAGTTGCAAAGTTGTCCACCCAGGTAGAAGAACTTACTGCGATGGTGTCGCAGCTCCGAGAGCACCGCGAAGCGAGCACACTGGCCGCGTGAGGGCCGGCGCTTGCAGCCGCGGGAGTATGGGTAAGTAGGTATGTATGTATGTATGTACAGTTATCAAGGACAAGCAACACAGGTGCAGGCAAAATTCAAATACGATTGCATGTTTTTCATTTGCAGAAGGACAAGGGAGCGGGTGTGTATGAAAACGGGTTGTTGGTGTCTTGCCGTCGCAAAGCATTGGGGGCGTGAATGAGCCAAACGATCAACGGCGGATGCAGCCAGAACACGGTCGCCAGCCTGAACAGTTTCACGGGGACGCACAGCGGCAAGGATACAACCGCCCTCTCCTCTTGCGCCTCAAACTCCGGTCGGAGCAAGGATTTTTGTGTTCGGCCCGCTAAGGTCTAGCTACCCGACAGTCTGGTTCACTCTGGCTACCCCGGTCAAGCCACCACACTCTGCATCCCCCTGCACACTCCTTCATAGCCCCCCCATGAACTAACAGGCGCTGCCGCGTAGGCGCTCGAGCTTTGTTCATGCTGGTCCTGCCTAGCATAATTTGGGAGTCTGCCTAACACTCAAAAGCCCACTGTTTGAACGCATGCTTCGAGGGTACACAGGTGGAGCATACGAATCGAAGTCTGATCTTGGGTCTGGCAAGGCTGCTCACCTATCCTCACCGCACAAATATAACTTGTCTTGGTTCAGCCTTCAACTTCCTACTTCACTCAGCTTCCTGCACACCACCATCACTTCCGCCCTTCATCAGTCCCCACATATTCGGTCAGCCTCAAAGAGTCTGTACCTTGTTCCCCTTTGTCCTTTCTTCGTTCTTTCAGCATGCTGTACCCGGACCAACCCACACCACCTTTCAACTCGCCCTATCAACAACGGACCGACACCATAATGGACTCACCCTATCCTTCCCCAGGACGAAGGGAGTCGCGGTCGAAGTATCCGCAAGGTCTCGGTATATACGAAGTCCAGTCTACATTCACACACACCCTGCCTCCGTCGCCTCAACCATCACCAAATTGGACAGGCCAATTTGCCAACGTTAGTTCGGCGAATGATTTTGCCAACCCGTATCTCTCGGGAGCCTTCGACCATCCAGTATCTCGCTCACCTTTGCCCTGGCAATCCGGACAAACATCTCCCCGCTCTTCCCTGTCCTATACACGCGAAATGTCAACATTTTCCCATGAAGGCTCAGAGCATGCGTATTCTGGCGTAGTGAAGGTCGAAACCCCAACATGGAGCCCACAAGTTCACTTTGGCACAGGCACTAGAGTGCAGATGAATGAACTTCCGAATTCACGACATCAGCCCTTGACAGTAGCTCCGGAGCGGCTCAGCACAGGCCTCTACACATACGAGAACCCATATCCGTCACCCGCCATGCTTGGAAACGAAACGAACCACCTATACAACTACAACCATGTCGATTACCAAAGAGAATCGTCGGAGGGAAGCGCACACAGCCCACAGTCGCGGAAGTCACGCCCCAATTATCCTGTCACAGCCCTACAACGCAAGCCGACTCGCAACCGGAGGCACACAGACCCTGCGCATGCTTTATATGTTTGCGAACTGTGCCCTGATAAGGGCTTTGCTAGAAAGCATAACTTGACCCAGCACAAACTCATACATGCCCCGGTTCGTAGGAAAGACTATGTCTGTCCTCATGCTGAGTGTGGGAAAGAGTTTGTACGCAGAGCGGATCTACTACGGCATGACGAATGCGTGCATCAGAAGAAGAGGCCATGGCAATGTGAGAAGTGCTCTGCGGTGTTTGGCCGCAAGGATACACTGACAAGGTAAGACATGATCTCAACAGCCCTCCCCTTTATGTTGTTAACACTCTGTTAGGCATAAGACTGATGGTTGTTCTCGCCGCACCGAGGTCATGAGCTCGGGAGAAGTCAGTCCACGTATGTAATCGACGATTCCTGCTCCTTTTAGGGTTTGCATAGCAGATGACGTTAAGTTTTTTCCGTTCATGTTTTGATTTTGGATGACATTGTTGTTTTTGCGTGGGTGGACACGTGCATTTACGGCGTTTTGGACATGCTCGGGAACAATATGGAAGCAGTAGACAAATTGCAGTGACATAGTGAGGGTTGCCTGGCTTCAATGCCCATTGGACCCTCTTGTTCATAGTGACAATATGATCACATTCAACCCAACAAAAGCAAATTCTGGAGTCACGAGGGCGCTTTCTAACACGACACATGGAGATTCAAAGTAGCTTGAGGCAGCACCGAGATCAATCAGTCCCTGGCCGCAGCAAGCCGGGATGCACCGCTGACAACGTCTTTCTGCACCACGCACCTGAGGTGGGGATGACACGGGGATCATTACCGCAAGCCACGAACCGCGGGCCATGTCGAGCAGGCTAAAGTTGCATGGATGGATGCGTCTGTCTGTGAAATGGTACAAGCATGGTGCATATTAAGCGCCCTTGATGGGCAAAATCCGCGCAGGTCGCATCTGACTGGCCCACCACACGCTGTGAGTGTGGCACAGCGATGAAGCCTTCGGGAAGACTACGGCTCAGCACAGGTAGACGCAGGATGACGCTTGCGTGCGAGTAGTGTTACTTGACCCCTTAGCCGCAGTCCCGGCCTGGGGCAACCTTGACAACAGGTGACGGAGCAGCAGACAGCTCAGTGTTCGTACCGTGCTGCAGCGTTTGGCCATGTCTCGAATGGCCGTCGACCCACATCGCATATCAATCCCGGAGGCCCTGGCTGCACCTCACCCGTCTCTTCTCAAGACTAGCGGTATAGCGGCGCGGCGGGCGCTTAATGTATGGCCGTCTGGGCTTGTCTTATCTGGCTCGAGCCACGTCGGCTCGTTCAAAGAGTGCAGCGATCGGGTCCGCTAGTCCGCTTCTGTCACGGCCACTACCCTCCTCCCACCTCAACTCCCCAGCGACCTCCCCGTTTTGTTCTCGTCGTTTCAACGCGTCTCTGCGTCTAATACTCTTCCGCTTTGCACGAACGTGCTGCAGCAACGGCCGCTTGCTGCCTGACCCAGGATCATGGAACCCAGTCGTATACGGAGACAGGCTCCGGCCCTAGGCTCCTCATCTCCCGCCATGCAAACGGGTGACACAATCACCCTCTTGGTCGATGCATCCACTTGGGCATGAATAAGAAAAAAAAGAGGAAGAAGAAGAAGAAGAAGATGGGGGTTCCGTTGGGGAAATGACGCATCGCTAGACGGACAGACGCCACTCATGTGACGCCCTTTGGATGCGAGTGACGGCACGCATCTTCGGCCTGATGGAGACTTCGCCGAATTCAGGATAGCCATTTCCCCCCCGGCAATGAAGGCTGTCTGCTTGCTAAGCACATCTCGACTGAGACATTTTGCTGCAGCGCAGTGCATCCTCGCCGGGTCGCTGGATGGGCCACTGTAACATCACATGTTCGCAATTGGGTCCATATTGATTCTAGAGTACCTCCCTACGTATTCATGACTGGCATATCCATACGGGCATGGTCCCACCACGGTATTGGACAGCAACACATCAGGCCAACGGCCATGTGCCTGTTTCTGCCCAGGGCCTAGGAAGAGTCGCCACTGCCGCCTGTCGGCTTGTCACAGGGCCGATGGGCGTCGCCGATTGCAACACACCACGGCAACCGTGTTCCTGCTGTGCATGGGCCATTAGCGTAGCCTCCAAATTTCTACAATACCGAACCAACTGTATCCTATATGAAATACTCTGGCGACTACCTGGCTAAGGGATCCATATGCACTGGAAACTACCCCTAATTAACGGAGCGACCGGTCACCCCAAGCTTCTGGGAAAGAACATGCAGTCATCAGAAACAGTTTTGCGAACAGGAATGCCAATTTCGTATGTGTCTGATTGGCCGGCGGTGGTATTGGAACCTGTGACCAACTGTACAGCCACCCAATATCCATCTTTCTGGGTCTGAACTACGTATGGGTCGCTGTATTTGCCATGGCGTGAGAAAACATCTACTCTTGAGACATGGAGTTTCAAACAGTTCAATTACAATTGTGCCTTAAGAAGCAACCGGACATGGTAAGCAGGTACCTGCATTTGCGTCATGGAATCAAACGCCCAGTGCACCCTGCTTGTCGTACGCCGCATCTCCCCCACAGCGGACACCTGCAGATAGGAAGGAACAAAGGCGTCAGGCCCCCAAATGTGCCCTGACTGTATCTCGGCAGATCATATGCGCTTTTGACAGGGTAGCGAACAACGCACTGTAGATACTCAACCTGCCGGAGCTGAGAGCAATCAACGTCACTTTTTCTCTGAGCACTGCGCGTCATTGTCTTTGCATTTTCAAGATTTTCGGACCCAAATAGTATGGGCACAGACACACTAGATTCTGACTACCACAAGTTAGCATACACAGGTTATCGGGACACTGCACACGTGGCACTGGCGACCGATCAGACGCAACAGCACGCCATTGCAATGCAAATTGGCTTTCAGACGCGGCGTTGCGCAACTCACCAGGTTCCAAGCGCTAAACGGCGCCTATAGGAACCCAAGTCCATCGCTAAGGCGTCAAAACACTGGAATAACCGCCATGCTTCCGCCGCCACCCGCGTGAGCCGCTCAATCCTTGGTCTTTTGCACAAGTATCCAAAGTGGGGCGCTATACAGTTTTTGCTCGGTTGAACTTCGTATCGAGCGAAACCGCTCTATCACGAGAAGTTTCAAAGATATGATTGGCCCTTTTGGCCTTTGCTTGCGGTATTAAACTGAAACCAGATACCTTATGTAGCTTGGCTCACCGCCCCACTTTGAATACTTTTGCAAAAGACCAAGTACTAGCGAAGCGCATCGCCGCGCGTTTATGTCCGCGATAGACGCCTTCGCTAGAGACACGTACAACGCAGCTAAAACCAACGTCGCATTGCAAATGTTTTATTGCGCATACACTTGCACCGTCTCCAGCATCACTGATTTTCCTCCCAAGAGACAGAAATAAAGCGATACGGTACGCTAGTGCATTTTATGTAAGGTTAATACGTGTAGGTGCATGGTCGAGGCTGCGCAAAGTTGCAGCTGCTCGTGGTTAGGCATTCCACTCACCCTTACACTCGGGTTTTTAGTGTCCGGACTAGGTACATATGTATTTGCCAGAGCCTTGCAAGACTAGCAGTGAAAGCCTCCGGCTAGGTTTCCTCCCTTGCATTGCGCAATCCTACGAGAGGCAGTGCAAGGCACTACTACGGCATTCGCTTTCAGAAACCCCCACCTTTCGACTTGAAGTAAGAAGCAGTCAAAAAAAACCAAACAGGACAGCGAGAAATATTCCGTGGACATCAATCAACACAATCATAGCATAGTCGGCTCGATAAATGTGACAACGGAGAATAAGAACTAATATTCCCGGATTCGCTTAATGGCCGTCAAGGGCTGGTTAACGCCCGCCGCGCCAGTTCCGTCCAGGCAGCCGTTCAACTTCCGTAGCATTGCCCGCTATCTCCGGACACGGCTGTCGTGTTCCCCGGCCAATTGTCGAACGCTAAGTGTGGGCAAGCTACCGCATATAGACATGGGCCGAGTAGTGCTCAGATGGAATTACAGACATTGTGATTGCACAGAAAACCCACCCAAAAATCCGGGAGCTGGGAACGCTTACCGCACTACTGCACATAGAGTGTCTTGGCAGAACACCATCCACGATGGAATAGGAAGGCGACGAGTCGAATGCTGCAAATGGGCTAGCCCAACTGTCAGAAGTCGACCAGCTCAGATTTCGAGGCGAGGCTGTTGCGCAACCTCACCCTGCGTCCCTCGGACCAGAAACCTGTGTCATAGCATGGTTCAACTGGCGCAATGAGGTTTCGTTTAAGCGCACTCGGGCCTATCCGACCCGCCTATCGGAAATCAATTCTTCTGCCACGAACGCCGAGCTGCTGGCCCTGGATCCAAATCACGCTGTCAGTGTGTCACCTACCACAGCCCGGGCTCGGCGTGTTCGCCGTCCGGAGCCTATCTTCAAACAGACAAAGTCCTTGGCACTTGCAACTCTGTCGACCACGCTTCGGCACTTTTGCGGATAACCCGTCAAGTACACGTAATTGTACCGGTATTCGAGCCAGTAATATTGACCATCATGCGGATGGGAAAACAAGAAATCGACCTGTTGGCGTTACGCCATGAATACCCCCGGCCCCCTTTTTTGAAAAGATCGCAACGTTGTGGCGCGGTCAGATCGGGCCGGTAGCTTCAACAGCACATCCCCCTACCATCGTGCTTTCTACAAGCAGCTGTTTCTCCGAGATCTTCGTCTCGGTGCCATCGTGCGGCGAGAGCGCAGGGTCGTGGCAAGCGACTTGCGATGAACGCAGACAGAGCGCAGGCGGAAGATGTTTTTGCGTCCCGCGGGGGGAACTAGATCCTCTTCATCTCGCTTGCGGGGAAGTATCACCCCTGACTTCCTGTCCCGTCATCGTACGAGTGACAGAAACACAAATAACTGGCAGGACATCGAGGTCCAGTTCTGATGCACACATCGCATACTGCGTTTTCCATGACATTTTGTCCATTCTGCTGGTAGCGACCGCGCGGCATGTATCACCTATTTCTATGGAAATCGACCAGCCGTCATATGCACTTCTTGAGCCAGTAATGCCGACGAGTGCACATTCCTAAGCCCGACAAGAATTCATCTGCATAAAATCGTCACCAAGTCCCGAAAATCTGCCCTGCCCCCAACGCTAGCCACCAAGGAAGCTTCGGGGTTTGGTCCAATAAGTCAGCTCCAAAGACACGGAGTAAACCTGATCTGACAAAAAAATTTGTGACAGCAGCTCCAGGCGCGGTGCACTCCAGGAGTTTGGTTGCAGACACTTCTAACACTTCACCTTGCATACAACCATGGTCACCGCATCCGGTTCATTTTGCGATCTTGTAGCCATTGGTTAAGCGCCGACCGCAGGTCGATCGACACTACGACCAATGGGGTGCCGATTTGCTCTCTGTTCGGCCGCTAAATTCACTCACAAGTGCCGTGAAAAGAGAGATAACTGCATGAGTGAAGCAACATACTTGAGTGGATATTCGCCCGTTATGGCAAATGGTCGGTCATTGACGCGCTGCTGTTGGTGCAAATGGCGGCAAAATCACCCCAATTCGCGCCTAATGAGTGCAACCCAACGGCACGCGGAAAGCATATCCATGTGAACGGTATGCCGGCATCCGGCATTTCCGTATCATCAATCGCTCATACGCACGTAAGGTTGTATGCTTCCGTCATAAAGGCAGTAGTAACATACGCTTAGTTTGACCAATTGTTGCAAAGGGCATTGCGGTAATATGTCCCAGTGACCTTATACACCAGTGCTATCATTCCGCTTATCAATGAATACGTCTGTCTGAGCAAGACACCCATTTCCAGACTCTAACAAGCACCGAATATACTTGCAAAGGACAGCAATTATGTAGTGATATGGGACGAGCCACTCAGAGAAGGGGCACACTGGAGATATACGACAACGAAAAGTCTTCTCGGCGTCTTGCCAATACGGCCTCCATGCGGCAAAAGTGAAGCAACAGAAGTCTTCTCAACAGTGGACGAATCTCGCACTGATCCAGAGAGTCTATTTCGATCCGACAAGGATTCCCGTTCGGTCACCTATAGTACCCTTTCCGCGCCTAGAAGCGCCGTTGAAGCGCGTTTTCGCCCTTCCTCCCCACCACATTTCGCCCACTGCCCACGGTCTAATGTAACACCAGACCTATGACCCAGAACACCCATACTAGAGACCAAACGGCAGTTGATTGACCCAGTCACTCTGTCTTCTAACCCGACGTCTTGAGCCACCGGCAGTATACAGTCGACTCTCCTTGGTCGGCACACTAAGGGCAACCCTTTGACACCGAAGAATATGCGAGCCGTGTTCGACCCAAGTGTACGGTAAACGCAGCATCCTCCATGTCTTCAGGGAATAGGCTTCACAAAGGGGCGTTTAGCAACGCGCCATAGCGCATGAGTCGCACTTTCTTGGTACAGTGGGGTGGAGTGATATGAAGCCAACAATGCGATGGTATGTAGCCAACCTGTTGCATAGGATGACGATACCTGCCCCCTACTGACCACCCGTCCCTTCCTTCACCCTCCACTCTTCATGACTGGGAAGAAGCCTGTCGCCTAACTTTCTTGCTGCGAAGCGCCCGCGTTGCACTCTCATGCACGCAGCTGACCCAGACAAACCTTTCCTGCAAAAAAGCAAGCTGCAGATTTTCTAAATGGGTGGCCCATCCCTTTTCCTCCCCCACCACACTCGCACCCTCAACTTCCAAGAGAAGCATACCGAAGCGAGCTTCAGTTTGAGACTTGTCCGTTTCAAGTCCTTCCGCCCTGTCTTCCACAAGGGGGTGTTGGACAAGACGATTCCACGTGTCTTTGTCCATAGCCTTGTACTGACTCGCAAGCAACGAATAGTGGACGTTTGCTCCTCAAGGCACACACATACGAAAACAAAAAAGAATCTCTGCCCCACGTGATAAGACAACGAACTTCTTACGCCCCAAAGCTAGATACTGTATACCGACGTGGCTTGTGGAGTAGCATACCCCACGCCAGAGCTGACAATGGACAAAAAAAGGTCTAAGCCACCTTCCTCACAGGACAGACCACGCAGGGCGCAACAGGGCATATATGTACACAGCCTACCTGACCTACATACCTGCCCTTCTCCTTGTGAAGAACTTGAAACACGCCAGACTACACTGATCTTGTCTGCCTTGCCTTGCCTTGCTGTGCTGTGCTTCGCGTATGCTAGGGATGTATGTCATTGAAAGGGGTGCAGGCTACGTCATTGTGATGTTAAAAAAAGAAAGTTATGTTTTATATATGTACATACTGTTGCGAGCTGAGGGAAGGGGTTTTAAGCCTATTTGTAGGGAACAGGGAAAAGGAACAGAAGAGTGAAGGCTTGTCGGTGGGGAAGGGGGCGCTCTTCGCGCTACTTATTCTCACGCTTGATTGTTTGTATACTACATTGGGATTAGAATGGGTTGGGACATGATACAACTTAATCTTTCTGGTTTTACTGTTGCTGTGAGATGTCTTGGTCTGTGGAATAGGGGAGCTTGCTCAGTTAAGTCAGAGAAGTTGAGAGGACACTCCGTCTTGTGGGGCTGCTGTCCCACCCCTCGTGGTACGGCCTTCACATGTTGGGACTGTTGCAAGCTCAAGTTGAAGCATAGGCATCGCACGATGGTAAATTTTGTGCAGATACACTGGATCTGCATGTGGGAGGTTATCGATCTGCGCTAAGAGCAATGTCAAGGCACTACAGCTCCGGAACCGTGCCGCATGCATATCGTCAGTCTTATCCAGACTATATTATCATGCACATTCGTTACTCTTTTGCATTTTTGCAAATGTTCTCCTATCTTGATTGTCATTCGCATCTGCTGACAGCCTCCTGATTAGATGAAATCGCCGTCGCCGAAGCCTCCAAACGGATTTGGTGGTCGTCCGCCAAACCCCCCCGGGCCACCGAAACCTCCTCTTCCACCGCCAGGAAATCTCGGGACTCTTCCTCTATCCTCTGCTCCTCTCGGATCACCGGGCCCAAATGTGTCGTATCGCGCGCCCGGCGGTGCCATTGGATCGTATCCGCCTTGTCCGCCTTGTCCTCGAAATAGCGGGTCATCGAATGTAGGATGCATACCACCGCCACCAAAACCACCCGGTCGTGGTAGACCGCCTGCCAAGTGTGGTCGAAGAGGGTCGTTGGGTCCGAGACCCTGTGGATATAAGTCGTCATGGCCAATGTTGACGGGATACCGATCGTCTTGGAGACGACCTGGCCGCCGGTTCAAGTCCAGTTCGTCATCGAAGCCGGGTATTGGCTCAGGCAGGTGTCGGCCAGACTGTGGCCTCGCAGCGAGAGGGTCGTTGAACGGGTGAGGTCGCGCGGGATCCGGGTCAGCAGGTGGTTGCCGTGGATTAGGCGGATCATTTCGCTGGGAATCCTGTCCATCTGCTGTCGGCGTACGGTCGTGATCTGTCGTGCTGTCCTCGTATCCTGGTTTATTCAGGCGTGGCGCCAGCTTTTGGATTACGGAAATCTTGAGCAGCGAACCAAGATCGTTCAGACGGCCTGGTGAGATGAACAGGTCTTGCAGCTTTTGTGAAGCATCTTCTATTGACGTTCCCTCGGGCACGCTGAAGGGTAATTGCGATTCAGAGAGATATTCTTTTGTGGTAAGATCGAAGTGGGTAGTCCTGTCGTCACCTACGGCCAGGGCGAAGATGACGGCCTTGCCTCCCAACTTGTTGACCTTGACGAGAAACTCCATCGCTGATTGAGCATGCGCATATCGAAAAGCATATGTGGAAGCGGCATTCCATTGGGCGGGCAGTTCTTGCGGGTTTTCGGCGTCTGCATAAGTTTCTGTGAGTATCTAAGTTATGATGTGTGACAAAGAAAGTGAATAACATGAGAGCCTACCTATGCGCTCGTCTTCACCCAATCCAATAAGGCGGAAGCCAACGGCAAGCATGCCAGCGTGAACAGCTAAGGCAACAGCCTCGGTACCGTCCTTTAGCTGTGATGTGCTGCCTTTCGGTAGCGAGGTAGCCATGAACAATGCGAGCGAGCCTGCGCTCAGCGGATTGCCCGCAGTATTTTGTTGAACCATGATAGAACCTCTCAGAGCAGTTGGGAAGGTGTGCGTAGTTGATTCTGGCTGCAAGATGTAGAGCGGGTTTGCAGCAAGTAAGAAAGAGTAGATGAGAAAGAGAGGGCACCCATTAGCCCAAAGATTAATAGTTTCAGCTATGGTTCCCGATCAGGCAGCGAGCTCTGGAGCTCTGAAAGGTGAGCGAATGACGCAGGGGCGGGGTTCTGGGGGGCACTGCGCTAATCATACCCGCTGCGGGCCTACGAGATCTGATCGCCACGCCTCACGATATCTATTCGAGCACTATGCAGCGGCATAGGTCAATCAGCTTCCAGCCATAATACTCTATGACATCATCAAAGATGTATACTACAAAGGTTTGCGCAGAAGCAGGATGTATTGCTGTACGACAAAGCTACGTATTGGCGCAAATACGTCAGTTGGGACCGCTACTCGACTCAAGAGAAGAATACTCCAATCCAGGGGGGAATAATAAATATGGGATAAACGAACGCCAGAGCCAATGCAAAGCGACGCCAAGAATAAATTCAAACATTAGAGCATACAATTAGTGGGTTGAAAAAACTATTCCGGCAGATCTTGCGAGTTACTTGCTGCAAGCTCACTCGGTTCGAGAAGGCTATTGTTGGGTGGTGTTAGTATAAGTCAAGCAATAACAAGCGGCTATATGACTTACGAGTATTGCTTGTACAGAGTTCCCTCGCCTCCCTTTTCGAGATCGACATTGAAGACGTAATAGTTGCCTTCGCTAGTAACAACCATGATCTGAGGCCCGTTGTTGTTAAGTGCAACCACATTTCTGACTGGACCAGACGACGAGCTGGTGGGTGAGCGCGGTATCTTGACCCAGGCAAAGTCGCGCGAAGGCTCCCATATCTCCGCCACTGCATTGGGCAGATATCCCCCAACTGTCGCAGCGAAAGACTTTCCTACTGTTTGGGATGTGCGTCTGATCAAACTTCCAAGGGTGGGATTTATTGCTCTCCGCTCGGGAGTCGCGACATCTGCCGTACTAGCACCAAATTCGTCCGATGCCTCTTCACTCAGTAGGCTACTATTTCGTTGGTGACCAGTACCCGTCGGTCGGGCAGATCCCGAGGACACGCTGTTACTTCTGCTGTTGGGTGCCCCCAAACGAAAGATGTGGACCGTCTCAGTTGCCGAAGAGACGCTCAGTAGAGTCGATGCCGAATTGAACGACATGCTGTATATCCTTGCTGGTATGGAGCCCCTCCTGAACTGGTACAATTTCTGCGCATCTGGTATCGAAAAGACGCGGATAATGGTGCCCTTCTCCGATGCTGTCGCTAGCAGTGTGCCATCGCTGTTGAGCGCGATGCAAGACAGCGGAGAGTTGTGAGCTTCGATGACGTTGACTGCCTCCATCTTCGTTGCATCATATATCAACACCTCTCCGCTTGTGGGGGCGATGTGGTCAGTCTTGGGCGGCGCATGCGAAGGCGGTTGGAAAGTAGCAGGCGCGGCTTTCGTAGGTAGTGGGAACACGAGGTAATTGTTTTCGGATGACGCAGAGAGAGCGCATATGGCTGTAGATGTTAGCAGCAGTCAAGCGTGTAGTCATGTTGCCTTACCGTTTGGGTTTGGTGACGTCTTCTCAGTCTTGAGCATCTGCATGTTGCTTATGTCGTAGATATAGAGCTCGGATTCCAGGACTACCACGAGACGCTTCCTGTTCATGCGCATAGCGAGGATAGCCGTCCGAAATGTCATTTCGCATATGGTGGAGTGTCTCTTGGCCTTGTCAGTGCTTACTTGAGGAGGCGGAGGTTCCTGCCCAGCAAACCTTTGTGTTTTGTATCCGTAATACACGGGGCGACAATGTGAGCGCAACCAGCGACGTCGAAAAGAGCATTTCGAGGCTGGATACATCACCTTCACGCGACTCGGACTGCTTGTTAAACGGGTCGGTCGTGTATATACGATAACCATTCGTAGTACCTGGCCGAGGACGTCAGTTTCCACCCAGCGGCCGCCGTGCGCATAACATACCGACACCTAAATGGCTGTGATCCTGGTTGAATGTAACGAAATTCATGGCTAAGCTGCGGTTCTGGATATAGCGCTCCGGTGTTGCGTTGGTGATACTGTGGCTGTAGCTGTCTGCAGCTGTCGGCTACCAGCCTGATGTGCAAGCGGAGCTTTGGGCAGTGGTTCGCGAGAGGCCAGCCCTATGGGCGACGTATGAGATGTGTTAGTAGGCTGCAAGCGATGGAGATACAATAACGCATATGCCGAGGTGGGCTCGGAATGTAGAAGAAGCGATGCTTGGACACTGATTGTTCCCAAGTTGTATGTACTTGCCGCCTGGTGACGATGGTTCACGCGCGCATGCAGGGATCAACATCAGCCTCAACCACTCAGCCCCACGTTGTGGCTGGTACACCATCCCAGCAGCTGTCAGATGTTTCCAACATCTACTGGACATTTTCGATAGGCCACTTAATAGCCGTTGTCTAGTGGCTATTAATTACGCATGCTGCTAACAACCTTTAATCATATCTATGAGTTGACGTGACCTGGTGCTGTCGGCCGTTGCCGCCAACCCACTTAACGGCCGCTGCACGTGACCTGGTTGCCCACAGTACAGGAAAAACATTACTCTTCTTAGTATGTTCCTGCATCACGAACGACGCACAGGCGCCAAACATGGTGACGGGCTTCAATGCGCGGCCCAAGAATGGGGCTGCTAAGCGCAAAGGCAATCAGAAAACTCTGCGCGAAAGAAGAGATGTTGACATTATGAATGTGAGACTTTCTACCACTGGTACTGGGCCTGCAGTCATGGCACTGACATGGTTGCCAGACGAATGATAGCAGCATTGTGTCGAAGAGGAGCGTGTCCAAACTTTATCTCAGCCACGAGCCAGATTTCTATGAGCCATTCGTCCCCAAATTTGTCCGCCGCAGTATGTGGCCTTACATTCTCGCTTGGTGTTTCTAACATGCGTACTGACCCTGTGTGAGCAAGATCCACTCATTAACCGCGGCTACTGGCTGCGTATGCACGCTATAGAGCAATCCGTCCGCCGATTTCTGAATGAAGAGAATGGAAAGTCGAAAGTCGTTGTTAACCTTGGATGTGGATAGTGAGTAAGACACTCGTCATGCTATGGTACAAGATACTGACTCTAAGGAGTGACCCCTTGCCCTTTCAGTTTTGGCACAGATACCCTTCTCTTGCAAAATCAGCCGTATTTTTGGATGTTGATTATCCGCAATTAATGGAGAAAAAACGGGATCGCATGCTGAGCAATGGTCTCCTCCGGGATGCTCTCCTGAAGACGAAGCTCCGTCCGGCCGAGCAGCCTATACTTCTCCGCAGTGATAGTTACATGGCGTTGGGCTGTGATCTCAAGGATCTTGAAACACTCGAAAAAGTTCTGAGAGCCGAGTTCGACATCTCGGCGACTTCGATTCTGTTTGTCGCCGAAGTCTCGGTTACTTACATGCCGTTGAAGGATTCTGATGCACTGATACAGTGGGCGAGCACCATTGGAGACGGTATGTCGGCTCGAGGGTCCAATCGAAAGACGTTTGCTAATCATCACAGCTCGCTTCTGTATACTAGGTATATTGTGGTCCTTCGTACCTGTACACGACATGTCCCGCCACTGACCCGATGCCGTCTAGAACAATACCTCCCCCAGGGCGTCGAGCACCCCTTTGCCAAGACCATGCTTTCCCACTTTGACAAATTGCAAGCATCAATCAAAGCGGTCAAATTGCATTCATCGCTAAGTCAACAAGCCGCTCGCTTTCATAATGCTGGTTGGCCAACCCTTGTGATGGCTCGCAATTTGTGGGATCTTTGGTCCGATGATTCTTTTACCCCTCCTAGTCTCAGGCGCTCAATCAACGCTATGGAGCCATTCGACGAGTGGGAGGAGTTTGCGCTATTCGGTGGCCATTATTTCCTACTTGTTGCATCGAACGCGGAGCCGCAGGGGACAAATGAGTTGATCCACGACGAAGCAGCCACTGACGAGAACTCAAATACCAACAACGCGGATGGGATCACCTTGCATTCTTGGAAGCAGGACACCGATGCTACCTCGACGCCACGTCGTTTCTTAGCGTCTTTTGCACTGGACAAGGATACGGTGGCCGTCCATGGAGGGCAAGGGACCCAGACTCGCCTCGCCGATATGGACATGCTGAGACGGGAGGGTCATGTCGAAGATCGCACCATTCAACCTGCTAATCTAGTGCCAACTGCACGCATGTGCCATACAATCACATCAATGCAGGACGGTGAAGCATTGTTGGTTGGAGGACGTGGGTCGCCGGCCCAAGCATGCGCAGATTGCTGGCTCTTCAAAAATGGAGCTTGGACAAAAGTAGATGACCTCGTGCCAGCTCGGTATCGTCATTCGGCAGTACCTGTTCTACTAGGGTCTGAAGATTCACGGACACATGGTGTACTAGTCTTTGGCGGCAAAGCCAGTGATGGCACAGTACTTGATGCCAGTGACTACTGTGCCTTATGGACTGCCAACAACGGCTGGTACCGCATTTCGGTCGACGGACCGGGACCTTCTGCACGTTTCGGTGCGGCAATGGCTACCACCAGCTTAGCTAAAGACGGAGGATTGCTCGTTGGAGGCGGAAACGAGAGTGGCGTGGTTGTGGACGACGCCTTATGGGAGTGGTCCATTTCCGCCACCCCAACACCTCGACTGATTTTTAAAGACCGCACCAATGATGTGCGCAGCAGCCTAACAAATCCCCTACACGCGCGTATAGGCTCAATCCTGGTTCCCTGGAATGACACTCTACTCATGATTGGAGGCGTTTCAAAGAAGGATATCCACAGTCTATCTGACGACTTTCTAGTTTTGAGATGCAATGACATGACCATCAGTGTGGAGCGACCTAGCATGCAGGTCTTGCCACATGCATCATGGCCGTTGCTAGTGGGTGTAGGAGCCGTTTCATCTTCTCGAGGCGAGATTGTGATTGCAGGTGGAGGAGCCGTATGCTTCTCGATGGGCAGCTACTGGAACCAAGATCCGATCACCATCCTCCCTGGCGCTACGCAAGGGGCCAAGCCGTGGCGTTGTGTTAGGCCGAGTCACATCGGCAGCGGCACAGCAGGCACAGAAGAGTCAAGACAAGCGAACGCAGTTGAAACAAGACCAAAAAGTGGAAAAGAGAAAGTGAGCACGAAGAAGAGACCCGCAATGGCGACACGTACCACCGAGATCCCAAGGATTCAAGTGAAGTCGTCAGGTGACTTTGCGAATCTCGCTGCCTCTTCGAAGCCAGCCATCATCACTGGCCTTGATATTGGTCCGTGCACTGACCTATGGACGTTGGATTATCTGAAAGAGAAAGTCGGTTCAGAAAGGGAACTCGTGGTTCACGAGTGTAGTTCTGACCGCATGACCTTCAAGGATAAGAACTTCTCCTATGTGAAGAAATCCGTCGCAGACTTCCTCGACGGCATTGCCAACGGCTCTCATGAGTACCTGCGTGCTGTCTCGTCAAGCCAGCCAAACAAGCTACCTACCAAGCTTGAAGATGATTTTCCGACTATTGCTAATGACTTCAAGGTACCAGAAGTCTGTGAAATTATCAAGGAAAACTACCACAGCTCACCCCTCCGCATCTCCGGCCCAGTGTCCCTCTGGCTACACTACGACGTCCTATCCAACATTCTCTGCCAAGTCCATGGGAAGAAGACGTTGTTCCTGTACCCACCATCCGATGTCTCCCTCCTGGACTTCCCTCCAGGAGGCTCCTCTTCAAACACAGATGTCCTAGCGTCTAAGAACCCTAAACTTCGCCGTACACACCCTCACATTGCGTCTCTTGCGCCCGGCGACATCCTTTTCATACCCCCTATGTGGAGTCACACGGCTACACCAGATGAAGGCGTCAGTGTTGCGGTAAATGTATTTTGGAGAGGATTAGACAAAGGATACGCGGCTGGCAAGGATGTCTACGGGAACAGGGATCTGCAAGCGTATGAGAATGGGCGCCGTGATGTTGAGAAGATCGTCAGAGCGTTCAAGGACATACCGACTGATGTGTCGAGATTTTATCTCGAGCGGCTGGCGGGAGAGATTTTGGAACGGGCGCAGAAGCTGGGTACGAAGAAGGAAGCAGGGCCGGACGAAGAATGAAGATATCGTATTGCGTAGGAGTCTTCAGTGAATAAATATTTGAGTAAACCTCAAGGTCATGTCCGATATGAATTGCAATAAGTGAATCATCTATATCGAGCCCCATACCTCTCCCCATCGTTTTGCATCCAACTCAATGGGGCCTTGGAACCGTCCAAATCTCGGAGGACCAGTGCCCGGCTCAGGAAGACATACCCACTCTCTAATACATCCAGGCACTTCTTGTCTGCTATGACTAACACAAAGCAACGCCTGATGATCTTGTAGCCCCGGCACCACAATTTCTTGTAGACCCGTCTTTACAGGTCCCGGTCCAGCGTCCGTATATGTCAACTCCATACTCTGCCCTCGACTAAGGAATAGCAAGCATTTGTCGCGAACGAGATCGTCCATGCCGCTGAATGCTTCATCCAAAATGACAATATCAGGATTGCGTATGGTAGCTCGAAGAAAGAGTAAGACACGCTGTGCTGAGAAAGACGCCTCGCCAAATAGGCTTTCTCTCGCCCATTCTAGGCTCTCACTATTGGCGCTGTAGTCTTGCTCAGCCTTGTAGAAGCCAGGTCTTATTTCACGTTCAAACCACCTCAAGCAAGCGTCTACCTTCTGCTTAGCTAGCTCGTCAAGTCTCGGTTTGGTAATCGGCGTGTCGCTCCACGCGCTTTCCAGTGTGGCTCTCAGACTTAATCGCTTCGGGAACAGAGCATGCACTTCTGGACTCGCATGGCCCATACGTGCTTGAATCTCAAAGATCGTGATCCCTGGCCTGCCTGGCTCAGGCAGGCGCGATCGCTGGAAGAGTTTGACGGGCGCAGAATAGGTCTGCGGGTGGTCAGAGGTGACGAGACTGAGCAAGGTGGTTTTGCCGGAGCCG
Source organism: Curvularia verruculosa (assembly GCA_036172615.1). Classification (NCBI taxonomy): domain Eukaryota; kingdom Fungi; phylum Ascomycota; class Dothideomycetes; order Pleosporales; family Pleosporaceae; genus Curvularia; species Curvularia verruculosa. The sequence continues at coordinate 47,715 of JAWDHC010000022.1, read as the reverse complement.
TTCGCGCCGAAGATGCCCCAGCGCTCACCGCGGTGGACATTCCAGTAAAGGCCTGGTTTAGATGCACCATTGAATTCTTGTTCCCATTCTCCCAGGACTGAGTTCTGGCCGTAGGCGATACGGACGCCTTGCATTTCGACAAGTGGTTCGCCAGGAGTGTGTCCAGAGTTGTCCGTCTTTTCGTAGCCATCTCGACTTAGGACCTGATCATGTGATGATGTTTCTGTTGTCGATCTAGAGTTTCTTTCTAACAGTAGCCTTCCTACTTCCTGGATCTCTTTTGCATTCGGACTTCTTGACTTGATAACGCCGTTTTCCTGGATGTGCTTGTACTCATCTTTAAGGTATCCCAAGACTTCATCTTTTGGTCCCAATCGGCCTACTTTTCCATCTTCTCCTGCATACACAAGATGCGTTATCCATTCAGGGATATCGTCTTGTGGTCTGAGACTGAGCACAATTCGTGGTGCATTTGCTTCAGCCAAGCGATGCAAGACTGTGGAAATATGCTTCGTGACAATTGGATCCAATCCAACTTAACGGTATCATTAGCTGCTTTCTTCCATATAGATAATGATTATTCAAAGACTCACTAAAAGGCGCATCTAAGCACAGCATTTCCGGTCTACTTAGTAATGCTTTTGCAATCCGGGCTCTTCTTGATTGCCCATTGCTCAGCATATTGACAGGTTTTTCGATAAATCTCTCAAGCTCCAAGTCCCGCATAACTCTCTCCATATCCTCTGGCCGAATGCTCTTAGCCTTGAGTTCCTCCTCGCCAGGGTTCATCGTCACAATGCCTGTCAAATACCGTTGAACTGTAAAATCCGTCTCTTCTTTCAACGACTCATATCGAGCGGACAAGTACGCGCCACCAAAGGCTTTGCGCTCAACATCGAACCCTACATACTCAATCGCACGCTCTGGGAAGCGGAGATGCGGTTTACTCTCTGTAATAGCTGGTGTAAGGAGATAAGGGAATGATCTTGCTGTGGGCGGCAAGCAGAGTAATTGGCCTCGGAGTATCTGAAGAAATGCCGTCCGAATATCCGATGACGGACTCAAGATAGCCCAATGCTGATTTTTCGTGGAGAAAGAAGGCAGTGACAGTGTCAAACCAGAGAAAAGAGGTGGATTGGCCGAATCATTTTGGTGAGTGGGTTTGAAAGAAGGATGGTGACGGTAAAAGGTCCCATTGTCAATCTTCACGATGGGCGGCTCCGAGTACAGTCTACGCGAAGTGTGAAATCTCACACATCTCGTAGCTGATAGGAGCAGCGTCCGCGTCCTTTGCATATCGAATGTGTGTTGGTGATGTCCATGTTTGCATGCTCTTTGCGTGGAGCAATGTTCGGCACGCAGTAGCGGAAAGGCGTCCGATTCCGCGACTGAAGTCGGAATGACGTTCGCGACAATCTTATGCCGAGGTACGCCATGACTGCGGCCACGCTTTTCGATCCCAATCATTGCTGTTGCATCCTGCTAGGTATTCTATGTAGAGCTCACAACAATGATACCTAGCCTACAGCCATCTAGACCCAAGGTGAGTTGACCTCTTCGCTAGGCACAAAACATCATCCCTTGTACCTGGCGTACTCACGCGACATAGCCTCCACAGCAGTCCCCACAACCGACGTACGCGCAACAACAGCGACGCTTTGCCCAATCGTCGTCGCAGCCTACAATACAGCCCTCCACCCTCCCCGAAAATCCTCAAAAGCCGCGTTCGCAAGTCGAGGCCATGCCGCCTTTTGGCCCCCCTCAAACACCTGCCACCTTCTTCACACCCGTATACGACAGCGCAGTACGGCATCCTGTCTTCTTTACCCAGAATCTGAAAAAGCCTCCATTTCCTATACCACAAGTTGCGAGTCAAGGCTGGAACCCTGTGGCAAACGGATATATTATGGAGCAAAGGAGGGCTGAGGCGGCTGGCAAGACCAAGTTATGATTGCTGATATGACCAGAATGCGTGCATTAGACGGCGTTTTGGTATACTTATTGGGAACTGTGTGTCCATTCATTTCAACGCTAGTAATATTCTGCAGGTTTCACATTTTGGAATGATCCGTTCATGTGGTTTCTTTCGTAAGTTGCATGCAACTATCGATTGTTGTGGTGAAGCTTGGTAGTGATGCTTCATTCTAGCAACATCTGACATGCGTCATAGTGAGTGCCTCTGAAAATTTAATAAAGATGAAGAATTCATAGATTCTTGTTATATTGTTCTTGCCACTACCATCTCTGTTCTATAACTTTCAACTACAAGCTTTGCCTCCCAACAAGCTTGCTGGGCAGCAACGCCGTGGCAATAACGCAACCAAATGTCATGCCTCCAGCTAGGTACAGTACGCTGTTGATGTCCCTCCCAGAATCTCCGCCAGCATACAAGTGCTGTGCGATAAGTGGGCTGACGATGCCAAAAAGCCTTCCCCAAAAACTTGCGATTCCACATGCAGTACCTCGGATTGGCGCTGGAAAAGCCTCAGGTGTCCATCCATATAAAACAGCATTGAACATGGACTGGAAGAAATATTCCATGACGTTGAAGCCTATGTTGGATGCTGCCGAGTTGACGCTGCTGAAGAGGAAAATGGAAATGCCCATGAGGGCTGAGGAAACCACCATGGTCCACTTGCGACCTACTCGCGATGCACGATAAGAGATAGTTCCCAGTACTACTCCAAAGACTCCAGGGAGGTAGATGAATATATAGGATCGGTAAGTGTAACGAAGGGAGAGGTCTAGAGCACCATTCTTCACAGCTAGAATCTGTGGGAGGTAGGTTCCTGAAGGAAATTTAGCGTCGCGAGTTCAGAAGCAGACGACAGCCTAATGATAACTTACCAGCGACAGTGAAGCCCCAGTAGTCGCATATATATATCAGCCAAACCAGCAGTGTTAACCTTGTCATTTCGAGGCTCGAGAACAAGATCTTGAAACGATCGCCTTCTAGTTTGAGTTTTTCAGTCCACGTCGATTTGAGCTGCTTGGAGCCTCCTCCGAGCATCGGCCCAGTGCCCCGATCGGAATTGTATGCACGCTCCAAATCCTCGAGGTCTTCCAGCGTCAGGGCGCATGCACTTTTGTTGTATCGAGCTATCATGTGTAGAACGCCGATAGCCTCAGCATCTTTGCCACGATATATGAGAAACTTGGGTGACTCTTGGAAGTTAAACAGGACCGAGCGTAGTACAAATACCAGAATCGTGATCCCGCCAAGCGTGAAGAGCAGGTACCGCCAGCCCATGTTGTCCTCTTTTGAGCAACATCTCTCTCCAAGGGTGACGGCGGTGCAAGCATGCAACGCGCGCTCTCCTTCTGAAAAGTTTGGACTGCAGGACCAGTTTGGAATGTACCCGTAAGCCAGGATTGAGCATATCACCACACCTATTGGCTGAAAGATGGACAACAGCGGCAGAAGATAGCGCTTGTGCTGTGGAGTAGCCTCCAGGGTGATCGTCGTGTCGATTGGGATGTTGCCTCCAACACCGAATCCGGTAAGAGCCGTAAGACACAAGATGGCATTGTAGGTGCTAGGGGTGCCGATGCAAGTCCCAAATACACAAGCGATAAACACGGTCAAGTTGAAAGAAAATTTCCGCCCAATGACATCCACCAGAACACCCCAAACGAATGCTCCCGATGTAAGTCCAATTGAGAAGGCGGTCGACAGTTTACCCGTCTCGTCAGCTCCAAACCCAAGTTCCTGCTGCATTGGAGACAGAACAAGGCCAAATGCCTGTGCCCACATCAAATCAATCATGTACCCAAAGCCACACAAGGCCCAAATCGACCACTGGTAGCGCCCCATACCCATGAGATCAATCTCATGATTGATGAGCTCGCACTTCTTCTCGTAAAGCGAAATACCAGCATCTCCCAGCTCTTCGGCATATGAACATGGCTGGTCTGAGTCGTCGAGTCGATTATGACCATCCAACTTTTCTTTGTCTCCTGGGGAAATGTCGCCTTTTGCTTGTGCCGATCTATTAGAATCTGTAGTACTAAGTGTAGAGTAGGAACGAGAAGAGGAAGCAATCGCGAGACTAGGATTCAGAAGTGCCTCGTTCTCGTTGGTCTCGTAACGCCTTTGTGCCATGGCTGTTTTCTGGTACCCGCACTTGGTTAATGGTGAACTGGGGAGATGTCATGTTTTGGCGGGCACCCCTCTTCTATGTGTATTATAGAATTCCAGACAACCACACCAGGCTCCGCACTGACGACGGGCTAGGGTGAAACTGACAGCATCTAAGCGATACACAGTAAGCTGCGCTGATTGTGCAACCGGCACAGCTTGGGCATCCAACTGTGAGAGAACTTACACCCATGGCGTTTGTGCAGACGTTGAGTACGAGGCGCTAACGGGTACTGGCGCATATTCGGCAGATCCAACTGCCCAACCGTTCTGCGTGCTACCAATAGAATTGAGTCAAAGTGCTTCTGCTTCCGAGGAAGATAGCAGACGATCGGATCAGGAATTTGCAATATTGAAGCTGGAACTCTGTAGATCGTGCTTGAGTTGTGGTTTATCAAAAGCGCTGTAGAGTGCAGCAACAGCAGTACGGAGCAAGATTACAGATCACGAATCGAATAACAAAAGGCAGAACAACAGGCAGCGAAATTGACTGGTCGTGAATGGACATAATGCTGTTGTTTCTTCCTCATCTTGTTGCGTCCCAGCCGATTGGAGTTGATGACATAGTACGTCATTATGCGCCTCGAAAATATAAGTGCCGTGGCTAAAGATTGATATGGAGTTCTGAAAAATGCGCATGACACTCCAAGATCGCGATTGTTTAGGCGGCTATGTCCTTTCGGGTCGCATACATGAACATGAATGGGTGCTATTTGGTCGACGAAGTGGGGGCATGCAGGAATCCTCTATTACCCGCAGAAAGAGGGCGTTTATGCTTGTGATCACGATCTTGGATCTGATCGGTCAAAGACATTAGAACGAGACAAAAGACAAGGACAGAGACGGAGATAAGAACGCACGTGAAGATGTAGTAGTCCAGCGGAAAGGGTCTAGCTCCACATTACGTTTGCCAAGATGGCAGACTGGTCTGTGCGCCGCGATACTGGAACTTTTTTTCGGAAACATGAGAATGGAGAATATCAACGACGAACACTTCAAATTCTCAATTTACAATGGCTCCCCGAAGAAAACGCCAGCGTCTATCAATCGATGGCGCAGAGGCTGTCACCGCCACCGCCGACGTCGACCAACCCTCCAACGCTTCTGCAGTGACGGCTAAGGAAGTCGCGCGCAGGCAACTTTTCGTGCGCGGACTCGCGTCTGAGGTTACCAGCGAAGACCTGACTGAGTATTTTTCCGAGTCGTACCCGATCAAGAATGCGCTTGTGGTCCTCGACAAAGAGACGCGCGAGTCCAAAGGCTATGGTTTTGTCACATTTGCCGATGTCGAGGATGCGCAAAGAGCGAAGGAGGAATTGAACAACACAGAGATCAAGGGAAAAAAGATAAAGGTTGATTTTGCCGAAGCCAGGCAGCGTGAGGGCGAAGAAAAGCGACCAAGGGCTGCCGATAGAATCAAGGCAGAGCGCGAGCAACAGGTGCAGGTACCGAAACTGATCGTACGAAATCTGCCCTGGACTATTAAGACACCAGAAGATTTGGAAAAGCTCTTCAGAAGCTATGGCAAGGTCAATTTTGCGAAACTGCCCAAGAAGCCTAGTGGTGAACTGAGAGGATTCGGTTTCGTTTCGTTGCGCGGAAAAAAGAACACCGAGAAGGCAATGCAGGAGCTGAATGGCAAGGAGATCAGCGGCAGACCCATCGCTGTCGATTGGGCTGTCGACCAAGAAACATGGGTCAACCTACAAAAGGCCGAGCAAGGAGACGATGCCAAAGAAAACGAAGACGAGGATATGGAGGATGCCGAAAGCTCCATAGTCAGTTCTGATGAAGATGACGAAGACGACGAATCGGAAGAGGATAGCGAAGACGAAGACGAAGACGACGACGACAGCGATATCGACGAAGAAGACATTTCAGAGGACGACGAGGACGGCGGTGTTGGCCAAGACCACCAAGACAGTCGACCGAAGCGCGAGGATTATACAGTTTTTGTACGCAACGTACCATTCACAGTGGATGACGAACGTCTTAAAGAGCACTTTCAGCAATTCGGAGGTATAAGGTATGCGCGCGTTGTTATGGATCGGGAAACCGAGCGACCAAAGGGCACTGCGTTTGTTGCGTTCTTCACAGAAGAAGACATGGTCAACTGTCTGAAGGGCGTTCCCCGTGTCAAGCTGCAAAAGAAGGATCTGAACAAGCAGGACGGCTCCACAATCACTGTTACACACTCCGTACTCGAAGACGAAGACGCCGACCCAACAGGCAAATATACTATCGACGGTCGTATTTTACAAATCTCGCGAGCGGTCGACAAGAACGAAGCAAACCGTCTTACAGCCGAAGGGGCAGCTTCACGTTTCAATCGCGACAAGGACAAGCGTCGCCTCTACCTCCTCTCAGAAGGAACTATCAGTTCTAACTCGCCGTTGTACCAGAAACTGTCACCCTCCGAAATCAAGATGCGCGAAGAGAGTGCGACATTGCGTCGTAAGCAGATCCAAGAAAACCCCTCGTTGCATCTATCTCTCACTCGTCTCTCGGTCCGCAACATACCCCGTAGCATTACTTCAAAGGACCTCAAACAACTCGCTCGCAGTGCTGTTGTTGGCTTTGCTGCGGACGTCAAGGCTGGGAAGCGACAGAAACTGAGCAAAGAAGAAGTCATCCGCGGGGGGCAGGAAATGCTAGTAGCGGAAAAGATGCGTAAGAAGAAGGGAAAAGGTATCGTAAAGCAAGCTAAGGTTGTTTTTGAAACACCTGCCGGCAGCAAGATCTCTGAAGATATTGGCGCTGGAAGGAGCAGAGGCTATGGTTTCATTGAATACTACACGCACCGCAATGCTTTGATGGGGCTACGATGGCTCAATGGGCATGCTGTGGATTACAAGATCAAGACGGATCCCACTCCGAAAAGTAAGAAGCAGGCGCAGGAAGCACTCGAAGACAAACGCAAACGCCTCATCGTGGAATTTGCTATCGAGAATGCAAATGTCGTCAACAGACGTTCGGACCGTGAAGAAAAATCTCGCGAGCCCCGGAAGCCGAAGACCGGCGACGGTGAGGCTAACGGTACTGAGGCCGAGCCGGGTGCAACCAAGGGGAAGAAGCGCAAGCGGGACTCAAGCATCGGGGACAAAAAGGGCAAGGGTAGGGTCAACGGGAAAGTGAAACAGGGTTCGGATGCGGAAGCGGGATCTGGTTCCACTGCAAACAAGGGCAAAGACGAGAAGCTCGCGTTGAGAACTAGGATCATTGCAAAGAAGAGACAAGCACGCAAGGCCAAGAGGTCTGGGAAAGCATGATTGGGAACAGCCAAAAACCGCTACCAAAATTGTTCAGACACTCTAAACTTCCTTACTGTTTAGATAGAAGATTTTACTACAATATCGCGACTTCTAGTGAGGAGAAAAAAATAGAATTCCCTTCACGACATCCTAAAATACTAAGTGTGATTTGAAAGTAACTACATGTAAGGAGTAAAAAGAGACTGGAATGTTGTCGGTGTGAAATGCTAGACCTTACTGAGCTGAGTCAATTTCTTCCACATGGTAGTTCGCCCCTGCACCTTCATTTACGAGAGTAGCACTATACACTGCCGAGATGATAACACTTGAACCTCCAAACTACGGAACGTAAAGAGAAATATACATGGAAGAACAAGGGGCAGCCAATCCGTAGGTTATTGTCAGCACCCTCTCACGCTGGGCACACAGCAGATGTTATATTCGCATCTTCCTTGTGCGTCTTAGGGCCGAAAAATGGATTTTATCAGAAGCGGTGGCCCGGCTTCACTCCGACAATTTCGGTGCACTGAGAGAACAGAATTGCTCTTTTCTGTTTTCTACGTTCTGCCCAGATATCCCAGGAGAGCCAAGGAAGCAGAAACAATTGTGATAACTTATGTGGCGTGCCTTGAGGCAATAATCATGGACTGATGTTTCTCTTCATTTGCAAAGGATGCCACCGCTGGTTTTACAATAACATTCTAGAATTGCATCTTGACGCTATAACGAATGATGAACTTTGGCGTGCCCGAATACTGTTGACAAGAGATTCGGCCTAGCGCCTGCACTGCATTACCAAAGATGACTTCCAGAGAAACGAAAGACAAGACAAATAGATTGATATGAGATATCATACATGAATCATACTTTTAGCTTGATTCTTACTCTCAGTTGTGCGATCTTGATGAAGCGGTTGTGATTTCGGTGCGTACACCAAGAGCTGCATAACACTTCCATTCACCCATAAAATGGCATGTCCGAGAACCCACAGCCCCCATATCCCAAAACCCTGAACGTTGTGCAGCATAGAATATCCCAGACAGTCCCTCCCGGCATCAGGCCCATGCTTTCGGCTCTTGTCGGGTACTGGTTCCGCGACATCGATTTCCTTTTAGCCTTTTAGTTTGCCGTCATGCTCATGGTTAGGGATGCGAGGGGGGGGAGGGACATATGAAGGACTTGACAAGCCTCGTGGCTCTTTAGTTGGTACGGCAGACGTCAGGGACTATGTCTACTAAACCCATGTACCGAGTATTTGTGGTTAAAGATCTTGAACGCCTGGAACTCAGAATTCATTACTTATGCTGTTCATTCTAGTTTATGTTACGATACATAGAGATTGACCCTTTCCAGCTTACAAAGAACCCTAAGCGAGGTGATGTAAATGATTCTTCAGGTTCTGCACGGTGGCTATGTTGAAAAAACGACGAGGAATCGTATACTATGCAGTCACCCGAGGTGACACATTAACGTCCCCCGAGTCGCAGGCTACCGACAATAACCCCACGCATGCTGCTCGTGCTCACTGCGGCGTCTCCCGGCTGTTGTCCCACATGTGCATGAGCCTCATAACGGCCCACACAAGGAAACCAGCATCAAGCAGTCCATGTAAGATAAGGGGGCTGAAAATGACGCAAGTCCAGTGCCACATCCCCAGGTAGCTGAAGATCGAGGGGATTGAGAGAATCGAGATCGATTATGCGTGTCAAATTCCCAAGCATCTGAAGATCGATTCAATTGCAGTTGATCGCGTGTGCCCGGCTCCTATTGCCAGGCTCAGTTTGATTGGCATCATGTCCCAAGTTCTTGCCAGCGCCTTTGTTGGCCTTATAGCCACTCAACACACTGAAACTTAGTGATGATTAAGACAGTTCTGGAACCGAAACAACTCTGTTCTGCTAAGATGCTGTCATTAAGTTAGGTCACTCGCTAAGCATCATTGGCCAGAAATTGAGCTGGAGGCACAATCCAGCTTTTAGGCAATCCGATTCGACCTTGTACAAGACAGCATGCATTCCAACAATAAACCATGCTACATTCGTGAGTCATGGGCTCTGTGTAATGCATACCAAAATCATTGCACTGCTTTGTGCCAGGTGAAATCAGGTCAAGCCCTGAGCAAACGTCAAGACTTGCGTCCAAACTTGAACTCTTCTGCCCTCGAATGATGAAAGCGGCATGAATCAAGAGTTTAGAGATGCTTGTTCTATTGGTCATATGTTGCACGACGCATGCATGACACGACGCCCTCAGCCTGTAGTGTTAGATTCTTAGGAAGCAGAACATGGCGCTGGCTCTGCTGGATCAACCGAGTAAGTGAGTGGCTACACGAATGGCCTGGTTTGGTTCACGTGACTTTTGTGACAGGCGGCATTCCAGCCGCTCTTCCGTTGCCATTGTGTCGCCTTTGACGGAACATGCTTCCGCGATGCAAGTGACTTTGCCAACAGTCACTAGCAGCGTTTTCATATACTTCTAAATGCTAAGATTCATTATGCTTGAGCGTTTTGTCTAGCGATAATCTCACCAGAATACCTCATCTCTGACGTGGATGTTATATATCGAAATATGCAAAGTTACACTATGAGCCGCAGGAAGATCGAGAGGGTTAGGGGCATGAAAACTGACCCAACAGGTGATATTTAGACATTGATGGATATCTTGACCGTGCATAGACACATGTGAGTGATGCTTGGTAGCTGTGGAGTTGGTGCGACGATTAAATTCGTTGGGTCATATGTGCTGAGCGGGGCTAGCATCTTGAAGCTGATCACATTGAAGTAGATGCAGATATATTACCGTCGCATTGCTCATTTGAAGGTTACGACTGGTATGGTAGATGTTGGTTGTGTTCTTCTTTGCCCAAATTTGGAGGAATCCGCTTCAATTTTGAAAACTTGTGTCCTGCTTGCACAAGCCGCCTTTTAACAGTAATCATGCAGCCATACTAGCGACTGTAGTGTGGCTGCATAATCATGAAGCCAATTGAAAAGAAAAGTGCTGGCTAAATACTTTTGATGTCTAGGGGCACCCTAGGAATAAGAAATCCCCACACCGTGTTGCGTAGGACTGAGGCACTTACCACCCGTACCCTGTCGCTATACGCCCCGAGATGTTTTTATTGTAAACTAGAATTAGGCTGGAACTTGCCGTAAGTCACACAGTAGAAACAGCAAGTAGAACAAGGTTTAGGTAAAATCAATGTTTTATACGCTGTCAGCTACAGAAATGGCAGCACAGGAATCACAGAAAGAGTTTCTGATTGCTTATGAAGTTGAGAGGAAAATCCTGTGTCTTCTTACTACCCTCAAGCAACATGAGCTACATGAACTGTGTTATTTGAATCATCAAATAGTACGCTTGGGCAGGAGACAATCTTCTTTTGAAGTAGTCACGGACGACTAACCTTGTATTCACAATGATGTAAAGAGGATGTATCTAATCCCATGGCTACTTACCTGCATACGGGATATTTAGGCTTGTAGTGATAGAATTATCTTTCAAGGATCCGTTCATCACTTCCCCCTCACATTGGGCCATAGCCACCCCTGTGCAGTTATGCATCGAAAGCACTGCATCCAAACACACTATGTACAGGCAGAAGACATAAGGGCCCACACTTGGCCATCACTGCAGATCTCTCATACCGTCTTCACAGCCAAATCTACTTGCATATTGGGTGATCGTATGCACAGAAGAACCGGGGAGACTTCCTGGTTGGTTGGTGTGACAACATCGTGAATTGAAGACTTTGTCAAAGTCTGGAAGGTACCGAAGAATCGGTTTAATAACTTGGAGATACTTACGAGTCGATAGAACCGGGGCGCTTGTAACATGGCCCCCACTGTTGCATCTTCTTCCTGCTTAATCGAAGTTGTTGTTTCTTTGTTCACATAGCTGAAGAAGGGAAGACTGGGAATTGCGCCCAGGAAGTTTATCAGTGCGGGACAGTGTACATAAAGAGTCGTGGTGTCGCTTTGATAGTTTAATTCCAATATTCCTCAAAACCTCCGCACCTTCCTCAGGTTTTGTCACCTTAACCACCACCAAACACGTTACAAGAGCACCTGACTGATGCTCCCTTCACTCCCTATATAACCGCTAACACTCCTCTGTAAGTAGATAGGAGCTTTCTGCATTGCACTCGTTGATCTCATTCGCAGGTCTCGTCCTTTCGGTCAAAACTGGATTTTGCATTCAACACAACACAATGTGCTTTTACGAGAAGATCACATTCGCTTGCAGCCACACCGAATATCGACTGGCGTCATATTGTCACTTTGCACGAAATGACCCCGGCCATCAATGTTTCGGTGCTTGGAACATTAGGCGTGAATGGAACCAATCCCAAACAAACTGCAGCAACTGTACCAGAACGCAAGGGTATCTTTCAATAACATGTGATGCCCAATCGACATACAATGTTGGCAGCACAAGGTGAAGTTCTAGTACACCGAGACTAGCTTCGGCCGACTCACAAGGGATACAATGTGTTTTGGGCATAGGTTTTTTGGTTTCAGTATTAGCCTTTGATTAATCTTCATCCTCTAGACATTAAGCATCCTACCCTAGTAAAAGTTTTCTGAGGCTGGTAGCATAATCATGTTGCGGTTGAACGACTGGAGGAGAGCTATGTAATATCCCATCTGTATTTAGCTTACCTGTATGTAAATACGACTAAACATATGGTAAATCTAAGGCTGGTTTTTTCTTGGATATGAGCAGTGACATATCAAAAGGCCTCACCACCACGCGTGATTACAACAGTTCACCACTGGTTTCGAATGACGATTAGTGAAGTTTCAGTATTGACAGTGTTATGACATCTATTTTCGTTGTATGCATCTATTTCTAGTAAGTCGTCTTGCATGAATAACATAACAGGTGAGGGCTAATGGGGTCTTGACGGCTGTGAGAATCATAAAGAAGATAGAATGTCACTTAGTATACCGGTAAACAAATCAGAAAGAGGTGATGTCATGACCGGGTTGCCAAAAAGCTGAAGAAGTTCACAAGATCAGACTTATGTACACTAGCCTAGAACGGCTTGGCGTATCGCCCCACCTCACAGGCCGAGGCTCGTCACCGTGGCTCTGCCTGTGAAGTCTTGGACGCCTACCTAGTATCCTTCTATCCACACTGAACTTTAAACATTCACCATGTCTGAAGCTGACGCCCCAAAGAAGGAGAAGTTTGCTCCCAAGGAGCCGGTCACACTGAACCCGCCAAAAGATGACATCATCGAGCGCGAGTACCTGGCAAAGTGTGATGGTAAGCCTTTCTAATAACTGCTGTATGATACATGAATCACGGACTGCTGACACAAATCATAGGCACCAACGAAGGCTATCCAACCCTGGTGGCGATCAAGGTAATGATGGGACCTCCATGAGGGTATGTCCCGCAGACACGTGCAGTCAAGCTGATTGTAACACAGGGCGATGTTTTTGATGTGAGCGGCAAGGAGACATATGCCCCTGGAAAAGGGTACCATGGTTTGTTATCCCCGAGATTCTAAGTGTGCTACTGAGCACAGCTAATCAAGACACCAGTCTTTGCGGGTAAGGAGCCCAACCGCGCTCTCGGCATGTCTTCCCTGAAGCCAGAGGACTGCATATCGGACTACTCTGGGTTGTCCGACAAAGAGAAGCAAGTCCTGAATGATTGGCACACATTTTTTAGCAAGCGCTATAATATCGTGGGACGCTTACCGTCAGAAAACTCAAATCTCTAGATGTTCAACAAGAAAGAGCAAGGAATATTGATCATATTGATTGGAAGAGCACCCTCCGCCCGTAAATCTTATCAAATCACGGCCCTTTACTAGTTTTTGAGCTGTGGGATGTGAATTCTAAAATGTGCAACCAAGCATTGACCTCATTTCAACATGCACCTTTTTTTTTACCACACTTTCGTGACCACGTCCTGACTAAAAGCAGCCTATGATTCTCACGGGTCTGAATGTATTTAGAAAGTCTGAGAGTTTGGTGATAAAACTAACAGTTCATACGACTCCAGCTTCTACACATCCATCACCCCAATTCACCCTTAAGCCGGCGACTTTACCATCAATCTGATCAGGGAATGTACGACCTCTGCAGCTGCTAGAACTGTGGGCTCGCCTGGGTTGTCATATATAGGGGCAACTTCAACTGTAAGAAGAACTCAGTTAGTTTTTGTCATCTTTAATGTGAATTTGGGAGAGCACATACCAACGTCAGCACCAATCACATCCAACCCTTCCAAGCCATCCAGGATAGACAACAACTCTCGCGTGCTCCAGCCACCAACCTCAGCAGTTCCTGTACCTAGCTCTACGTCAGCCACACTGTTCAAACACTACATTAATGGGTGGGATAGCACTGCGTTTCTAGACACTACCATGTCGTGACACGGCATCGTTCCCACGCAAAAAGACCTTGTTTCAAACCAGAACCTACCAGGTGCAAACGCTGGATCGAGCACATCAATATCGACACTGATGTATACTTTGCTGTTCCTGACACGAGACTTCAACTTGTCGATGATGCCAGATACGCCGATGCGATCGATATCCCTAGCTTTGATCATTTCAAAACCACATCTGATATCGTTACGCACATCGCCTTTCGGCCGCGCGACTGGCGCTCTGATACCCGCGTGAATCGACGTATTTCTGATCAGCCCTTCTTCATGAGCTATATGCAGAAAGGTTCCATGATTTACACCGCTGTTGTCATGGTTAGGGATACGCACGCAGGATGGCAGCATAGCTAGACTTACGCGTAATGAGAGATACCTCCGCCTGTGGCACATTAGCAGATCGTCACATACGGCCAGAATCGGGCCTACCTAGAACTTTTGGATCCCATGTATCTGTTTATAGGTTAGTGAGGGTGGATTGCAAAGACTGCTGGTTGCTTACCTATGTGGCTGTCAAAATGTATCACGCTCACTTGGCCCCAGTGGTGATGGGCCGATCGCAGTGCAGGTAGTGTGGTAGTGTGATCGCCACCAAGAGTGATGATCCTGGGTGTACCACGTTCGCTAGAGTTGGCTTCTCTGGAAGAAATAATCTTAAGGAGTTAGGCATTTTCTTCGTAGTGGCTACGGATGTACGACCAACCTTGTGAGCTTTATCGAGCTGCTTTAAAGCAACAGTGTTGTCCTGTCATGTCTTTCAGTCAAGATTGCCTTGGAAAACACGCTGATGGGTGTTACCAAGAATGTCAACGGAGCGTCGCCACAGTCGACTATTTTGGCCCAATCGACGAACACATTCTCGCCTGTATGGATTAACCTCAGCACCTCATCATACTGTGGAAAGCCCCAGAAGAACGGAAAACTTGGTCGGGACAGTGGAGAATGAGAATGGAGTGAGAGGCAGTATTTCGAACGACCACATGTCACACAAGTACTGGTCCAAGTACGACCCGTTGCAACCGTTACTCGCGGTAGCCTCGTTATGTGATAACAGCCATTACGTATCACCTTCACATATCAAATGCACCTGCGTAGAACATCCACAACTTGAGAGGCCACAGTAACACGCAAAAGGTTTTCATGGCATGCATGTGCACTTACCAGTATAAATGCTCCACGCGGCATCGCTACCGATACGACGAGATCCAGCTCGGATGCCACCGGGACCAAAGCGCGCTCCAGGACGTGCAGTTACACCCTACCACCAATTAACTATTGTCACCGAAAAAAAAGAAATCAAGAACCGCACTGGCATCTGTCCAAGCCATCTTGGGCGTGTGGTGTGGTACATGACTTACAGTATCAAATGGCGCACCCAGTATAGCAATGTCAAATGGCTCGACATCATGTCCTTCTGGGGCCAGACAATGCACATACGGCAGATGAGCATATGTCATAAGCCCTGCAAACCTGGCATGAGTGATATCTGCATCAAACAGCTCTTGAGCAAGGACCTGTTGGGACGAGTATTCCGAGATGGGTGGGAATGTGATTTCACGCGTATATGCGATTGCGAGGAACGGTGAAAGCGATAGTAGCGATCGGAGGGCCATGGTGGGTAGAATGTGTTATCAGATGCAACTGACGTATGGGAATAGAATGGCATGTAATGTATTAGCACATGTACATATTTGTTGTGCCTGTATACTGCATGATGCCAATGACGATAACATGCGTTCTACGCTGGAACGGGAAGGTCGAGCCGACGCGGATCCCCCTCCTTACAACACCTGCTAGCCGCCTCTTCCGTTAAGAACGCGAGTCACAAACCTTGTAGATGTACTATTGCTCTGTGAATGCTGTGCTTCTATTCTCTCTCACTAACGTTTGCTACAAAATCTCATTTTCACCTACTCCAAAGCTGTCTTTCACAACTGGGTACTTTTGAACACAACATACAGGTACTGTTTCAGGCTTTTTCTCTGCATACTATCAATCGCGTTCTCGCAGTTTGTTTTCGACTGGTTCCACTCGCGGTGTTTTGTCTTATGCTCTGTCGATACTTTCTTCTCTTCTTCATCATATAACGCAAAATCGAGAGGTAGTCAGGGCATCATGCACTGTTAGGAGACCATTTCAGGTAAGCAATCATCTCTCTATTTGGCGAGTCTTCAAAATCTCGCATATAGCAATACACGAAAAGGAGTCTATACATATCCCTCCCCTCCACATATACCTCTATACATGTCTCTCCTCGGCAAAAACCTCTCTCATGCCATTTCGTCCGTCATGGCTGCCAGCACACCGGCGCCAATGATGCCACCATCCTTTGCCTCCTTCAGCGTGACTTGCTTAGAAGAATTTGCAGTCGAGCCTTCTTCCACCAAGATATCGATCCATTGCTGACATGTCTGCAACCACTTTGGATACTGGGAAATGGTGCCGCCGGCATATGCTATGACGAGCTCCTCAATCTCGCGTTTGCCCTTTGCGTGCGTGCCGTTGCTGGGCGCTTTTACTCCATCCAA
The DNA here is from genome assembly GCA_036172615.1 of Curvularia verruculosa. Lineage (NCBI taxonomy): Eukaryota > Fungi > Ascomycota > Dothideomycetes > Pleosporales > Pleosporaceae > Curvularia > Curvularia verruculosa. Next base: position 31,396 of record JAWDHC010000022.1, on the reverse strand, counting down.
CGCCACTTCCCCCACACAATTGAGCAATCCTACACATGCGGCGGCGACTAGAGCAGAGGAACGCTGTTGCACAGCTTCGGCGATGTCCCGGATCATTTCGACTCTGTCTACCGTCCAGAACGGGTCTTGAGACTGGCTTGATTCTGGGTACCTGCCCTCCAACTCTTGTTGAACGATACGGCCTCCCTTACGCGCAATGACTTCTGACAAGAACCTGGTTGGTAGCGTATTCCTGGATAGTAATGATGACGGGATCTGGGCGTTATTTTCCTTGGAGACCACGTCAACGAATATCAGTCGCACAATTTCGCCCAGGTATCGACCAGAAGTCATGTACTCGAACGGCTGAAACCCAGGTGCATCGCTGTTGGCATCAAGCGTCATATCCCAGGGAGTTTTGATGTTGAGTTGGGTCAAGGGTTTATCAGTACCACGAATCGTCCATTCGGTGTTGATGACCACTGTCTCGACTGCATCAGGATTGGCCAGAGCACTCTTCTTGGCGGGGTGCAAGCGGTCGATTTTCATTGGTACCGTGGCATTGGTCCCAGTGCCAACAATCAAGCCCATGGCCACGCGGCTGTTAGGTGAAGCCTTAACTGCGTAGGCAAGGGATGCAAAGGTAGCTACCGTGTCATTGGTGATGGCAGCCACTTTGATCTTTGGTAATGGCGACTTGTTCGCGTCGGAGCCTTGACAGTGACGTGCGTAACCCGCAAGGAGCATCTTGCCCAGGTTCAAATCGGACGTAATGGCGAAACCCTTGCCCATTGGAAGCAGAGTAGCTTCGGACAGACGAGTCTGGCTAATAGGAATATTAGCACAGCTTTTGAAGTAGTAGTGGTGCAAGACTGATTTAGGACTTACGCCATGGGAAAGCTAAACGTGATACCAAGAGGGATTTCATCGCCCAATGGCGACGTTTGATGAGTACCATTTTGCTGTTCATCGAGAGCACCCTTTACGACCTCGGCGATGCAGTCACCAATCCAGGCAAAGAGGTCTTCGGCTTGGTCCATTTTTAGGTGGTCGCCAATTGGCCAGTTTTTGTCATGGCTCCTGGTGATCTGAGCAAAGACATTTTCCCCAATGGTACTGCTTCGTTCACGCTCATGCTCCGCAGTGCCATCTGGCTCTCCGATTAGCTCAACGAAGCCGACTCTTAGGTTGGTACCACCAACATCGATGCTCAGGAATTTGCCCTTTTCTTTTCCGGTGGGCAGGGCAGTGACGGGGGTGGCGAGGAAGTGCTCTGTCGAAGTCCTGGCGAGGTCCGTGTAGGTTGCGGAGAAGCGACGGGCCAGATCGAGCAGCGTCTGAGGGTTGATAAAGGAAGTAAACGCGTCAATGGCCGAGGCTGCATCGCTTGAGGCCATTCTGAGCTTATGCTAGGAGCGGGAAGGCAATGTTGGCAATAATGCAGGGCTACGCGCATGGACCAGGGAAATATAGCGATGACTGGGGGTGGGGAGGTGGCAGCCTCGAGGGCGCGGGCAAAGCAGGAACCGTAAGTCTAGACGGGGGCGGGTATCAGAAGAGGAGCCGGTGAAGTGACTCGTTCATGGTGAGCGAGCGTAAGAAGGGAAAATAAGCGGCAGCACGAGGATTGCGTGCCCTGTCCAAGGTGCGTCGAGTGGTTGTGAGGCAGGATGCCGTAAGTAGAGTCGAGAGCCCCTCGGCCCTGGGGTCCCACCAGCTTGGAGGAGCAGACGTCGACGCCACACAGTTGCAGCGCCACGGCGAATTGTTGTGCCGTCTTCGCACCCGCCTCGGCCTTTTCCCTTCTCTTCAGAGCTGGTGATGAGGCTGGAGTGGCCCCAGGCCTTGCATCATCCAACATGGTCGACGCGCTCCGTGCATCGTCGTATCCGGACACCAAAGCGGACGTGGAGCGCCTAGATTCACCCTCGGACCCCAGCTGATGGCGCTATCATCCACGCATCACATCACATCACCTACATACATAACATAAGCTGCTGCCGCCTCCCCAGCCTCAGCCTCCCTCGTTAATTAATACAACAACCATTCCAGAACAGTACAAAAGCCCGCCGTACATGACAATGGAGGAGAAGACGCCCCTCGTCTCCAGTCACCCCCCGGCTGCTCACGTCCCCGCCGTCAACGACGACACCATGGCTTCGCCCAGGTCCCGCACAAAGAGTCGCCTTCACATGGCTATGGCAGTCTTGTTTGCCAGCCTGTTCTGGCTGGCGACAACTTGGTCATGCAATGCCGACCACCATCATACCCACCATGTCGCAAAGGTGCCATTGGACGTGCACATCATGTCCAAGTGTCCCGACGCGCGCGAGTGTTTGAATAAGCTGGTGGTGCCAACCATGGCAAACGTGTCGGACAAGGTCGACTTCCGTCTAAGCATGATTGGAACGTACGTTTTGCAATTCCACAGCGCAATTCGCAAGAACACAGAGGCGATGCTGACCATCACCCAGCCTGACCGAAGACGACGGCGTGCTGTGCAAGCACGGTCAGACCGAATGCTTAGGCGACATTGTTATGCTATGTGCTGCATCCTCGTACCCCGACCCCAAGCTCTACCTTGGATTCACAAACTGCCTCATCACCGACTATCCCGAGATACCCGCGCGATCGCTCATCGAAGACTGCGCCCTAGAACATGGCCTTGACTTTGATGTCCTCAACGAATGCATGAGCAAAGAAAACGGCGCGTACGGCATGGGCCTGCTACGAGACAGTGCCCAGCATAGCAGTGATGTGGGTGTGACGACGAGCTGCACCGTCAGACTAAACGACAAGGTGAGGTGTGTAGTCGACGGGGGTAAGTTTGTCGACTGCCAAGATGGAAACGAGCCTGAGGACTTGATCCGCGACATCGAGACACTCTACAAAGAGGCGCAGGGGTGGACGTACTCTTGAGAAACAAGACAGGATCCATTTGATTGTGATGCGTTATTTGGCTTTGTTTAGGTTTTCATAAGGGGCGTTCATGTTTTGGAAAGCCATGTTCCATTAGCAATCGGAAACTACTAATGATACCCACCCCTATAGCACACATGTACTAGTTTTGACAGAAGTATTCGATTTTCTTGGCTTGTAGCAAGTACACAGCTAGGCGTAATGTAGCCAACGGCAGCGTTTTTGGCGCTGTGGATCGGCCTCGGGTTTTGATATCAATTCAGGCTCTGGCCAACCAGCTGTTTTTAATCACTTGGGAGTTGGGCCTGATCAAAGCCATGCCGTTGACTCACATCAAATACTCTCATAAAAACCAGTAGTTATACTCGCTCAACATTAGGCGTCTGGACGACATTCATTCATTTAATGCATACATGCAACAACCACAACTCACTGTTGATTCTTGATGTTGAATTCTCCCTCCAAACGCGCCTGTCATGCAAGTCAAAGACGTAGTGGACAGATGCAAAATATCTTTTAAAAAAAAGGAAAACGCCTTGCTAAATATACAAAATACGGGCCGGGCAAGGGACAATCGTTATGGGACCTTCTTTGCCCACTTCCAATTTCCTTCGGCAGCGGCGGCGACGGCGGCGGCAACAACGGCTCTAGACAAAACTTCATTGGAACTCACCGAACTCGCCATCGTCAAATCCCAAGTCCTCGGCTGTCTGCTTTGGCGGCAGACTAGCAGCATCAAATGTTTGTCTGCTCCGCCTCCTCTCTTCCTTTACACTCTTTGCGCTGGGTGGTGGCGGCAAAAAAGCGCCCCCAGGTCCGCTTCCCGGCGGGGGCTTTATACTGAAGAGAGCATCCTGCTCGCTTTTCTGCGCGCCATCGTTCTTGTCGCTCTCATGGCTCCGTGACCTCCTGCCCTTGAGTCCTCCCAAGTTTATGGATATTGTTTCTCCCGCCTTGAGACTGAAGTCGCGCTTTACGTCTTCGGCGACGGTGTGTGATGACGTTTTTGACGAGCGCAACGACGACGACGAATTCGACAAAGATGTGTTGTTGGGGTTTTTGTCAAAGCCTAGCACGCGCCGGGCGTCTTGCAGGGCAATGGAAAAGTCAAAGGCTTCGCTGCGCTCTTCGAAACCCATGCCCAGAACGGCTTTGCGGCCTTCGCCCACAACGGTGATGGCGAAGAAGCGGCTGCTGTCGAGCGCTTGTTCGACAGTCCGCTCGCTGGTGTAGGGGGCTGCGGCGAAGAGGTCTCCTGTTTTGGGGTCTTCTAGGAGAATGGTGGTTGTGACTTTCTCATCTTCTTCGCCGTCGCCACCACCACCCCCATCCTCCTCTGATGTGTTCGGTATCGACGTCTCGACGATGCGTAACCGCGCGGTGAAGATTTGTAGCTGGTTGTTGTTGGCGGTCCAGGTAGACGCTTGGTAGCCTTTGGTCGTCGTCGCAGGTGGAATCTGGTATATGTGCACTTTGGGCGCGAGGTATAGGATGCGCTGAATTGCAGTTGAAGGCAACGGCGCGCCAGTCAGCGGGTCGACGTTCATGGTTGGGAGGAATGGGGTTTTGGGGAGTTGGGGCAAGGTGTTTTGCAAGGGATGCTCTTCTATGGTGAACGCTTGAACCGTGTTGTCTTGAGAGAATTCTTGGTGTATCTTTCTTTTCTGTTCACTCTTTTACTCTTGCTCTCTCTGCTCTTCCAGGTGTCTGTTGGTTGGGAAACGAATGCTGCGAATATCGATATTGATGCCCAATAGACTCGTAATTCTGCTGGAGGACCCTGGAAACGGCGTCGCGGGACTATGATCTTAGTGGGGTAAGGCTCCTTGCCCGCGAATCGCCAACTACCGAACAAGAACGACTTGCAGACGGTCCAATGATCTATGTAATCGCAAGCTTCCGAGTTTGAGGTGGGCTTTCCGTGTCAGATACTCCTTGGGAACTGGGCGTCATCCGAGGGTATTGGTGCACATGATTGCCTCTGGTGCTTTCTTCAGCGGTGATGCGTTGGCACTGCAGGGTCTCCGCGCCTTTTGGACGAGACACCCCGCCATTCATGTTCGTTGCGGGACGTATGCAAACCAAGTATGGTGACTGTTTAGCGCTGCGGGACATGTCGAATCGTTGCTTGCCCTGCTCCGTTGATATCGTCCGAGCTTCGTTCGAGCATTGATGTAGCACCATTTTTTTTAACCAGGAAATAAGCAAAGATGCTCCCATGGTTAGACGAAAATAGTAGTAGCCATCTCAAACTTTGGTTGGAGCCCCACTATGACAGCTTTTGTCATGCACTGTGGGCAGTTGTATCCTTTCCTCGTAGAGTTTCTTACAGTGCCAGAATTCCCATATTTGTGCGGTCAGGTATCCATCTGGACAACGTACCGGGTTCAGCCCTGTACAAGATCTGAAGTGAGGCGTCACGCCGTGTCGATTGCAAATGCCAAGCGTATTCCGTCTTGTACTTCAATAGAAATTGGTCATCTACTAGGAACGAATATTTACATGAATCGTGAGAAAACCAGCAGCTTAATCATCTAGATATATGTGTAGCAGAAAGGCCCGCCCATTGTGCTCATCGCCTCAGCAATAGTGATATCCTGGGGATAAGCATAGCCAAGCGTCATCTTGTCGGTGAGCTTAGTCTCGGGCGCAGTGGGGTCGGAAATGACAGTAGTCCCGTGGATGGCGTTGGTGCGCTCAGCGGGGTTCATATTTTGCCAGGTCCACCAGACACGGTCAATCTGCGAGTGATGCAAGAAAAAGTATGGGTCACCTTTCATGTGTTAGTTGATTATGAATGTAGCAGCACATGGCAAAAAAAACGTACCAGGGGAAGTAAAAAAGTCGGAACCGGGGTCACCGCCGAGTATGAAGTGACCAGCTGTGTGCACACCCATAAAGTTGTTGTCAAAAGCCGGGTCACCACCTTGCATGTCGGACCAGAAAGTCTTCATGTCAGGACTATTGAGCAGCTTGACAACCATCTCGTCATTCGTCCACCGGCTGGAAGCCCAACCTGTAATGTCACGCTTGAGACAGCGAGGGTTGTATCCAAGACCCATATTAGGATCCGTGAAATTAGAAATTGGGTTGGGGGGCACGCAGAGCGAGTCAGTGAAGACGGGGCCGAGGTTGACGGGCCAGTCCTTGAAGGGACCAGAGGATACGCAGCCTCCACCGTTGCCCTTTGGAATCTTGATCTTGGGCTCGGCGTTGGTGGAATTCCATAAAAGGTTTGGTTGGAGCATCCAGGAACACCGTTGCCACCCAGGGACAGATCAGAACCATCTAGGGCTGGGCTCTTCATAGGATCGTCTGCCCATCGGGGCCAGTTGAAATATGGGTGGTAGCCCTTATAGCCACACTCGTTTCGGAGTGTCTGTTCGTAGGCCCAAGTGTAGTAGCGGTGCCATGGAAGGAAATTTCCAGTGTTATGAACGGAAAATGTCTGCTTGATATGAGCAGCCACGAAATCGTCATAACGGTTTTGGCAGCCCGGGCACTCGGACTTGGGTGTCTTTGAAGGTGCCTTAGACATGCATTGAAGGGCTTCAATATAATTCTTCTTCTCAGACTTGGTAAAGGTCGCCCTGGACTGGTGGTCAGTACACGGGTTTTTCGCACTTTTCTGAGACACACACCATTCTTTGCGAACAACAATGTTCAAGGGGCTACATTTCTTGAACTGGTCCTTCTTCTGTGTAGCCTGGTAGATTTGCTGGTTGATGGCAGCGATTCCAGCATACACATCAGCCTGGAGTACTTTCCCACCAAGGATGTTCGGCGAAACATTCTGCCTTTTGTCGAACGAAACAGCGGGAGAAGGTTCTTCGAAGGCGGGAAGGGCGCTGGCTAGTGCAGCAGGTGCAAGCCAAAGGAGTGCAGCAGTACGCATGGTCGCGTTTCAAACCGGGTAAAGCTGGGTATCTAAAGACTTTGGGGGCCTCAGAGGATGAAGGTGATTGAACGACCAAGATGGACCACGGCTTTGAATATGACTTCGGACAAAAGGCCTGCACGAGCCAGGTTTTATGGAATTATATTAGAATTTGAGAGAGGCACAAACAAAAAGTGATGAAGCCCTGCCTAGAAATGCAGGGCTGGACAAGGTCTTCAAATACCCTCAGCACGCAACCAACACCTTCCTGCATCTAGTCTAACCAGAGAATGGGAACCCCAATAATACCATTGCTGGCTTGATCTTGGACCCAGAAACTCGGCTTGTTGATTCCGGGTAGGCCCCGAGTTGGTGGGAGCGATGCTGGAGCTTGTGGTAGACTGAAGTTTAACTCGCCCACACTCTTCGACTGGTTCGAGATAGGTCTAAAATCGTTCTTGCATTTAGTTTGATCAGTTACTAGGACCAAAATAGACCTCAAAAGCCGGATTTGCATCGCAGGATGCATAGCGGCGTTTTCTAACCCCCGCAAGACATGGATCTGCCTCAATGTTGTCCCATCCCGAGGACTAGGAAGAAGCATTGAGGCTGTAAATGAGTACAGGATGCAGGAGTGGATTCTGGAAGCCTCCGCTGCGGGTCTGTCGAGAATACAGGCGAGGGATAGGCTAAGAACACTGAGGATCCTTCACCCTCCGCAGCATGGGACTGCTCCTGAGCCGTGTGGCGGTTGGATCCACATGTCCATGCAATTTTGCATTCATTCTTTCTCTGTTTAACCGGTCGCATCATGCAAGGCTCAGGCGCGGGACAGACGGAGAAGAAATTGAACTATGTGGTGCCTCAGGATTTTGCCTGCTCCATTCTGCATATAGTCCGATAGGCGTGCATTCAGACACTAAGGCGTATCCAGAATTTGACGCGCGAGTCCCCTCTCATCATACCTAGCTACAATACTACAAATTGGGGGCAACTTGAAAAATTTGGCGGCAAAAGGGCTGGAAACATGAAGGGAAGGGAAATATAGTATCAGTAAGGCGGCCCGCATGAGCAGGGTGGCAGGCTACCAGTACACAGCCAATTGCCATACTGCGGGTGATTTCAAGCGCCGGTCCTCTCCGCGGAACCGGCTTCCCTTCGCCTGAGCCACTAGCGCCTTGCCATTTGACAACCACATCCCATCTGTTCATCTCGCAAGCGAAGACCTGCATCGCCGACAGCAACAGTCGGACATGGCTGAACCCACTTGCCTGCATGCCGAATTGCCCAAACACGTGTTGCAACGTTGGTCACGCCATAACTCGCCGCATTGGTGCATCACAAGCCGTAGGAGCACAGGCTCAGTGCCACAAAGGTCTTTGTTGCACCCGCCATGCCATGCACCTAGACCTTGGATAAAGAAAGACCATGGAATTGGAGATATGCGGATTCCTCTCCTGCCATTGTGCTCGCACTCGAAACTTTCCCTCGAGTATGGAGCTTTTCCAGTACCACCTGCAAAATCTACTTCATCCTTGTGGGGAACTTCAGTTTCGACTCTGATTTCCAAGTAATCTTTCCTACATGGAGCTACAGAAAGGGGAAACAGCAGCGAACTTTTTTACTTTCCCAAAACGGAGTGCTGCCAGTTTTGTACAGTGCTTAGGTGCAGAGTGATAAAGCTTCGATAGCTTTTTGTTCTAGATGAGGACATGGCTCCCCAACTCGGACACTCAACGCTAGTCCGGATAATCCGAAAAGAGCACGTTCCATGTGTCTCTTGACGGAAATATTCTGTACTATGTGACGAATGATTGAGACCTATCGCGTTGTGGATGTGAGGTAAGACAGTATCTCGGATATTGCATTGACATAATAGCACCGTTTTGCATCTCCAAATGACGATGAGAAGAAATAAAAGGACTCTATCTTGATTCTCAATCTGTGGCAACTAAGCAGCAGGTCGGAGGATTCAGGATTAAACGTTGCAATCTTGTCAGACTGTAGATATGATTGGGCGTGCAACCCCCCCCACTCGGGTTGTTCTCCTGTTGCACAACACAGCCGAGCCGTTGTGTCAACATTAAAAGCATGTACCGTGCATACACGGAGAAACAGGTATTGGCCCGGACCAATGTCAACCCAGATGTGGTCGTCTACTGTGCTGCACCATGTTTACAGCCTGCATATGCCCGCCTGCTACTTACAGGTAGGCGGTCATGAGATACCTTTAACCACAGTCCGACCAAGCTGGATATATTTCTTTTGTATTACTTACTGGTTTTTCGTTGTTTTGTCTTCCTAGGCTTGTGCGATTTCCACCATGGTCTTCCATTCTCTCGTTTCGAGACAAGGATCGGGCCCGCCCCCTACGCCAGCACGATCACCAGAGTACCTGGCAGAGAATCAGGCATCCAGTTTGATAGCTGTAGAGGCTTCTTTGTTTGGTTTATCGAGTGCTGCAGTACTTTTGCGATTCTATGTGCGGATCTTCATGCTGAAGACATTTGGCTGGGACGGTATGTTAACGTCACTGTATAAGAATTATCACAGTTTACTGATGTGCACGACAAATAGATGTCATGATGGCCATTGCATTTGTATGTGTACAATACTCTATGTGATATATTCGATTTATTCACTAAACGTATTGCTAACATGAGCCACTGTAGAGTATTAGTACAACGACATTGGCTTTGTTCCTGAAAGTCATCGACTTTGGATTAGGAAAGCATGCTGAAGCGTTCCCCCCGGAGAACATCTTCCCCTTCTTCAAGTATATGTACTTTTATTCCATCCTCATCATCGCCGCATATAGCTTGATCAAGCTATCAATCGGCTTCTTCTTGCTCCGACTAGCAGACCGGACAAAGTGGAGACCATTCTTGATTGGCATGTTGAGTAAGTACAGACTGTCTAAGAAAGCTCGTCTCTGCTATGATTATGACTGATGAAAACAGTTTTCCTTGTCGTCTTCACCATTGGCTCGACATTTGCCATCATCTTCCAATGTATCCCCGTGCAAGCAGGATATGACTTTACTTTGCGTCCACCTATGGGGTTCGTGTGGCTGCCAGCCTGGCTTCCATCTATCTCATCATAAACTAACATATGTTCAGAAACGCCAAATGCTACGATGCGACAATTTTCAAGAACGTTGGTGTCTTCAACTCGTGCATCAACATCGCGACGGACCTGCTGTTCGCCCTGATACCCATACCCATGGTCTGGAAGCTCCAAGTCACTATCCAGACGCGCATTGGTCTTGCAGCTATCCTAGGTCTCGGTTTGTTTGCGTCTGCTGTCGCCATTTACAAGACACCGATGCAGGCCAACTTCTTCAAAATCCAAGACTGGTCTGGCGAAGGAGCATGGTACTACATCTGGCAGCAGTAAGTCCTTCCCCCGCACATCACTCTCTGCCATGAAGAGCCCCAGCTAAATCACACAATAGAGTCGAAATGCACGTTGGCATCATCGCCGCCTGCCTGCCCACCATGAAACCCCTATTCGCAAACTTCTTCGGCCAAGTCCGTTCAATTGCCACACGAGGCCGAACAGGCGGTTCCACTGGCCTCAACAGCTCCCCGTTTCGCTCAAAGGGATACATGAAACAAAGCGAGCAGCACACCGAGCACAGTTTCGTGATGAAGAACATGAGCGAAGGCAGCAACCATTCCACAGCACGTGACCCATATGCTGAAGATGCCGTACTGGGTAAGGACACATATACGGTCCAAGCAAGCAGGGGGAAATCGAATCATAACCGGATGGAAAGCCAATCTCGTGAGAGCGATGAGAGCATGGAGAGTTTCCATGTGGGTAGTGCGAGTAGGAGGGCTATGCCGCGGTTAACAATTGTCAAGACTACTGAGGTAGCTATCAGTCGATGAAAAGGGAGTCGAGCAACGCTCTTCATGTGTATATTGTCATGTTGTTGTTTTCCTATAAGGCGAGAGATACCCTCAACAATTTTATAGTTCGTTGCGTTGTTTTCACTAGGATAAATATAGCCATAAGGTCTTTTCGTTCTCGTAAAGTCCCAAATCTGTGGACAAACCGAAAATTGTAGATTCTATCGTCTATCGTGTACATCATGTCTATCGTTCTTCTTGATGTTCTTTCAAGATGCGTCCCCAGTCTATCGCAATCACATGCAAAACATGGCGGCACTCCTTCCCCGGCACACACGGCCCGCTCCCCCATACCCGCACCCATCCCTGCAGGTCCTGAGCAGCGTTGGGACATTGGGGAAGATTCGGCATCTGCTGCGCCGCAGCATAGACACCTTTTCAACAGCAAAAGGCTCACTGCTCTAGGGTCTAAATTCCCAGAATCTGCCCGTCTAGTTCTTAAGACCAGCCTCTCCCTTCTTGTAGGCTTCGTAGCCCTCCTTAGCAGCCGCCTGAACCGTCGTCTTTCCTTCGACAATGCTCTTGCACTTGGCCAGAATGTCAGACCAATCCTCGAAGACGGTAAAGGGGACATCTTCGCGCGCGCAGTAGCTAATCAGGTCATGCCCCTTCTTGGCGAAAAGGAGATCTGTCTCGCGCGCAGCAGACAAGTCAGACACACCGTCGCCTGCGTAGAACATGGTTGGGCGAAGGCCTTCAGGAAGCGACGAGTACTTGCGCAGCTCGATGGACTTGTCGTGGCCGAAGCCGGAGTCTGGGTGCCTGAAGAGAATCTGCCAGCCACCCTCGTCGTTGATGCTCTTGCCTTCGCGGGCGCCAACATAGTTGCCGAGAACTTGCATCTGGCTTGCGCTTGGTCCGACGAGCTTCTCCAGCAGCGCGCGGATGATGGGTTCCATGCCAGAACTCAGCACCACGACGGGAATGTTGTTCTCTAGCGACCATTCAAAGAAAGACTTGAAGCCTGGGTCCAGCCGGATGTTGTCTACCAAGTACTGGATGCACTGGTCGTATGGCCTCGTGACGCTGTCCATCATGTCTCGGAACGAATCGCGAAAGGTGATTTCGTTGTTGAGACAGGCAATGTTGCCAGCGCGGCGCTTGGCTTGGCCGTAGCCGATGTTGTCGGTCATGAAGTCATTCGAGTCTTGGAGGGTGATTGTGCCATCAAAGTCGGTGAAGAAGATGAACTGCGCCATATTGTTAGTATGACTTGCGTTGAATGAATAGGTGACGAAGTTACCTTGGGGTCGCTTTTCATAGCGGGCAGCTCAGATACGTCGATAGAACCCATCTTGAATGTATGGACCAGGTGAACGTTTTGGAAGGAAAAGAAAAGTCGGAAGGCTTCGAACGAAGGCTTTCAAGAGTACTCGCAGGTCTAAAATGTTGGAGGGGCACTAGGTAAGCCCTGAATCGGCAACCCGGCATGGCGAGGAGAGCACGGGAGCAACCAGTGAGGGCGGCGCGGCGACCCCACGCCGCTTGGCACGTCAGAGCGTTTCGGAGGTCCGCAAGCGGAGCTTTTTCGTCATTCGTCGACACGTCCCTTCGCTCTTAATGTGAGGGAAGAGACAGCAATGAGGCCACTGCTTCAGCATGCTTCCCGTGAGCTGGTTGCTAACAACATAGCCCCTTCACTGCGCCTCTTCAGCCGCCGTGCCGGCAGCGCGTCGTCATATCTGGCCTGCCAGCATCACCCAGTCTTTGGAGATGCGTCGAGGTGGGATGCCAGGCTACCATTGAGCATCGACGTGGCGACGACATGGCCGCGACGGGCCTTCTCGAGCTCGACAAGATGGAGAGAAGAAGGAGGAAAGCCACCGAGACCGTCAGGTCCCATCCCAATGCCACCGCCCGCAGCACAATCGCAACCTATACCCCAACTACGGCCCAACGTTTCCGCAGTCCCACCATCACCCGAAGACCAAGAACGGCTAGAGAAGAGGTTGAATGCATTGCTCGAGGATCAGATTGCCATCCAGAGAGCAGCTGAGAGCTCAGTAGCAGCATTGAAAGAACCGCCAGTTACCGAAGCCCCCAAGCCTCCCCCACCAGAGCCGGAACCAGAACCGCCCAAGAAAGACGACTCTCAAGATACTATAGCCCGTGTGCCTGACGAACAGCTGCCTTCTCACCGTGAGAGACAGAGATGGAGTCTTTTGAAGCGCTTCTCTGATGCCATGGACGAGCTGCTGCCCAAGCTTGCTGTAGTGACACAAAAGGTCAACACATACACAGGAACCGACTACTCCGGGGTCGAAGCTCTGCGAAGAGAGATCAAAGAGCAGGGTATGAGACTTCTTTGAGACTCTTGGGGAAACCAGTTCTAACCCTGTCGCAGAAAAGCTCGTAAAAGCTCGCCGCCTAGCCATCGATTCTGCTAAACAAGCCCTCGATACTGCCCTCGCCCACCAAGCCACGTCCCAGAAAGAAGTCGTCGCCTTGCTTGAACGAAAACACTCATGGTCCAACGGCGACCTCGAACGCTACATGGCTCTTATCCGATCTGAGCACCTTAACGACCAAGCTGTCCGAGAGGCAAAAGATGCCGTGGCAAACGCCGAGAGTGCCTTGGAAGATGCACGCGCACAGCTTGAAAAGCGGGAGCGTGCACAGTACCATGAAGAACAAATTTGGAGCGACACCATCCGCAGGAACAGTACCTGGGTTACTTTTGGACTGATGGGTGTCAACATCTTCTTGCTGTTGCTCAGTCTGGCAGTCTTGGAGCCCTGGCGCAGAAAGAGGATGGTCAAAGAGATCAAGAATGCATTGGAAGCCCAACAGAAGATTGCTTCAGAAGCGGCGTCTGCTGCAGCAGCTGCCGCTGCTGCAACCCCTGCTCCTAGCAGCCAGGTGTTTGCGCCCACCGAGAAGGAGATGGACAGGGTTGTTGAGCATACCCCTCCACCTGTGACAAATCCCGCCCCCGCTATAGTCGAAGAACCTATCGAAGAGTCACCTACACAAGTAAATGGTATACCAGAGCCTGCAGTGACAGAGGTAGTTCCTGAAGCTGTTACCGAGGCCCTTGCCGAGCCAACTTTTGACTCGGCGATGCCTGAAGCGGCGAAACTCACACCAGAAGAAGAGGCTTTGACGGCCGATGAGAAGGTCACCGTGGCCAAGGAGGCTGCCCCGTCTGCCCGCCCTTTCAGTAAGCTGGAGACGTGGCAGGAAAAGGCAAACTATATTGCCAACGACTTGCTCAGCGAGCGGGTCATTTCTATGCGAAGAATCGACTACACGACTGCTGTTCTGCAAGGTGCTGCAGCGGGTGCAGTCATTACTGCTACTTTGATTGCCATGCTGAGACCCAACTGAGCGTTTTGATCTAGTTCTATGTTTGTTGTAGAAGAACACGAGTATTTTGAGCGCATGTACAATAGAGCCCTTGTACAATAGATTTCCCGTCATGTATACCCGCTGACTGTATCGTGGCTGAGGAATTGCTGAAATGACCCGTATAAATTCTGGGTATTGCTGATTTTGCTTACTCTCCTGCTCTCAAAATGGACTGAAGAGCGCCTTGGCTGGGCGAATATGCGATGTCTTGAGGAATGAAGAATACCACAGCTCTCAGCTGCAAACATCTTGTTCTTCCATATTCAGCAGAACGAACCCGATTCGAGGTCCAGTACACAATGGCTGACCTTGCGGCTTCGATGTACTTGCAACCGCCATGATAGATGACTTTCCAAATAAATGGACATGTCCACAGCTGAAAGTCCACGTCTACTCACTCATATCATCGCTGTCGCTTCCATCATCGACGGCAGCAAGCACATGTGTTTCTGCCCTACGCTCTATATCCACCGCCTTCTCCACACTCTGTATCATTGGCAACTGTCCCGCACCATCCCAAGCCTTTGCTCTCTTGATAATCTGTTGTGACTGGCGTATGACTTCTTCCTCAGCCTTCTTAATCGTACCGCTGACTCTGGCCACTGTTATGACGACGGGTATATCTAAGGGCCGTGGGAGATGTGTTGTGTATGTGAGGGCTGCCCAGACCATTTCATAGTGGTCGCGTGGACACCGGATTATGGCTGTGCTCGTTGAAGGGGAATAATAGTTTACTGCAGGCGACTATCAGTTACAGATTCCACCAGACATACACTCATGGAGGACACAAAGGACAAAGTTCACCTTTGAGCCCAGAAGCTATCATGCCCGAGCCATAATCGCCAAAGAGCTCTTCGACTCCATCTCGTATCATGCGCACAATGAAGCCTTGTTTGAGCGCATCCGGCGTAGGCGAATGGATCTGAATAATGTCCGGGAGTGAGGATTTACTCTTTGCGGCAGGCTCTGGGTACAGGAAATTGACTACTAGGTAGCGGTGCTTAACGCGAACCATGTTGGCTTAATGCGCTGGGTTGGCTAGAGGTGAAGTGTGCGCAAAAGAATTGTGAGACCGCGGGAGAGAATTAACTAAGACGACGACTACGGGATGCGCACACACCAACTCGGCCGTCTTAGTAACAACCAGAGTAATAGTAATCCCTGTCTCTTTGTAAGTGATATACGCGCAAGATACGCGAAGTCACGTCGTCGAGAAAAAAAACGAATCCGGAACGCGATATGGTCGGTTTCGCATGCATTAGCTAGCGCATGTATGGCCTTTTCTTTCTTGGCTTATGACGCACATGGTTAGAGCATCATCCCCAGCTTTTAGCGCCTTGTCCTTGCGCAGCGCAGCATTCAACATCCTGTAACCTGCGACCCGACCCAGACTCCGACCCACAACAACGCTCATACCGATACCCCAGACTCTCACAAGTACCCAAATCGCCTACATAATCGCCTTTGGCTCCACCGCAGAAGACGAAGCCGTAAACTCGACTCTATACCCGTAGGCGCGAGCAAGTCTCGTCACCGCTGCACGAAACAGCCCTTCCCCATCCAATAAACATGGCGTCCTCATCCTCGTCCACGCCGCTGCTCTAGTATGCTATACTTCCCCTAAATCATCTCTCTCACCTCGAGCCACAAACTAACAAGCTACGTACAGCGCCTGTATTGCGCACAACACGACCGTCCTCACTGAACACACTGCCTCTGCCTCTTCCAACGCCTCATCTCTCGTCTCCCTCGTCCTCCCTCGCCTCACCCACGACAAATCTTCTCACAAGACAATCGACCAATCCAAATTCTTCATCCACTGTCTCATCAAATCTCCCTCGGATTTCCCCTCTTCGCACCCCAGCGCCACGGCAGCCGGCCTAACCTTCCTCGTCATCGCTGAGCGTGAACTCGGCCAACGCATCCCCTTTGGCTTCCTCGCGACGCTTGAAAAGCGCTTTTTCGCAGACTTTGCGCCCGAAGACACGGATTTTGCGGATTTGCCGCCATATGGCTGTGCGAGTTTCAACGGGGCGTTGAAGAGGCTTATGCTGGAGCAAGGAGGAACGCAGGCGGGTCAGCAGGACGCACTGAGGACCGCGCAGCGAGAAATTGAAGGCGTGAGAGAGATCATGACGGAGAACATCGAGAGGGTGCTGGAGAGGGGTGAGCACATGAGTGTTTTAGTGGACAAGACGGGGAGGCTGGGTGAGAATGCGAGGGATTTTAGGGTCAGGAGTCGCACGCTCAAGAGGAAAATGTGGTGGAAGAATGTTAAGCTCATGGTGCTGCTAACGCTTGTCGTCATCTTCCTCATCTATCTATTTGTCGGCTTTGGATGCGGACTGCCTGGTACGTTTTTGCACATCTTCTTCATGGCAAAAAAACAAAAACAAAAACGGAGAGAGACGAATGCTAACTAACAATCATCAGGTTGGAGCCGATGCTTACGTCACTAAATGACTGTTTCGCTCCTATTCCCATATCCTTTCTCAACCCAAAAACAAAACACGAAAATCATGTCGCGCGTAAAACGAATCTCTTCTTTCTTAGGGTGTCGGAAGAAAAATGACGTAGGCAACCGCCTTAACATCCAAACACACGCTTTCAAGAGCGTGTGCACGTAGTGTGTATTGTTCCATTACAAACCTCTTTATGACTGGCAAGGCGTCCGGCGTCTTCCTGTCTTTGGTTTTTCCCTGTTCCAATCCTGTAGTCTGAACAAAATGTGACTACACCATATGTGTTTTCCCAAACGCCGCCCAATGCAGATCCCTTCCCTCCCATAACCTGATTGTTTGCCTCTCCGACCCAGAAAAAAAGAGAGAGATAGATCCGCGCGCCTAAAGTATGCCAATGGAGCTAACAAAGCCCTCGCCCCACATCCAAACCTAGCACCCCCAAACCAAACCGAACCGAACCCAACGCCCAGAAAAAGAAAAAAAGGAAATAACAGACTGAAGTAAAACTGAAATAGCTTCCCCCCACCCTGATAATGATAATCATACATCATATATATACCCTTATGCTGTGTTGTTCACACACAAACTCCGTGGAAATGCGTTTGAAGTAATGTCTATATACGGTTTGTGTGTGTGCTTGTCTAACCCAGAAACCATGGAATAGACTTCGAAAAAAATGAAAGTAAAGAAGACAACAGCGGAAAGGAAAAACTTTTTCTTCGTTTGTTCGTGTTCGTGGAGGAGGAATTAAAAAGTCACCGCCAAACGCCTGCCAGGAAAGTCATACACATTACTGTGCATCTACGGTGCCATGACCATAGCAAGCAGTGCCATGCGGGTATACAGTCCGTATCTCATCTGTTCACACATTAGCATACAGTTTTCTTAGCTGTCAAAAGGAGACGTACCTGTCTGAAGTATGCCGCCCTCGGGTCAAAGTCCACCTCCTCGTTAATCTCGTTGTTCCTGGGCAGTGGGTGCATAACAATCATGTTCTCCTTGGCTCCCTTCAACAACTTGTTGTCAATGACGAATGCATCCTTGACAGCCTCATAGCTCGCCACATCGGGGAAGCGCTCCTTCTGCACACGAGTGCAGTAAATGACATCCGAAGAAGCGACAATGTCATCCGTAAGTTGGTTGGAAACCTTGTTGAGTTGACCCCGAGCCTTGAGAGCATTCGTTACACCCGAAGGCATGACGAGGGACTCAGGAGAGACCAGGTTGACGGTGACGTCGTAGTGTGAGAGGAGCTCACAGAGGGAGTGTACAGTGCGGCCGTATTTGAGGTCACCAACAAAGGTGATGTTGAGACCGTTGACGGTTCCAAGCTCCTCTCGGATGGTGAAGATGTCGAGGAGGGCCTGAGTCGGGTGCTCGCGGCTTCCGTTGCCGGCGTTGATGATCGGGACATCGGAGAATTTGGTGGCAATGTCGATGGATTCCTCAGATGGGTGGCGGAGGACAATGGCATCGCCATAGCAGCCCAAAGTGCGGATGGTGTCTGCGATAGACTCGCCCTTCTGGGTAGAGGAAACAGACTCGTTGATGACAACGACTTCACCACCCAGGCGCTTCATGGCAGCGTCGAAAGATGCCGACGTCCTGGTCGATGGCTCACAGAACATGGTGCAAAGAACACGGCCCTTGAGGATATCGAGACAGCCCTGTCGCTGAGTGCCCAGACGCATCTCCTGAGCAATAGTAAACAGAAGATGAAGGTCTGCTCGGGTGAACTGCTTGACAGACGTGATGTGCTCACGCTTGAAAGGTGACCTTGCGAGTAGCTGCGAGAGAGACAATGAGCCGTTCAGGTTGGACAGGGCTCCCGAGGTTGGGTCGGCAGATCCAGGAGCAGCCGTAAAGTCCTGGAAATCTACCTTGCTGACCTCCATGTCGTAGTGGCGCGAAAGGGCCTCGATGAGCAGCTTGGCGTTCTTGACGTTGGTGACCAGTGGAGTCTGGTAGTCGACAGCCATACGACGCGTCTGGTAACCCCTACTCATGTAGTTGGCGGGTCGGCGGAAGCGATTGCTCGACGGCAAGTTGATGTAGAGATCAATGAGGTTGTTGGACAAGTGCTGTGTGAGCGAGTACTCTTGCTTCTGCTCATCGTGTTCGCCGCTGGAAAGGACTTCCAAGAACTTGACCGGAATGCCGTGTTCTTGAATGTAATCAGCAGTTCCGGCAGTGGCGAAGAGGTTGTAGCCCATCTTGTGCAGACGCTCAATGGATGGCAGCATCTCCAGCTTGTCCTTGAACGAACCAATTGACAGCAGAATGTTCTTCTTTGGCAGCTTGAAGCCAGTGGCAATGAGACCCTTGATGTAGGCCTCGTACTTGGTACGGCCAAAGCAAGCAACTTCACCAGTCGAAGCCATCTCTACACCGAGAACAGGGTCGGCGCCAGAAAGACGAGAGAAGGAGAACTGAGGAACCTTGACACCAACGTACTCTGCGGGAACATTGACCGGTGGGTACTCGACAACAGGCAGACCGGCCATGGCTTGGTAGCCATCTCGATCAGGTCCACGCCCATGACCTTGGAGACGAAGGGGAAGGATCGCGAGGCGCGTACATTGCACTCGATGACCTTGATCTCGTTGTCCTTGGCGATGAACTGGATGTTGTATGGTCCGGTAATGTTGAGAGCTGCTCCGATCTTGCGAGTAGCATCTTCAATCTGCCTGACGGTCTCTGGGTCAAGATCCTGAGGAGGCAGGATCAATGTGGCATCACCAGAGTGAACACCAGCATTCTCGACGTGCTCAGAGATGAAGTGTCCAATCATGGTACCATTGTTGGCAACAGCATCCATCTCAATCTCCTTGGCGTTCTCAATGTACTTGGTGATGACGACAGGATGCTCCTTAGACACATCTGCAGCTTGGTTCAAGTAGTTGGCCAGGTCGTGCTTGGAGTAGACAGTGTTCATGGCGGCTCCAGACAAGACGTAGGAAGGACGGACCAGGACAGGGTAAGATACGCGCTCACAGAACTCGGTCGCCTCCTCGATGCTTGTCAACTCCTTCCAGGCAGGCTGGTCTACGTTGATGCGGTCAAGCATACGAGAGAACTTGTATCTGTTCTCTGCTGTGTCGATCATCTCTGGCGAAGTACCAAGAATCTTGACGTTCATGCGGTGCAGGGGCAGGGCAATGTTGTTCGAGGTCTGACCACCCATGCTGACGACGACACCGCTAGAGTTCTCAATGTGGTAGATGTCCAGCACGGTTTCCAGTGAGATGCACTCGAAGTAGAGGCGGTCTGCTTCGTCGTAATCAGTTGACACGGTCTCGGGGTTGTAGTTCAGCATGACCGTCTTGAAGCCCTGCTGTCTCAGTGTGCGAATGGCACGGACAGAGCACCAGTCGAACTCGACAGATGATCCAATGCGGTACACACCAGAACCGAGCACCATGATTCCCTTGTCATTGAAGCTGACATCGTGCTCTGTGCCGTTGTATGTGAGGTAGAGGTAGTTGGTCACAGCAGGGAACTCTGCAGCAACGGTATCAATCTGCTTGACAACCGGGAAAATTCCAGCATCAACACGGACACGGCGCACAGCAAGCTCGTTGGAGGCCCAGAACTTTGCGAGCTGGCGATCAGAGAAACCAAGCTGCTTGGCCTTTTTGATCAAGGGCTTGGTGATGCTGACCGTGTCGTAGTTTGCCATGAGCTTCTCGAAGTCGCTAAGAGACTTGAGACGGCTGAGGAACCACTTGTCGATCTTAGTCATTTCCCAGATCTTGTCGACGCTGTAGCCAGCCTTCATGGCGTTGGCAATGGCAAACAGACGCTGGTCGGAAGGTGTTTGCAGTTCCTGGTCAATCTCCATCAGAGCTGGAGTCTCGTTGAAACCCAGGTTGCTGGGGTCGATTTCGCGAATGGCCTTTTGCAGGGCCTCCTCGAATGTCCGTCCAATGCTCATGACCTCTCCGACACTCTTCATGGACGAGCCAAGAAGGGTAGAGACGCGAGTGAACTTCTTCAAGTCCCAACGGGGGATCTTGACTACAACGTAATCAAGGGAAGGCTCGAAACAGGCGCATGTAGAGCGTGTGACGGAGTTGGAGATTTCGTTGAGGGGAATGTTGAGACCAAGCTTGGCGGCGACGAAAGCAAGGGGATATCCGGTGGCCTTGGAAGCCAGAGCGGACGAACGCGACAAACGAGCGTTGACCTCGATGATGCAGTATTCCTTGGAGAAGGGGTTGAGGGCATACTGGATGTTGCATTCACCAACAACGCCAAGATGACGGATGACGTTGACAGCAGTCGTGCGGAGCATGTTGTAATCGGCATCCGAAAGAGTTTGCGAAGGCGCAACGACAATGGAGTCTCCAGTATGGATACCGAGGGGGTCAAAGTTCTCCATGTTACAGACTGTGATGCAGTTGTCCCGGGAGTCACGGACGACCTCGTACTCGATTTCTTTCCATCCCTTCATACTGCGCTCAATGAGCACCTGTGGGCTGGCGGCAAAAGCCTTGTTGCAGAGATCCAAAAGCTGCTGCTCGTTCTCGGCAAAACCACTTCCCAGTCCACCAAGGGCATAAGCAGCTCGGACAATGACTGGGAAGCCAATGTCCTTGACAGCATTCATGGCCTCTTCGACATTGTTGGCGGAGGCAGACTTGGCACACTTCTCGCCAATGGATTCCATGCTACGGGCGAAGAGCTCTCGGTCCTCAGTGGTGATGATGGTTTCGATGGGGGTACCAAGGACCTTGACACCAAGGCCTTCAAACTCATCCTTGAGCTGGATACCGACTTGGAGAGCAGTCTGGCCACCAAAAGTTACGTAAATACCATCAGGACGCTCCTTCTGGATGACCTTGCGGACAAAGTCTGCGTTGACGGGCAGGAAGTAGACCTTGTCGGCCAGACCCTTTGAAGTTTGGATGGTGGCGATGTTGGGGTTGATCAAGATGGTGTAGATACCTTCTTCCTTAAGCGCCTTGATAGCCTGGCTACCAGAGTAGTCAAACTCTCCAGCCTGTCCAATGCTCAGACCTCCACTGCCCAGGACAAGCACCTTCTTGACGTCAACCCTAGGGGCGAGCTTCCGGTTCTCCTCAAAAGTACCGCCGGGGAACTCGACGGGCTGGGACATGACAGCAGGGTCGGCCATGGCCTTTTGGATGGTGCTGATGAAGACATCGAACAGGTACTCGGTGTCGCGGGGACCGGGTGTGTGCTCAGGGTGGAATTGGACACTGAAGTAGGGCTTCTCCTGGTGGCGGATACCCTCGTTGCTGCCATCGTTTGCGTTGACGAACAGCTCTTCCCAGCCACTGGGGAGGGTCTTTGAGTCGACGGCGTATCCGTGGTTTTGTGATGTGATGTGGCACTTGCCAGTGAGCAAGCTTGTGCAAGGGATGTTGGCACCGCGATTACCAAACTTCATCTTGATTGTGCTAGCACCGGCCGCACGGGCAAGCAACTGGTGACCAAGACAGATACCGAAGATGGGTGTGCGGGCCTCGTCCATGGCGGCCTTGATGTTCTTGACGGTAGACTCCATCATGGCTGGATCACCAGGACCGTTGGAAATGAAGAGACCATCGTAGTCCTTGCCAGCAAGCTTGGGGAAGTCGTAGTCCCAGGGGACCTGGAGAACTTCGACACCCCTTCGCACCAGGCATCTCAATTGGTTGTATTTGAGGCCGACGTCGACGGTGACGACGCGAACAGGGCGGCCAGAGGGGTGCTTGAGCGCAGTAGCGGGGTCAGGCGAGTAGAGCTTGGGCTCCTTGATAGAAACTACATCATGTCAGGAGGGGCACTCTTTTTTTTTCTTTTGAGGTTTCGGTTGGCATACCTTCAGCGACAAGGTTCTTCTTGTTGGGGTCAACCCAGTCAATCTGCTCAAAGCTGCTCCTCCAGTCGACCTCGCCTTCGGTGACAATGGCCGAGGGGGCTGGGCCAGACCTCTGCAGAAGGCGACCCAGCATACTTCCCTCTTCTCGGATACGCTTGGTCAGCGCTCGCGTGTCAACGCCTGTGATGGCGGGGACGCCCTGCTCCTTGAGCCATGCACCCAGCGAAGAGGTGGCCAAGTGGTGGGAGTATTCCTCTCCCGCGTAGGTAGCGACGACCAAACCGGCAATGTGAATCTCCTTGGACTCAAAGTGCTCTGGAACGTCCTTGAGCAGGGCGTCCATGTCCTCTCGCGAGGGCACGCCATAGTTGCCGACGAGAGGGAATGTGATGACGAGGATCTGGCCTCTGTAGGAAGGGTCTGTTATGGACTCTGGGTAGCCGACCATGCCAGTCTGGAAAACAAGCTCTCCAGAAATGCTCTTGTCGGCACCAAAGCTTTGTCCAAAGCAGACGTAGCCATCTTGAAGCTCAAGAGCCAAGTTGTGGCTCTGGTCGGGCAGAGGGGCCATAATTGAGGGAACAAGAGACAGCTCTAGGGCTATGAAACCCTTGTGATGCGAGACTGCCGGGCAATTTGGAGGGGAAGAAGAGTACTTGAAGTCTCGACGGAAAGAAAGAAAAAAAAAGTTTCGGAGCCTCACTGCAGTGGAAAAAGCCGAGAAGGGTTTAGCTGCAGGTGTATGGCGGGGTTGATTGGTCTGCCCCCCACCTCGACGAATGACGAGTGTGATTTAGGTTTGCATGTATGGCCGAGCCTGTCTATCTGGACCGAATGCAGCATAGGATATTTCTGACTTGACGCAACCACCTGCTTGGATGCTGAGAGTCGTGTGCGTGTGTTGAGGTCAGTTGTTTTTGGCCTAGTATGTGCACCTGTTGAGAAGCCTACAAAAGCCTACTGCGTGCGTCCACCCACCCAAAGAGCCAGTAGGCGGAGCCCCTCCTGTTGTAAAATATATGTACGTAGAACATAATCCACATCTACACACGCAGACCAAATTCACGAATACAGGCCAGTTGCTCGGCGGCATTCAGGGCGGAATACTAACTGAATATATACTCGACAATGGAGCCGACCGTGGTCAAGCAGGATCTGCATTGCTGGGAGGGTATAAGCATCGCGCCAGATGTATGAGATCGCAGGGTGGCGGCGAGGGCGGTGAGAGGCCAATGTCGCGTACGTTCGCGAGAGCTGCCAATGGCAGAGGGCGCGGGGGCGTCGTGTGGAGCCATGATGCGCAAGATCCAACGGTTCAGCTGCAGCACGACATCATTGCCGTCGGTGCTTTTTGCAGGCAGAGGCATTTTTTTTTCTGTTCATGTGGGTGGGTGATGGGGACAAGAGTGAAACGACAGTCGTAGGCCGTCAATGGCCGCGCGAGGTCGGAGAAGGAGCGGCGGAGTGGAGGATGACTAATGCCATGGCGTATTCGCATCGGTATAGGGAACATGCAGGGCCCGCATCGCCATGGGGGTGAGCATCGAGGCCCGTCATGGGCGTCTCGTCTAGACCGCGCGGGGCATATCACGACACGGCCAGATTCTGATGGTGATATTCCCATCTGGCACGGCAAAGGCATTGGTGGCGTTTAACGGGAGGCACAGGCCCGGGTATTGTTGCGCCTTTGCGCCTAGCTGTCGTTGGCAGTGCGAAAAGTAACTGCAATGAGCATGTGAAGAGCCAAAGGCGTGGGATGGCCGTCGCATGCGCATGCTGCACCCCGGATTGCGCCCCGGCGAACGACAAGCAAGTGACAGGCGATGCGCGATAAGCTAGGCCGATGCAAAATGCCGCTGCGCGTGCTATTCACAGCCGTACAGACTATGGATGTACTCATCATGGTGGTGTTGACGACCCCGGCCGCATGTGCTGCGCGCGACGCTCCATTGGCCGTGTGCGTCTGCCATGGGCGATATGGCGGTCGCGTCTCACCTCCTCCTCCAGGCTCGACGGGCAACATGGCGCATGACGGCCTAAACCTAGGCGGTGGACCATGTGCGGCACGCAAGCGGGCAACAGGGCGCCTTCATCGCCTTCTTCAGTGCTTCATTTCCCACCCCCCAGTGGTGAAACTTGGCTAACCTCCATCCGCTCCCACGACATCGCCCACGCCCACCTCCCGTCCCCCGTCCTCAGTCTGCTCCGACACTGACGACCGACAACCCACGCCCTTCACCCGGAGACGTGCTCCATGTTCTCTTCATTCCTGGGCTCATCGTCACGCCGGCCATCAGAGACCACACCCCTGCTCGCCGCAATCGACAGGTATCGCCGCCGCCATCATGAACCAGAGTCGGACGCCACCCCCCACGAGCCCACGGCGGTAGCCCAGTATGACGGTGAAGACGAGCATGACGATGACGATGAGGACGACGAGGACGAGGATCGGCCGCGAGACCGCCAGCGCGACGGGCCTTTACTGCCCGTCTTCTCGCCAGAGATACTGGGTACGGCGCACACCAACTCCAAGTCCTATACATGCCCCATCTTGCGCCCTGCTAACAAACTCCTCCATAGATCGCATCCCAATCTACAACACCACGCACGCCATTCGCATCATCCTCACCCAGCGCTGCGAGACGACCCTCTCCTGGGACCAATTGCGCTCCCCACAGGTCTCCCAGTTCCTTGTCAAGCCCATCCAGCAGCAACTCCGCGCAGACAACTTTTCCCGCGGTTTGCTCTACTGCCTGCTCGCCAACTGCCTACAGTTCAAGAAGGAGGGCGAGGAGAACCCTGGCAATGTCGGCGTCAGCAAAACCCGCGCCCTAATATGCGAGCTGCTGGCTGTGAGACTACTCAGGGAGTATACGACCCGTGAGCTGATCGATGCCCTATCCTACGACTTCGACCCCTTGCAAGGCTTGGCCCTGCCAGGACGCGGCACCATGACCCCAGGCGGTCGAAACTGGTCGCGACAGGGTCCCCGTTCGACGCGCATCTCTACCCTCGAGATCGCCATTCGCGCCCAGGCCAAGAAGTTCCTCGCCCATCCCCTCGTCGTGCGCCAGCTAGAGGCCATCTGGGCTGGCACCATCGTCTTCCACTCGACGGCCGACAACCTGCACAGGAAACCCGACTCTCCCAAGGCCTGCAGCTCCAATGGCTCAGGCGCTGCCTCGCCCCGAACCGGTCCCTCTTCTCGGAGACCTCAACCCACCAAGCCCGCCCCTCGCCCTCTTCCTCAGCCCCAGCAAGCCGCCATTCTTCGGCGCACAGTGACGCTCTACGATCCTCATGATGCATCTCTCTTCAAGCTCTCCCGCCTGCGCGTTCCTCGCTACCGCAATCTGTTCTCGACCCTTTCCTTCGCCATCATGCTCGCCTTGTTCCTCGCTGTTCTATCTCAAAAGTCCGACGACATCACCGCACTCGAGGTCCTTTTCTGGTTCTGGAGCGCCGGCTACATGCTCGACGAGGTCGTTGGTTTCTCTGAACAGGGCTTTGGTTTGTACATAATGAGCGTGTGGAATGCCTTTGATCTAGGCATCCTGCTCATGTTCATGGCCTACTATATCCTGCGTCTGTACGGCATCCTTATGCCGGACGTCGACAGCAAGAGCGTGGCTGCCATGGCCTATGACGTGCTGGGGTCTACGGCAGTGTTGCTGTTTCCCCGACTCTTCTCCGCCCTTGATCACTATCGCTATTTTTCACAGCTGCTAATTGCCTTCAAGATGATGGCTGTCGATTTGGTTGCGCTTCTGGTGCTGATCATCATCAGCTGCAGCGGTTTCTTTGTCGCCTTCAGCTTGGCTTTCAAGCGAGACCTAGGCCCCTCGAATGCTGCATACGCAATCTTCCAGTTGGTCATGGGCTTCAGCCCAGCCGCCTGGGACCTTTGGGTAGAGATGAACTTTCTCGGCAAGACTTTGCTTGCCCTCTTTCTCTTCATCTGTCATTTCCTCATCGTCACCATCCTTGTCACCGTCTTGACAAATTCCTTCATGGCCGTTGTGAAGAACGCCGACGAGGAGCACCAGTTTCTCTTCGCCGTCAACACAATCTCCATGGTCAAGTCGGACGCCTTGTTTTCCTATATTCCACCCACCAATATCATTGGGTGGCTGTTGATCCCTCTCAAGTACACGATGCCGTTCAAAAGGTTCCTTCGCATGAACCGCTCCGTCATCAAGCTGACCCATCTGCCCATCCTCTTCGTCATTTTTGTGTACGAGCGCGTTGTTCTTTCGCATCTTGCCTATGGCCCGACTGACCTGGTCGAGCGACGAGGTCGGGCTGAATCAAAAGCTCCTGTGCCTGCGTTTAGCATTCGTGGCCCTGTAGATTTGTTTAGCCCTCGTCTGCGTGAGCCCTCTGTTACCACGTTCCAAAAGGACCAGGCCCTCGAAGAGGTATTCCGTCGGCCCTATCACGACCCGAGCTCTCATCCCACGCCTCGATACCCAACGCCCAGAAGGAATTCTGGCAACATTGTGTCGGACTGGATGAAGAAGATGGGTAATGACGATGAAAACACACCACCGCAGGATGACTCTCGGTCGGTTCTCGATCGGCTCGAGGGCCGCCAGCGGCCGTATTTGCGGCGAACAAGAACCGCCGGCCAAACAAGGCGAAAACACCCGCTTGCCATGGCCAGGGCTGTCATGTCGGACCCTGATGAAGCGGTAGCGCCCATGGCTGGGCCTATTGCAGAAGAGGCAGAGCCGGATGAGCTCAGGGAAGAAGCACCGCAGCAGACTGATGCCGACGGCGATGATGAAGACGATCAAGCGAGTGAAGAAAACGCCACTCCTCGACTCGAGCCTGGTACGAAAGAGAGCAAGCGGCCCAAGACTGGCTATGAATCTTCTGAAGATGAGTTCTTCCGCACACCCATGACTGCCGTGCCGCGGACACAACCGCGCCCCTCGGGCACGGCAGCTTCGCCATCAGAGTCTAGTTTTATGTCGAAGAAGCCGTCGTCGCCAGGTAAAAAGCGATTATTGAAACCAGCCCACAACCGAAACACATCAACGGGCACGATTTTGTTCAGTCCCATCAAGGAAACAAGGACGACGTCTCGTGCAGCATCGCCCGACAAGCGGCCCAAGACTGGCACTCGCAGCGGCACGGCCACGGGAACGGCCACGCCCGGTCGCCTCGAGGGCTCGAGTGGCACGGGTGCACGTACGCCCAAACGGGTGCAGCCTCCTCCCGCGGTCCCGGCCACCCGGCCTCGTGTAATCATGCCACCGCGTAGGAACTCGGCTAATCTGCTTCTCAACGACGACTTGGTGCGAGAGCCCTCTTTCAACGCCATTGCCTTGGACCTGGCCTCGGACATTGGCGACAATGCGCTCAACCCAAACTTTGGCAATATTAGCGGGCTGCCTGCGTCCTTTACCACGCAGTTTGAACTGGCAGCCCGAATGAAGGCGCGCGAAATGCAAAAGAATAGCGACAATGACTCAGACTCGAACCGCATGAGCAGGATCATGCTGGCACGAATGACAACGCTGGAAGAAGGCTTCCGCGACATGCTTCAAGAAGTCAAGGGCTTGAAGCAAGGTGAAAGCCAGGGAGGCAGTCGCGGCACGCATTCTCCGCCCAATGAGCCTACTGGTAGCAGCAACAAGAAGAAGGGTAAAGCGAAGAAGAAGTTGAGCAAGCGAGGTGATGATTCAGATGATAGAATGGGGTCGAGTCTTTGAAAGAGGCAACCTTGCGGGTGAGAAGGCATGGTTGTGTTTTTTTTTCTTCTTATTTTTGCATATGTCCGGTGTTTGTATCATCATCATCAGTGCATTTACAAGACTTGTTGTCTTTGTTGTTGTTGCTATTTTTTGTCAAGGGGCATGGCATTTTGCTTTGAGCGAAGATACCCCGTTTTGGGTATTTTACACATGTCTAATCAGCGGCGCTCTGGGCATGGTGGTTTGCAAACATTGTTTTGCCTGCTTGATTTGGTTGATCGTTTTGGTTTTGTATGGCCAAAGGTCCGGTTCAATTGACCTGATGGAGAACTTGTAATTTCTTAGTTTAATGCATATGCTGCGTATCGCCATCGACAGCGCTCTAAGAAAGTTGCATGATGAGCTTTTTATTTGCCGAAGAGAGGCTTTTGATACTATTTTCTGGTTATTGTTTTTTTATTACCGCGAAAGATGGGAACAAATTTAGAAACGGTTCTAGAACAAGGTGACCCGGAGTTTACGTACGTCATGTGATGTCGAGAAAGAATAGAACACGCAATCCAGACTCTCTCTCCCTCTCACACCGGAGATCTGCACTCCACACGTCCCTGACGATCTATGCAAAGCCACACACACACACACACACCCAAACCGTTTTTCCAAGCGCGGCAGAAAGCGGCAACGATTATGCGTCCCAGTTGGGCTGTCTTCAGAGTAACATGGTGTCTAGATCAGACGAACGCGCAATCAAGGACGTGTGTATAGGGAAAGTCGCAATTTTACGGACGGAGGCTTTGGACCCTGTGTCAGCCTCATCTTGAGCCTCAACGCAACAAGATACCACACGGGGCGCGCATTGTTTCTAAATTTATCATGCCTGGCCATGATGGCATCACCCAAGGCCTCACGCCCAGCGACCGGGGGTGCATTCATTATACATGATGCAATTGTCGTATAGAAGCAACTAAGCCAAAAGAAGAAGAAAAGCGCTACTAAATCACTACCAAAGAGGGATAGCCGGTATAGATATCTACGTCCATAGATTCTTCTACGATATTCTTTTCCTTCTTTTCGCTATTCGCCACAGTTTAGTTTATTGTTCCTGCAGATAACATACATCGATGTAAGTCATACTATCACACACTCTATCAGGCATGACAAGCACCAGGGTTGCTTGCAAAGACATGGAAACACGCTAGGTGCATGCAATACATACATAAATAGTCCAAATGCTTGGTTTAGCATGCAATAAAAGAAAATTCACGGCGTATATCCCTGCACAAACAAAGCCTCTCGTCAAAGGCTGGGAGATAGATAGTTACTGGTATGTATGTGGAGGAACTTGGGTGAGGCAGTGAAACAAGCATACCCAGATTCTAGACCTTCGCACCGCGAATAGATCGGCGGGGTGGGAGGCAAAAAAAAGCGGGCTGTTCTTTTTGCTATGTATGCATGGCGTTGGGGCAAACCAAGACGGTCTATACGGACAGAGAGTTTACGAGTGACGACGCGCGGTCGCGCTTGGAGAGGGGTGTTTCCCCACCAGGACCAAAGGTGGGGGTCGGAGAGGGTCCCCTAGAACCAAGGAAAGGCATGCAAACTGCCTTTTGAGGCTAGGCAGCGCGTGATATATTTGGGGGAAAAGGTAGGAAGGTGGTTTGTATATAGGTACATAGCCTGTTTTTTTTTTCTTGTTTTCGAGTGCGCGGCTTGAGTTGGTTACTTTTACGTTTTCCTACTCTCTCTCTCTCTCTCTTTTTCTGTTTCTCAGCAGACTATCTATCTATCTACGAGCACTGGACCGAGAACCACAACAACACCCGCTTTTACTTTTCCTTTTTATCCTTCTCGTTCGACCTCATCGCAAGCGAATACCAGCAAGCTAATTGAGCTCTTTTTATTTTATTCTAGCCCTAAACAAGGTTTTGGGAGCCTGCATACTACGCATTAGAGAAGGCCTGGTTCACAGACCCTTTGACTTTTTACCCCGCAAAAAGGACCCTTCGGAGGGGGAAGTACTAAAGCCTCACACACGAGTTGCTTCCTATCGTACATACATACAATACGTCTTTGTTGGAACAGAGGGAGAAAGAAAAAAGGAACTTGCTACGAAATATAGACGTATACACGAGACATAGAAAAAGGAACTATGGCGCCTATTCACAAGACACCTAGCGAAGAAGGTACGTTAGCCGCAGCAATTTCCCCCTACCCACCCCCAAGACAGCATGAAAGAAGCGATTCCTCAACAACGACCACATCAAACTCTAACTTACCTTTTTTCGCACAGAAATCGCCACAACCCTCAGCACCCTCAAGCTCTCACCCAGCCACCCTGAAAAGCCGCTGAAAAAGCCAAAATCCAAGCCCGTCGCCGACAGCTGGGACGACGACGATGCGCTGAGCAGCGGTAGCGAGGCGGAGGATACCGCGCAAGACGGAGCTGGGAAAAAGAGCGGGACAGAGAAGAAGAATGAACAGCGAAAAGGAAGCAATAACGACTCGATTCTACCCCCGCTCTCAACATCAAAAGCAGCAGCAGCAGCCGCCACATCAACCACCACGTCGTCACGCGATGTACCGCCGAACCCACCCCCACCGACACCCGCCTCGCCCACAGGCTTCGAGTACCCGTATGAGAGTATTAGCAGCAGCAGCACCAACAGTGGGGTAGCTGGGTCGCGGGCCCCCGACAAACGGCCTGAGAAGACGACGGCGGTAGCGGGCAGAATGATAGCTGGGGCGCTGGGGGTTCGGGCGCCGCGACGGACTGACGAGGAGAGGGAGTACGATCGCGTCATGAGGGAGAAGGAGAGGAAGAGGCGGGCGGAGGAGCGGGAGCGGGAGAAGAAGGAGGATCAGGAGCGGGAGGAGAGGAAGAGGGCGGTTTGGGAGGATTGATTGAATTCATGCTTGAGTTGAGTAAAGGGGAATGCATGAGGGATAAACCTTGTTTTGGTGTATTTGTACATAATGACTTTTTTTCTGAAAGAGGACCGAGAATCATAGTGGTGTATCCTTTTTCCCAGCCTTTGGGATCATGTTGGATTCTTTTCTCCGTTTCCTCAATGCCGAAGTACATCAGGACTCAAGAGTGTGAAAAAAAAACTGGACATGCAGTCAAGACTCAATGAGGAAAAGAAACAAGTATGTAGTAAATTCAATCCATCATCTGCATAAAGCGCACCCATGCATCCCACTCACAACCACACCTCCCCCTCTCTCTTACTCCATCCCATCGCTACAGAAAAGAGGAAGACCACCAAAGAGCGCCCGCCCCCACGCCAGGAGCGAAAGGGGACTTTGGTAAAAAAGTACCATGACGCCAGAATTCCGTGATATCCATACATATCTGAGAGTCGAAAAGTTCA
>JAWDHC010000021.1:0-162143 GCA_036172615.1 Curvularia verruculosa | reverse complement strand
CCAAATCGTCTCAAATACTCAATCACCCTCAAGCATGTCTGTCGATACGCGACCGTAGCATCAAGATAATGCTGTTTCCCCTTTTCATCTACACTAAAGCCCTCGAAGTAAATATACCTTCCGGGTCCAAACTGCGGCTCTACTGGACCGGGGATGTAGATAGGGCTCTTCATAGCCAACTGCTTCATACCATCTTTCATGACACTGAACTTGAGCGTAATCACGCCCGCCATTTCAATCGCGCCGCAGAAAGATATCTCGCCGTCGCCCTGACTGAAATGCAGGTCGCCGACGCTGAATTTGGCGCCGGATACGTGCACGGGCAGAAAGACTTTGGAACCCCGAGATAGGTTCTTGATGTCGCAGTTGCCGCCGTGTTCCGGTCGCCCGGGGATCGTGCGGGCGCCCTCGGCTCCGATTTTCGTCTTGAGGTCGCCTGTAGCGGTGCCCGCGTGCACGTTTGTGGGTTGAGGCGGTTCGGCGACGGTGCGAGAGAGGTGGCTGTGCGTCGAGATGAGTTCGGATTCGCGTTTGTTCCAGGTTTCAAGGACTTCGGCGGAGGGCGCGCAGCCGAGGACTGTTTTTTGGGGTGTGGTTGTTTAGTATTCGTATGTTTACTTCTCTCCCCTCTTGAAAGTGAAAGAGGAAAGAAAGGGAAAATAAAGGCAAAACTTACTTCCGGGATGAATCAGTCCTGCAAACCTTACGCCGGGGATATGTCGTGAGCTGCAAAAAATGCCTTCAAAGTCCCAGATAGCTTTTGCCCTGTGAATCAATCTTTTGTCAATATCCCTCATTCACTGAAACCGCATCTGTCTCTTTTTCTCCTTTTTTGTCTCTCTTCCCCAAACATACACCCCGACTCCCACCTTACCAAACAAAACCATAAAACATAACAACAACAAAGAAAGAACTCACGGCTCAGGGTAAATCTCATCCAAAAACCCGCCTCCATTCTCCCTCGCAAAGATACCCGTAAACCCCCACGGCTGCTCGTCCAACGGCTGGACATCCTGAATCTCGACGACGAGCACATCGCCTGGTTCCGCCGTCTCAATATCAAAGGGGCCCGTCAGATAGTGAATTTTGGTCAGGTCGACGTGTGCAACGTCGTCGGCAGAGTCGTTGTTGCCGATTTGCCCGCCCGTCCAGTCGACGCATTCGATCTTGACGACTTCGCCTGGTTTGATGGTAGCGTACGATGGGTTCTCGGGGTGCCAGCGGTTCTAGAGAGAGGAAAAAAAAGAGACAGGATTAGTGTGGGTTATGGGCTGGTTATGGATATGTATGTATGGATGGATATAAGTGTATAGGTATAGAAAGTGTCAAACGCACGTGTAAGCATGCTTGTTCTGATGCTGGTTTGTCTAGAGCGACTTTGGCCGCATAGCGAATTCCTTCTTTGCCCATGGTAAACGATTGATGTCAAACAAGGTGTAGAAAGAAACAAGGCTGGGTTAGTAGGGGTAAAAAAAATAGACAGATGCGATTCACCACATAAAAGAGGGGGGAGGGCTCACGATATAAGGTATACGGGCGAGGGGAACTGAAATTGTCAGGCCATGGATTGTTTTATCGCTGACATATAGAATTGCCGGAGAAACGGCATTCATACCCACAAGCTATCAATACAGCGTCAATGATAAGCCCAACGATATCGTGCGGTTACGTTATGTCTGATCGGTTGGAGTTATCAAGCTACCTACCATAACAAGACGCCTTGACCCCACTGCGGGGTACATCGAGAACGGATATCATCGTCATGCCGCACCAGATAGCGCAGCAGCCAGCTGAACTTGGCTGCTGGCTCCGCAAGTCTGAATTGGCTGCAAGTCATGTCCACGCAAACAAGTTGCGCCTTGGTCGTGGCCCCGCGGTTGCTCTCGGTCCGAGCAACGTGGGTTGTAAAGGCTGTTGGACGTCATGACATCCCTAACTAAACGTCTTCCTCGGGGTCTGGCGCACTTCAGACTGGTCCTTGGGCTTGTGCATGGCCAGGTTGTACTCGTCCATGTGCTGCCAAGGCAGATTGAGAAACTCGTGCTTGTTCTTCCAACGCAGCGATTCCTGCTTGAACTTTTCGGCTTCGCTCGGCGGCAGAGGCGGCTCGGTGATTTTGGTAATGAGATATGCCGTCGAAGCTTCAGCAAGACCGTAGATAAGGACGCCGACGAGTGGGATCTTGACAAAGATGTAGAAGCCCAGACCGAAGCCAAAAAGGACCCCAGCCCGATCCCTGAACCAGAGCTTCTTCTGCTCCGCGGTATATCGGACACGACTAAAATACGGCTCGAGCTTGTGGTTCGTCAGCGAAACAGTGTTGAGAGTGTAAGTTGGGATGGGAGCGTACCAGCTCACGCATAAGTGTACGAGAAGAAAAGTAGGCCTGAAGGAAGGAGACCAGATATCTGCGAGGGAAGAGCAGCGACATGGCAAAGATGGCCGCTGCTGGCTGTGTTCCCACTGACTTCTTGAACGTGTAGAAACTGGCAGCTGGGAGCACTAAGCGTCCTATGTATGGAACGTAGGATAGTGCCAAGACACCTAGTGAGATGGCTGCCTTTCTGCTCTGTTTTGTAGCATACATTATGACCGCCTGCTTGATGGGAGTCTTGTCCTTCTTCTCGGGTTTGGGGGCGTGGTCTGGGTATTTCTCGAGGTTGGGGTAGTACATGGCGCGGAGATTGTGGGGGTCGTCGGTCTTGTGCTTCTGGACGTACGTCTCGTCTACCCAGCGGAGGGAATCCATGAACCTGCAAAAATGAGATTCAGCCAGGACCTTACACAAGGAAAGATGGCTTACATTTGGTCGAGCGTTGGCGTCACATAACGCATCAGAGTCATGAGGAAAAAGGGAACTTGGAGGACCGAATGCTCAAGGAAATGGAGACCATTGACAATTGTCTCGTCCAGCTGGGTCTGGCTCATGTCCACAAACAGCGATATTATCCATAGCAGCACTCGCACGCCGACAATCTAAGGTGCGTAAGCAACGCCGTTTGTTGTTGGCAGACTATGCCCCGGCACGTACCGGAATGGCTACGATGATGCGGATGGCGATGCCAGCAGCTACGGCAATGGCGGCCTGGCGGTAGTGGTCGGAGGTGAAGAGACGCGGGTTCTGCAGAGCTCGGTTTACTGTGGTGTGTGTCTATGTGTCAGAAAGCAGCTCGCGGCAACCGTGATGGGCAGCAGCAACGTACCGCCGACCAAGGTCAGCTGGGCGCCCCGCAGGATGGCATTGGGGTCGAAGTTGGAGACATCGAAGTTGGACATGTCGAGCTTGTCCATGGCGGGCGCTCGGGGAGGCCGGTTGGGCAGTCAGGAAGGTGGTCTGACGGTGGACGACGGGCACGCAGCAAAGCTTGGTATTGTGGGCTGGCAGTGCTGAGTGCATGTGCGAACGCCCTGCGAACTGGCGGAGCACATGACGTAGCGCTATGGGGCGTGCCGTCGCCGGACCCAGACGCGATGCAGCGCTCCGCTGCGAACAGAGGGCACGCGCGCCTGGTGCGTCGCAGGACGTACTTGTGCGTACATAGTTTATGGCGACATGGTCGCGATATTGTGGCGTGGCAGAATGGCCATCTATGTCTGACGCGCGGGGTCGCAGCTGTGGATGAGTGCGGACCGGGTATGAAACTCGACAGAAAGCATTCCGGTGGCCATAGCGGCAGCGCGTAGCCTTGCCGCCCACGGCCATGGACGGTCCCAGCTGAGATGGCCTTCCCCTTCGACTCGCACACGACGCTTGCCAAAGACTCCTCGTACAAATCTCTCTGCCAGGCGCCGGACGCTGTCTTGCATACGCCGTCTTCGCACACCATATTGCCAGGCCCCCGAAATGCTCGCATAGACGACATAGACAGCCCGCCATGCCTCTGCCGGCTTCATCCCAGCAGCACCCCCACGACGCGCCCACGACCCTCACTGCCAGCAACCCTACCAGCGGCCGGAGAAGCTTCACTCTACCTACGCGCGCTGGACACAGGACGGCATCCGTGCCGGCCTCGACACACAGCGCAGATGGCATCGAGACGCTCTTTGTCTGCTCAAACTCCAAGATCTTCTCCTTTACAACGGCCGCCGCCGCTCGGCGCCCCTCACCCGAACGCCAGGGCGACACATGGCAGCCCATGCCGTGGAAGACGCCCACCGAGCGCACGCTGGCAGTCGGTATGTAGTCCCGTGTGCGGCCAGATGCAATGAGTATGCTAATGTCTGACCAGGTGTCCTGCGCATCTACCGTGTGACCGCCTCCAACGTCTCCTTTCTCAATAGCGGCAACCTGCTCCACACCATCTTCCCCCGCTCGCAATGCTGGTGCGTCGACAACCAGTCCGTCTTTGTGCTGCGTGTACGACAAGACTCATACTACCGCATGGAGCTTCCCTTTGAGACTGAAGACGACAAGGCCAAAATCACCCACTTCAAGTCGGTCCTGGCCCAAGTGATGCAGTATGAGCGCACACAATGTCCCTTCCGACGGGGCTCTGGGGTCGAGGAGCTGCAGCGCCCCAAGAGCCCGCCCCGCAAGATGGTCAAGAGGAAGCCTTCAGGGCAGGCTAAGAAGTGGATACTGGACAAGACTTGGGTGCCTGAACAACATGGCTCGCGGCCGTCGACCTCATGCACCGAGCGCTCGTTCGCCAGTACTGCTTCATCAAACGACGACGACGATGATCGCCGGAGCATTTGTACCGACAGCAGCGAGGCCGTGCCTGAAGCGCCAGAGGCTCCCTTTGTGAGGATGCTGCCACCGTCTCAGGCTTTATCAGTCCCTACCAGTATAGCACCACGCCGCCTCTCGGTAGCAGAACGCGCAAGCATCTTCCAAGGCACACGTTCAGTAACTGCGCCGGTTCGGACGCAGAGGACAGCGTCTGCATCTATACATGCACCTCCTATGCAAAGCATTGTTGAGTCACCACCGGCTCAACTAAATGGCGACATGGAGAAGCCAGTGCTCGAGCGTCAAGTTTCGGACGCTGGCAGCATGGCCTCGAGCACGGATTCGTTCTACTCTTTGGACACGGTGACTACAGGAACCCCGTCGCCCAAATTTGAAGAAGCGGAGCCAACGGTGATGAACCCATGGGCAGCGCCTTTGTCAGCACAGGAAGACGAACCCAGGGGCCGCTCGATGCATCGACGCCATGTATCCGAAGCTACAGTTCGCGCATCTTCGCTGGAACGGACCGATGCACCGGCGCCCATTGCACCACCGGTCCCCTACTATGCCACGACGACTACCATAGTATCGACCAACCTGCGGCCGTCGTCAGCACCGTCTACGCCGCCGCTCGTCAGCGACTCTGACGACGATAGTCTAGGCGGGGCGAGTCTGGACATTGCTACGCCACCCGACGCGATGCGGATGAAACGACTGACTGGGGCGTCGCAGAGGCGGGCGTTTTCGCCCATGCCGCCGACGCAAAACCTCTTCTGTCCGCCCAAGCACAGCCCAAGCAAAGAGTTCACCAATGCGCTGGTACGCCGGACGTGCGAGATTGTGTTGGGCCCGCCAGCTCACCTGGTGTCGATGATGCTGCGGATTGCGACGACCATCTCGAATGGCATTGGATGGAGTGGCTATCGTGCACGGCGGGCCGAGAAGATTCCGTGTTCGTGGGAGTCAGATGACGAGGCCGACTGGGACGAGGATGACTTTGGCATCCCGCTCAACAACGTACGGAATGCAACTCTGCGACGACGAACCTTTTCTGGCGACGTGGATTGAGAGGCGAGGACTTGTTAGTATGTATAATTAGACAAAGGTTCCTTGGTTGTGCGTCATCTGGGTTGCGTAATGTTGAATGAGACCAGGGATGTCTTGGTACGGGTTAATGTCTGCATCTACAAGGGGGTTTACACATGTCGGAAGCGTCTAAGCGACGAAAGTTTTTTTTTCCGTCTGTGGTTGCTTTTTTGACTTCTTTTCCGAATACATAGAAGAGTACATGATTGTAATAGTAGGCATAGTGTTGACGAGGGACGAATTGCTTTGTTTGTCATATGTATGTATGTAGTAGGTGCATGTACATACATGTACGTACACATGTATGTAAGTAGCCGTGGTTGAGGGTGCTGTAGGCGGCCAAAGCGCGCATGAATGAGAACGCATGTTCATTCTTTTTGCACACCGTCTTTGCGTCATGCCAACAAGGCCAACACTGAGTTTAGGGACATGGTCAGTAGGTACTGTTTGATAGACAGTACAGGTGACTACCTCTCCCCACGCAGCATGGCAGCAACCCGTCATGGCTATGCGGAATGACATGATGGGGCGGGCAATGAAAACTTGACCATGGCGATTCGATTCGCGGGGATGCAGCGCAAGGGGGGCCGATGAGCCGGACGCCGTTAGCTGCCGTCTTGCCCGATTTGGTTGAGGCGTGAGGAGGAGAGCGAGAGAATTGAGGAGAGAGAGAGAGAGAGCTGGTGCTGGAGAGCAGCCAGTGCGAGTTGCGGTCACAGCCAGATAGAGTGCTCACTCATGCCATCTCGTCATCTCGTCATGTCATGCTGCGAGTATTATCCGTCAGCAACGGCTGGAGGAGGAGGGCGAGGAGGAGCAGCTGGCGTCGGCGGAGAGAGAGACTGAGCGACGGCAGCGTGCCAGTGTGTCAGGACAGCTGAGCGAAGAAGCGCCGAAGCAGCATGAGGGGTCACGCTTCGCGGTACCGTGGGGCGGTCAAAATGACGATGCAGGGCTACGGGGGCCCAGCCACGCTGGCAAAACCTTGGAGTCGTTGGATCGTCTTTACCGCAACTTGGCTTGGCCAGGCCTCTGGACCAATGCCAGCCCACACGCCCTCGCGTGGCCGCGCACGTAAGCAGGGATTTGACAAGCTAATTCCGGTCTCCTGAGTAGGCGGGTGACGGCGTCGTCGTCTCCTAAAATTCCCGCCCTGCCTGCCCACAGTCCAACAAGCCGCCGCCGCTGCCCGCCCAGCCCAGACTGCTCGTTCGTTCGCCCGTCTCGTCTCGCTTGACACCCACCACGTCCTCTTTTCACCCTCCTCGCCCAAGCCGCTCCTCCCTATCCACCCCAGAATCAGATACGACACGCTGCCTTTCCCAGACTCGAGCCTGCGCCCTCTGGCTGCGTCTGCCGCGGGCGTCTAGCATGAAAAGAAAGATGGCCGACCTCGACGTGCTGATGGACGAGACGTTGACGCTATGCAAAACACCACCCGTGCCCCGGCGCCACCCCTATCGCCAGTTCTACCAGTACAGAAAGCCAGAGACGGTCGAAACCCCCGCCGCCGAAAAGCCAGATGTAGACATGACCGACCTGGCCGCT
Organism: Curvularia verruculosa; assembly: GCA_036172615.1. Classification (NCBI taxonomy): domain Eukaryota; kingdom Fungi; phylum Ascomycota; class Dothideomycetes; order Pleosporales; family Pleosporaceae; genus Curvularia; species Curvularia verruculosa. The sequence goes on along the minus strand of JAWDHC010000021.1, from coordinate 154,837 downwards.
CCGCCCATGTTCACCTTTGGATCCCAGCCCGACCTCGTCCCCAAGCCGCTCTTCAGTCGCAGCAATTCGCTGCCCAGCAGAAGCAATTCGCTGCCCTCACGGTCGTCGCGGCCCGTTCGCCCACCAGAGCCCTTCCAGTTCAACTCGGACATTGTCAAGAGCCCATCGCCTCTGTTCAGCCGTAGGAACACACTGCCACCGCGCGTTCGCCGTGCCACCACCTCTGAGCGGAGGCCCTCGCCCCTGTCCCACCGAGAGGATGCGCAACCGTCCGAGGAGCCCACCCACACGGTAGTCACCATATCCCCGCCCACTTCGCCAAAGGAACGCCCAACCCTCATCACCATTCCTCGCTCCACCAAGAAGACACAGGCTGCTGCATCAAAGACCACTTTGCCCAAGACTGCCGCTCCAGCGAAGACTGCCGCCCCAGCAAACACCACTCCTGCGATACCCCCTCATCCAACCAGGCCGGCCCCGCCTATTCCGTCCATGGCGACCCCATCCAAGCCTGCTCCATCCAAGCCGACCCCATCCAAGCCGACCCCATCCAAATCTTCCTCCGTCACTGCTTCGACCCCAAAGAGACCATCCCCGCTTTCTGGAAAAGGGAGCGCGCGCCGTCCCGGACCTACCCACATTGCCCCCTTCCAGCCCCCATCCCCCATGGTTCTATCGCCCGTCACCTCCCACACCAGTTCCGTAACCTCATCCCCAACTCCATCCGTGTTTTCAGAAGGTGCCAGTTTTTCGGCATCGGCACCCTCGACTCCGTCAACACCTGCGACCTCTCCACCTAGTTCCCCAGCAACCCGCGCTCGCTCCCCAATGTGCTACTTCTCTCCAGCCTACTGGACCATCACCACTTCACCCTCCCCAGTCTACATCCCCCGCCAGAAACTGAGGCGCAAGGACAGCCCCAGGTTCGACAGTCTGCGAACCCTCCGAGCAAAAGAATCCGACGCATGTCTAGAACGCATTTACGATCAACGTACCTCGGCCTACATGGAATGGACGGGCTTCCAGGCCCTCACCAATTAAACGACCCTCTATTATTTACTATCTAACTATTTATGATCACCTACCCAACTCCACTCTTTGTCGCCAAGGGTCCAAGAATGGCATTACACGACCCCACAGCATGCTGGACGAGATGATGAATGTTAGTCTTCCGCTACACTCCTTCTCCGTCACAGCTGCTCATCTCCTATAGAGATAATAACTTGCGGCATACACGCCGCAGAGCGACCTTTACGAAAACGACTTACGACTTATGATGACTAACGACCCGGTATTGGGGGAACACGTACGGCGTTAAACTGAGCATTCGATTACAATACCCAGGGTTCACACATTTAGCATTATTGGTTTTTTGTGCATACACACCCACACTCACAACCATGCCTGGCTTTTGCATATCGTCACTGGGCTTTTCTTTTGTATCCTCCAAACGCATTAGTACAACCATGTAATTTAATTCAGCCACACTCAAGGGCCCAGCTCAGCGCCTTTGTTTGTTTCGTTTCTACACTTTACATACCTTTTGATCGACGTTTCATATGTAGGCCAATAAACATGTCAGCGTGCATTACGCAAACCCGCAGAGCCTCAGCTTGGCGTTCCAACTCTCTCTCGCTCTCTCACACACGCACCCACACCCTGTTACATCAGCGCCCCATGCCTCCCTCCCTCCCGCTCTAGTCTGCTGACCCCTCGACGTGTCTCACTTGCACCGTGCTGATTGGTCCCCCCAAGATGCCGTCATAGCCGCAACTGCTTTTTCTGAACTATTTGATTTTTTTCCTTGTCTCTCTACACGTAACGAATACTTAGAGGGATTGACACTCGCTTTGCCCCTCTCTCAAAGCGCATTACTGACCATTACTCGCGGCGCAGCCTTGTCTTCCGGTGTGCGATGTGGGTACCTGATTACTAGCGAGCGAGCGAGTGTAACAGTTGGCCCCCAAAAAAACGAGCCGAGTGTCCTCGTGGGTAGCACGGCACAATACACCCGTCCATGGGTGGGGTGGGGTGGAGTAGTAAGCAAGGTAAAGTGTGGCTCATGGGATAAATAAAGTATTGGAGTGGTGTAGCGAAGAGGCTGTCTTGGTGAACGGAAATAAACATCTTATCCGAAACCTGGATTACGCTCGAAAAGTCAGCATGGCTGTACTAATACGGCGTCTCCAAGAACAGCAAATGCATCCTATCGTAGTTGGGGCGGCTGCACTATTGAGGGTAAGGCAGTTTTCCTTCGCATATTTCAATACCTGCAAGAGCATGGGGCATGAATGTGGCTAGGCAGCTGTATCAGCTCCTCCAGATCCACCACAGCTCCGCCACGTTCGCTATTCAACACACATTTAACTGCTAGCTCCCCGCCCTTCGTGTGCGGCGAGGTCCTCGAGGATCAGATCGCCATATATTTCATTGGACGCTCATAGTGCAGCCTGGCTGGCAAACACTGATCTACAGGCCACTCACCACCTGACTCATCGCGTCACCATCAGCACAGCCACTTCGAGGAGGCCTCCCGGTCACAGTAATAAGCATATACATAAGGCATCTACGCCCTGTCAGAACGCTGTTATTTAAAAAAATTAAGCTCAGTTATATTGCCGCGGTCCTACAATATTGAATAGTTTTGTCAAATCTGGTCAATATCTAACCAGGTTACCACACACCGTACAACCAAAGACTAATACGAAAAACACAATCATCCGCCCGCCAGGGCAATCCCCCACCATGGATCCCTCAAACAATGAGAGAAACCCGAATGCGCCGCTGCGGTTGCTTTCCCTCGATGGAGGGGGCGTCCGTGGATTGTCGTCACTGCTTGTTCTCGAGACGCTGATGGAGAACATTGCCTTGGAGGAAAAGAGACTAGGCAGAAGGGCTATGAACAACCATGATCCGCTCAAGCCATGTGATTATTTCGATCTCATTGGTGGCACATCGACTGGAGGTATCATTGCCATTATGCTCTCGCGGTTACGGCTCGACTGCAGGCAATGCATAGTCGTCTACAGCAGACTGGCCGAGCAGATCTTCAAGCACGATCGATCATTCAAAGTCTTTGGCATGAAAGTACCTACAGGGGCCAACCGATTCTCCGGTGTTGTACTAGCAAACGCCATCAAGACTGCTCTCAAAGATCTGGGCTTCGACCCCGACGAGCTCATGTGGGACGAGGAGTTGTTCGAAGAGGTGGAAGACGAACTACCCAGTGAAAGCATTTGGGCAGATAACGCGCCAAAGTTGACACTTACCGAAAGCCCTGTGGCGAGTATGAAAAACTCACTTGCCTCGTTAGAATTTGGTTCCCCGTACAGTAGTACTGGTGATACGAAGCCTTGGTCAACACTCTACAGCACAAGTCCATTCGACCCGAAGCCGCCCACACGAAAATCTACCTGGAAGTCTCACAAACGAACATCGGTTCACCAGAAAGCAAACAAAAAAGGCTGTCGCGGTTTTGTCCTCACTTCACTCAAAAATGCCTTGGGACTTCCTAGGATCTTGTCTACTTATGACCCCAATGACCGCACCACTCGCATCTGGGAAGCCTTACGGGCAACGTCAGCAGCACCGACCTTTTTCGAAGAAATGCAGTTTGGCATACCCAAAGTCACATATCTAGACGGCGGCGTTGGCTTCAACAACCCTTGTGCAGAGGTCGACTATGCAGCAAAAGCCCTGTGGGAAAACCGATCCATTGGTCTGATTCTCTCCGTCGGAACAGGCCTGCAGAGTATTCCTAGCATCAAGACGATTGCCTCATGGCTACCCTTTGGCCTCGGAACCGACATTTCCATCGCCAGCGCACTTACCGGCATGGCTACCAGCACGGCTCGCGTCGACAACGAAATGAAGCGCATGTACAGCAATTCGGATACAAAGTACTTCCGTTTCGACGTAGACCGCGGCCTCTCCGATATCAGTCTAGAGCAATGGATGAAGGAAGACGAAATGGCCAGCCTGACCGAACTCTACATGACTGACGGTCAACAAATCCGCGCAGCCAGAGAATTTGGCCAACTCATGGCCAACCTGTCGGCTCTCCCACCCAAATTCGAAATTGCAGCCACCGCATTTGCTGTCGGCATGTCAAAAAGCCGCAAGCTTGACGACTCATTCAAGCTCGTACACGTAGACTTCAAAACCGGCATGCCCATGGGTGTTGGTTTCCCAACGCCAAACCACTACCGCTCTGCATCCTCACCCACAGGCGAAGGCGGTCTCGCCATGGATGAAACGGGCCGTCTGCGCAAAATCTATCCCGTAGCCGCCGACCTTGACCTTGACGGTCGCCGCGAAGAAGCCGCAGTATACCAATGCATATCCGCCAAAAACATTTGCCTGCGCAGTATCAAAACGGGCATCCCACAGGGCAAATACACCGTCTCTTTCGTCGTCGCATTCCACGACACGGCTCTCTCCCCTCCCCACGACGTCATCTTCAGCGTCGGCAAACCGTTTGACCCCCAGACCTTCACCTCGCGCTATGTCGATGTCAAGATCACACCCGACGTCGCGTCCGTGCTGCTGCACCCCGACGCCGTCCGAGTGCGAGTAGGGTCTCGACGCTACCAAGAGTTCCGCGGAAAGGATGGGTCGAGATTCCCGGCGACACTCAAGTTAACGTCGGACTCGATGGTGCGCTGGGCTTCTTGATCAGCAAGAGGTTCGAGAAAGAGGTTGCGGTCGATGGCTGGAGCTTTGGCGGCGTCAGGTTGCAGCCCGTGTTTGGCTCGTCACCTCTTGTCTCCAGACAGGTTGAGTTGGGTCAGGTTAGAGTGCCGGAAGTGGTCGAGGGTGATGTTATGGCCCGGTTGGAGCCTTGATGGGAGGGGAGTGGAGTGGAGGGTTGAGAAGAAGAAAAAACCAGACTCCCAAGTCTAGGAATTATCCTCTGAGAGAGAGAGGGGGGATTGGGGCTAGTTGGGAATAAAAGGATATCAAGAGTTCTATCCTTCCGTGAGTTCTGGCAGAAGCTCGAGGTTGCTAATTTTTGTTTTTGTAAGCTTCTACGCAATAACTATGTAGTACGCATTTTCTAGGCGGAAATTCAGTTTCGGGGGTCTTCATACTATAGACTACCATTAGCCCCAAGACCTTTATACTACGCATTCCGCACGCATGTATCTCCTTGCTATTTAGCTCCTGAGGAGCTTGTCGTCGGACTTGATTTCATAGCGTCGTTTGCGCGGTGATGTTCGCACAAATTAGTATTGCGAGAACGAGCTTAGGAATAAATGCGATGTGAATTGTGGAATGGGGAATGTATCGTTATTGTACGTAGTTAGGCTCTGTTCGTCTTCAGGTCTTGAATTGCGTACTCACTTCCTCCGATCAAAGCGCTGAGTAGCCTGCGGCTTCTACCAGAGTAGTTGAGCAGCTTGGGGCGCTTTGCTGAAAGGATGGTTGGTGTGATGGATTTGGTGGATGGGGATGAGAAGGTTGGGAAAGTGTTAAGATGGATGGGTAAGGAGGATTTGGGGGGTTGTTGGATGAGGGCTGTATAGGTGCCCTGGCTCGAAGGGGTTCCCGCCTCTTGTTTTGTATTGGAGTCTTGTGATGATTAGATTCTGCAATGTATAGTATTTTATGATATGTTTTGTTTTACGCTTATATGGGTGTAGTTTGAAGCTGGAAAGATATCTTTAAGTTTTGGAGTTGGAGAAGAGTTGGAACTTTTGTATTTTGGGGAGACATCTATTGGGTTGATCAGAGCCAATGCGTATACTACTGTGACGATGTACCTGGCTCAGCTCCACCTCGGCTATCATGTGCCTAAACAGGTATAGTGTTGTACTGGATTTGCAGTATATGGAGCTGGATAGTATAGATGCGTGTGACAACTACGAGCTTTTGATAATGAACTGTGGTAGTAGGGGTTATTGAACTGTACCAGAAGATATTGTATTACTTAGGCTATGGACGTCTATAGGTATGTGGATCTTGTTATGGTATTCGTCACGTGATACTCCGCTGCCCGCAGCCAGCACATCGGTGCAGCCTCACAGCCTTACAAGATTCTTCAACACAAGGCAAGTAGAACTTAATTTGTATTGAAATGTCAGAGAAGACAACCACAGACCTAACACAAGCGTTGGATTGCCGTGATTTTCAGACCGTACGGGATCTGGTGGAACAAAATTTTGAGAGGGTAGCTAGAGACGAATACGAATGGTTCCACGAGCTCATCGACGCGGGCTATAGCCGGTCCGATATTGTGGAACTGCTCCTAGAGGAGACGAATGATGCGCCATGGATCTACTGTGTTGAAAAAGATCAGCAGCCGAAGAACGTACAACTTTCGGCGGAGGGTCCTGAGGATCCTGAGAATATCCAGCTCTTAGATTCTCCATGGATTAAAGGGAAGGCTACGCAACACGAGCCCAAGCACCTAGTGACTCAGAACCTAGATTTTCAGTCGGCAACGTCAAAAGATCCCAAGAACATTTCCTTCTTCGGCACTCCATGGATGTCCAATCACGAACCCAAGAAACTGGAGACTCAGAACTCACAAAATTCGATGAAAAAGTCTAAGAACCCCAAGAACATTCCCTCGTACAACCCTCCATGGATGTCCAAGCGACATGACATCAAGAAATTGGTGCAAAAACTTTGCGGCCTCGGCGGAATCGCACCAACATCTCGGTCTAAACTCGATTGGAACGGTGAAGTCATTTTCGAAGACGATTACTCAACCTCATACATAACCTACTCAATATCTTCCAAGAATGAGCAATTCGATATAATTTCTCGACTACGACGCGTTATGAAAAGCATTTGCGAAGCGGTAGCAGCTCTCCAAAGCGCTGGCCTGTGTCTCAATAAGTTTACCATTATACATATTCCTGTTAAGGCGAATACCTCCACTTGTGATGTGCAAGTTGCAAGTGTTAATGTCGCTATGGCTACTCGACTGTACAATGTGCTCAATGGACTTTCGCCAAATTTCCAATATCTCAATCTCTATCTAAGGCAGCTTGAGGAAATCGCTGAACAAATTCTGGATCCCCTGATAACACCCTCTATCAAGGGACTTATATTCGACCTCGAATTGGACGATGCCATTCAATTTTGCTGCTTGGCTGCACAGTTTTTGTGCATTGGACTAGTGTCATTCTGCCAAGGTCATGTAGGGCCTATCGAGTCGGTTTTAACCAACCATTCGCAGGAGCGGTCCGTATTACTAGGATCTGGTAGCTTGAATAGCCCCGGAGGGATTCTCTATCCATATATTGCAGTTCGCCTGACCAAGCTCACTTGCCTGAGTGAAATGACCGAAGGACCCCTAATCACATTCAGTCTCATAGCCGAGCGGCCGGAAAAAGGTGAAAGGTCGCAAGGAAGTTCTCGAGAGGCCTTGCCGCATATAAATGCGACCGGTATACCACGACTTCATGTCGACGAAATCTTTGCTGACGATAGTCCCTATCTGCGAACCAAGGGTAAAAAATTGCAAGGAGTTGCTCGAGAGGCCTTGTCGGATAAGAATGCGACCGGTATATCGCGACTTGGTCTTGAGGGTATCTTTGCTGACGAGAGACTCTACAACGTAGAGGCGATGCCGCAGGACATCCTTGACACTTGGGGACCTGGAGAGCTAGTTCGATTCGGAGGTAAAGATCCGTGGATAAAAGCTATTCACGTCGGAGGTGGCGTCATCTATCATCAACATAATTTTGGTCAAAGATTACACTGGGCAGCTGGATCCGGCCCAAAGGATACCCCTGGAAGATTTTTCCGTTACGATAAGAGGATCACCATAGGCGCACCCGTCACCGAAAACTTGACACAATGTTCGTTTCCGTGGAAAAAATGGAGAGCATCATGCCCTCTAGTGCATCTAGCCGTTCGACCCGAGAAATGGGCTGTGAACGAAAGACAACTCGGGTTGCAGGTCGGACCTGACCATGCTGCGCTCCAAGCTATTCAGGTATGGAACAAGGTTCCCGGGAAGTTGCTCAAGGAGTATCAACTTTCGCAAGGGGACTTGGGCATGATGGAGTTCCTTGGCTGCTACGTGGGCGTCCAGATGAGTTGTTGCACTGGGGTCGCACGCCGAATTCCACTTAACGAACTTCTCAGCGATCTCGTGCCCAAATTCTGCACCACGCACATGGGAAAAAGGGATTGGGAGGACTGGAACACCCAATACAACGTCGTAGCCGGTCTGCGCAGAAGCGATGCCCATGAGTGGTTATGTGCACTGCGCCGCGACTCTGCCGACGCCTACACTATACTCCTCGGCCACGTCTACCGCATCCTGAGCGTCCTTGAGCCCACGGGCCTGAACCGCGAACGCACGCAAATGAAGCTTGCCTGGCCAAAAGAAGGCGATCTCCACCGCGGCATCAAGATCCCCTGCCAAGACAAGCATCTCTGGGCACAAGCTCTCGTAGACTCGGAAGAAGGCGCCACATTCGCCTACATGACGTCAACTTGTCTCCTTTGCGAGGGCAACTCATGCCAGCAGCTCCAAAATTCCTGGCGCATGGTTCCCAAGTGTATAGGTACAGCCGTAACCCAGTACCGCGATGAGGTCGAGCAAGACGACGCCTCCGCCTCGGGCGCTGTTACTACTCCCACCGCATGGACCCTTCAAAACGGCCAATCCTACCATATGTGGAACGAAAAACGCTGTATCCGCATGAAGGCGGATTTGTCCTCTCACCAACAGTACCGTCTTACGGCGTCGGAAAGTACAATACCAAGTCATTACGCCAAGCGCTTTTTTCGTGGCAGACAGTTTAAAAGAAATTTACTGCGGGAGAAACATCATCCAGATGATATGGCAGTGGATGTGTTAATTTTGGATAGGGATTAGATGTGTGTCGTTGCTGTTTAGCGCTGTTTTTTTCCTACTTGAGATTCATCTGATATACTGAAAGGTTAGTAATGTGCGCGAAATGATTTGATAATGTAGCAGCCAGTCATTGTGTGTTCCGTGGTTGAGAGTTGATGTTGCCTAGAGATTGGAGTTTTGGTGGTATCCTAGAAATATTTAAGCAGTACTTGAAATTCCCCTTTCATTCTCTTCTAAGATTCAGAATCACTGTCACAACTCTCTTGCTGCATTTCACCAGCACAACCAGCCTCATACACAATGGTACCCCATCTGCTCTGCCTTCCCCCCGAAATACGCAACCTCATCTATGAATACGCCCTTACCGAGGAAATTGGAATTCTCTACACTGAAGATAAGAGTGGCATGGGCAGAATCGTGATGGCACAAGATATGATCATAATTAATGACCGATCCTCCTTGAGCGACAGATGCACATGGTTTCTCCATACCGGCCAGCGGCAAGCATACTTTATCAATCCCAACCAGCTGCAAGAATGCTTTCACAATCCTAACCAGCTGCAATTTATCTGCTGTCAGCTGAAGTATGAAACCAGTAAGCTCATTTTGAAACACAACAAGATCATATTTTGTGTCGATTGGCTATGTGATACTTCTACCATTAAATGCGCTCGCTTCCTGCGCTATATCACACTTCAACAATGGAATTCCGCCCGAATTTGTGTTGAGCACAATGGACGTCATCAACAACCGATCGAGCTGTTGCCCCTCCTCCTTGGCTTCTGCGAGAAGCATCCTCAGAGCCGGGTAGACCTGCACTTCCAAGACGTTTCGCAGTACCCTGCGCGGTACATTGAGTGCGCGCATGTCTTGCAGTCGATATTTAGAAAAGAGCTTCCCCTGATATTTAAACCCGACCAATGTGACCCTAAGAGATGCCAGATATGCCAGCTTTCTTGTTTGAAATGGCCGACACTGTTTCAGGGTAACGGTATTATCGCCCCAGCCAACTTCCGTGTCTTTCCCACCACGACAATATTCAATGAAGATCGCTTTCGGTTTCTGAGTAGTTCGATTATGGGCTTTTTTAATAGAATGTACAGGCTGCAAGACTCTATCGATGTTGATACATTTGTGGTTTGGGCTAAGGATTGGTGGGAGAATGGCATGTAAGGAGAAGTATCTGCGAGAGGTTTAGAGTCAACGATTCGGAATGAATATGAGCAAGGGGATAATAAATGAGTTGAGATCTTCATAAATAGTGGAAAAGGTTGATGAGGTGACTTCTTGAGACTCTATGCTTGAATTATCGCTTTGTACATGTATGTAGACATATCAATTTCAGATATATTCTTGACTTGACCCCCTACGCTATGCTCGTCTTCACTGCACAACTCATGTACCACCGATTTTAAAATCTCGCTTTTGCTATCTGAGCGACTTATTATACAGAGTTTACCATCATGTGAGCATGAATGCTTAGAGGGAGACTTTCTCTGTCACTCCAAAGATCTCTCCAGAAGCTAGTTAGCTAATACATAGAGACATCGCCATACAAGTTCCCAACACTTCACCGTCCCGATATGTCAGACTGGCATTGCCATGATGGTATCTCCAAACGACCATATATGCTATTCGAGAAGGCTGTAGGCATCATAAGACAGAGGAGAGGGTTGAGATGATACATGAGTGAGTTTTTGTGTTCACTGTATGCAGACTTAGCTCGGTGCCCTTTCAGACACGCATTGTACAGATTTTCATAGGATCTGGGAACACTGTCAAGCACAATGTCATTTGACTCTAAAATGAAAGACTAACTTGCTGCTAACCCACCCTGCTACCCCTCGGTACCCAAAACAACACAACCAGCTAAACCGCTTATCCTTTTCCGTCAACAACTTCATACATCCCCTTTGCTTCTCCCTGCGCTTCTCACGACCTCTCCGCACCCAGCCACTTCCCACTCTCACCACCATCTTTTCTTTTCTTTTCCCCCGACTATCCTTTTTCTCCTAACAACACGCAACAAAAACCGCCACGTAACACCCCCGGCCAGAAACCTTTCTTAACCCATTTGTCATACGTATGTATGTATATACTATCCAGCTCCAGATACTGCCAACGCAATATACTGTACCTTTTTTCGGGTACGTGGTAGTCTAGGCGGAGCTGAGCTAGATATCGTTACAGTACTGTACTTCGTTGATCAATTTTTTATTCCTGCAGAAGACATAAGGAGTGGCTAGTAAATGTCATGGTCGAATACAATTCAACATTCTGACGTTGTACCAACGCATATACACATACACATACATACATATGTACACGACATACTAAAATTCCCAAGTGTGGCGGTGTATGTAGCACGATATGAAGTTTTGGGTATAGAGTCGTCATTAGAGCCATGTATGTAGCGTTTTCTTATTTAGACAAAAAAGAAAAGAAGTACTTTACTTCTTATGCGAGGGGAATTGTCTTTTTCCGAAAGTCGGTTTACTTGTTATTATTCCCCCTTGCAGCTGTCCGTATCTGGGCTTTTATTTTTTTTTCACGATATTCGCTTCTCAGCTTTCTTTTATCATCATGCTTGCTTTTTGACTTGGTACCTTGCATGGCCGACACTAGCCATGGCACTAGCCACGTCTCCCCGCACCCACGTGTTTTATTACCACATCCGGTTAATACGACTTCAACATCACGTGGAGACGCGTCAGCAGCGTCGGGGGCGAGCATATCCGTAGAGATGACAAGATTCATTCAAGATATCCTATTCTATCTCGATTTAACATTCGTATCCAGTCCGTTCCCGTAGCGTACAGCGCATCAAATTGTGGCTAATGAAATAACAAACCATATGACCCATGGCAAAACCCGACGCCAGAACCCTAATTCATATCCATACTGAAGTGCAATAGATCACATGGATCGTTGTAATTATGAAGACATTAGCCGTTTAGTGGCTGGCGATGCGCTCCTTGACCTTCTCGAACATAGACTCCATCTCCTCGGCAATGAAGTCCTCAATCTCAGCCTCGAGGTGCTGGAGCTTGCCACCGACGTGGTGAGCCTTGCGGCCAGCAGACTCCTTAGCCTTCTCAAAGTCATCCTCGAGCTCAGAGAGAGAGGGGATGGTGATGGTGAACTCAGACTCGTCCTCCTTCTTGGCGGCCTTCTTGGCGGTGTAACCACCCTTCTCGATGATGTCGGTGTAGTTGGAAGAACCACCACCGTTCCAGGCAAGGACGTTGGCAGTGTTGCTGGGAACGTCGGAGAGAGCACCAACGGTACCGATGGCAATCAGGTTAGCCTTGAGCTTCTTGGGGGTGATGTCGGCAACAGCATAAGCAGAGTCCTTAGCAGGCTGGAGAGACAGCATGTAGGCAAGGAGACCAGCAATGTGAGGAGAAGCCATCGAGGTACCGGAGATGGTGTTGGTGGCGTGCTTGGAGCCGATCCAAGTGGAGAGAATGTTGAGACCAGGGGCAAAGATGTCATTGCACTTTCCGTAGTTGGAGAAGTAGGCACGCTCGTCCAAGAGGGTCGAGGCACCAACAGTGACGGCGTTCTCAGCCGCAGCTGGAGAGTAGTTGCAGGAGTCTGCGTTGTCGTTACCGGCAGCCACAGCGAAGTGGAGACCAGCGTCAACGGCGGCGTTGACAGCCATGTCAAGGGTAGTGGACTTGCCACCTCCCAAGCTCATGTTGGCTGTGCTGCCCTTGAAGCCCTTCTTCTTGCCGTTCTTAGCGGCAGAGACGGCCTCGGAGTGCGACTTGGCCGCGAACTCGACACCCTTGACGACATCGGACATGGTGCCCGAGCCGTTGGAGCGGAGGACCTTGACGGCGTAGACGTGTGCCTTCTTGGCGACACCGTACTTCTTGCCGGCAACGGTACCAGAGCAGTGAGTGCCGTGGCCGTTGCCATCCTCATCGGCATCGCCGTTGGGGATGGTCTTGCCCCATTTGGCACGGCCCTCGAAGTCGACGTGGTCGACGTTTGTGCCAGTGTCGATGACGTAGACGTCAACACCCTCACCACCGTCGGCGGCGTACAGGTACTTGTTCCAGGTGCCGAAGCTCAGGGCATCGCGGTGCGAGATACGGGCAAGACCCCAGGGGGAGTTGTTCTCGGTCTCTGGCTCATCGCCGCCAAGGATGCGAACCTCGGAGTCACGCTCGATGTAGTCAACCTGTCAGACGGGTTAGCGCCGAGCACGATGCAGGTACGGGGGCCTCGGTGGTGTCACGTGCGATTGCGACTGATGGCGACAGATTGCGCGGCCGGCGGAGCAGTGGCCGAGCCAAGGCGCGCGGAGCGGATTCGAGACCACGCGCCGCCCAGCCGAATCCAACCGGGGGAAGTTGGCTGAGCCGACGACGGGTGCAGCCACGGAGGGGGCGAGGAGATGCAACTTACATCGGGGTGCTGTCGGATGGCCTCTAGGGTCTCATCGTCAAAGTGGCCAGAGTAGCCCTTGAGACCGGCCAGCTCATATGTGTGCTTAAGGCCAGCAAATACGTCGTTGCTGATAGGCAGGTCGGTGGAGCGCTTTCGCAGCTCCATGCGCTCCTGCGTGTTCTTGGAGTGGACGCTCTGGACCCAGTCATGGTGCTTGGAGGCATCCTTGACGTGCTTCTTGAAGACGACCATGTAGCTGTTGGGCACCTCCTTGGCCGACGTCGACGAGAGCACAGGAGCAGCGTCCTTGTGAATCGTCTCAGTCGAGAAGGTGGGCGACGCGGCGGCCAAAGCCGGGAGCGCTGCGATCAGGCTGTACTTCATGGTGGTGGATGTTGTGCTCGCACAGCGAGTTCTAGCAAAGACAGACCTGGGGGGGGAGGGGGAATAAGATGAAGACGGGGACTAGAAGATGGGAGAGATGTGGAGGAGGAGGAGGGATGGGGATGAGCTGGGGATAGCTATGGCGATGGAGCTCTTATCAGGACGGCCGCGGTGCATGGACCCACCCGAGCATGACGCACCTGACCTGGCTGCTTGAGCACCGCCAGTGTGAGGCTGGGGGCACGCTAGGCCCAATGGGGATGGGATGCACGCGCCCGCGTATCAGACCGAGGACGTGTCGTATCAAGAAGCACAGCATCCAGTTCGTCGAGGCAGCCGGCGTCCAAAGCAGAGAGAGAGCCTCATTCGATAACACCCCCCCGTGCTGCGTCGACTCACCGTGGCTGTAGGCGGTCTGACTTGTCCCGTCCAGCGTGGGCTGCCTCTCTGCGTCTGTGTCTGCGTCTCCCCGACAACCACGCTTCCACACGTACAGTCATACCGATACCGTACATAGACATCGTCATCATAGCCCGTCCAGGCCGCCCTGCCCTCCCTGTCTGCACGCCCGTTCAGGGTCCTGTTGTCAGCAGTGCACCTGCAGGGCCCCGTGAGTCCTGAAGCGCCGTTCATCATATTGCAGTCGGGTTAGTCGACGGGCATGGTAGCATGTTTAGTATGCAGTATGTTCGCATGCTAATATGGCGCTATGTGCTGGTGCATTCGCCATTGTTGCCGCCGCAAGCTGCTGGGTCGGCTCCACCTCGCGGCGGCTGCCTACGACTGGGGTAGCTTCGCTCACACGCACGACGAGTCCAAGCTCCACCGTCTCGTCTGTCGGACCAACACCGCCCCCCTCTATCACTACGCGACGCTTCGACCATTCTGCCGTGCGCCAGTCCCCCAAGTCCTCGACCATACGGCCAATCCTGCCACCACGCCCAATGTGTGCACCGGACGCTCGGGAGACATGATTACACTTCCCGCCCCGCTATTTCCTCCGCCCACCACCCACGTTGCTCCGTAGCGGCCTCGACTGAACATGGCCACCACCCGGCCGCACAGGTCGTCGACGGCCGCCTCCAGACTCCCGCCTATGAACAACCAGATAGCCGAACTCCGCAGCCTTGCCGACGAACTCACTGCCGCCTCCGAATCCTCCCCGCCCACCTCTCAGGTCCTCCACACCCAGAGCAATGCCCTCCGCCGCATGCGCCAGCTGCTTATCGAGTCCAACAACCAGACCCACACCAAAGATGCTTTCCGTCACGTCCACGGCTTTGAGACTCTCCTCGTCACCCTTCGCTCCCTCTCGGGCTTCTACAAGCCCGCAGAGCTGTCAGCCTCGGACCGCGTCGACTTCTTCGACGTCATCAAGGCTACCTTAGATGTCCTGTCCGACGCTCTCAACGAGCACGCCGGTAACAGGCGATTCTTCGCAAAACGAGTCGAGCAGGGCGGCTGGGATGCACTGGAGCAGGCCCTGGGCAGCACGGGAATCTTTGGCGGCCACTCCCAGAGCAAGCGGGATGATGCGGGGCAGGAACAGCTTTTTGGCACCCTCTTCGCTTTTGCCCTAGGCGAAGAGGCAATGACACGGATATTTAGGGATGTCGATAACAAGGTTGACAGGCCAAAACCGGAGCCAGAAGAGGCTCCAACTGCTATTGCAAGCCCGCGGTCAGTGTATAGCGACAGCGACATAGACGTCGAGTCATTGCGTGCCCAGGTGCGCGCCATATTCAGCGGCAATGAAGTACTGCAGAACCCAGACATTATGCCCACCGTTTTTCACTTCTGGCAAGGCCTGTCTGGCGAGCATGTTCCAGGCACTCATTCCAAGCCCCTCTCTGTCTCGGTCCTCCTCGCCATCCAAGAGATGATTGCACTCTCTTCGTATAACAAGGCTGCTCTGCACGTCACCGGTGTACTGAGCTTAATATTGCCTCTCCTCTTCGACAACAAGTGTGCCCCCGCAGAAGCTGGCCTGCTGCAAGGATTGGCCAACGAGCTGGTCCAATACGGCATCAACAAGCTCGATGACGCCTACTACCTTTTCCGCAAGGCTGCCTCATCCGAAGACGCTGCCGAGTTTCTTCTGCGAGCTATGCGCTCGTCTCGTGACCCGCCATTTATACAGTTTGATCTGTCTTTGCATGGTTTCAGCGCGGTTGAGCTTCCAGATATCGGGCGCCCCTTCCCGCCTGTGTCTCCCGGAGGTGGTTATACATTCTCCGCATGGGTACGCGTGGATAAGTTTGATACCAACTGCCACACCACTTTGTTTGGTGCCTATGATGACACACAGACCTGTTTTCTAATGGCTTACTTGGAAAAAGACAGCCGGTGCTTTATCTTGCAGACCTACATGGGTCATTCCACGGGCGTCGTTCCTAGCGTAAGGTTCAAAAAGGCCCCACGTTTTGAAGAGGGAAGATGGTACCACATTGCAATAGTCCATCGGAGAGCCAAGGCCATTAGCATAGGTCCTGCCAAAGCATCCCTCTTCGTGGACGGTGAGTTTACCGAAACCATGAAAGCGCACTATCCATCGCACCCTCCAGTGCTGGACAGTAGCCAGGAGAGCTTTGCCTCCATGTCTTCCAGTATTCCCAAGCACCATATACTGGCATTCTTAGGAACACCCCGGAATCTAGCCCCTCGGCTGGGAAGGAATGTCATTTCTTCCAAGCTATCAGTCGCTTCTTTTCATCTCTTTTCAGAGCCACTGTCGGATGAACTAATTGCTGTATACCACAAACTTGGCCCACGTTACTGTGGCAACTTTCAAGATAAGCTTGGATCATTCCAAACCTATAGAACTTCTGCAGAGCTTCATGTTCATAATGAGATGCTTCACCCTGGCAAGGAAGAGCGATCAGACATTGTCGCTGCCATCAGGGCGCCTGCAAGCCACCTCATGTCCGAGTCAAAAATCATACTGAGCTTCTCTCCTAGCTCCGTAATGGATGACGATGACAGGAATTCCATTGATGAGTCCCAGCTGATCCGCTCCTTATCGCGAGAGTCGGCCAAGACCCTTCACAAATATACCAGGATGCACAGCACGCCAATCATCATCAACGCGGCTGTTCCCTCAGTCAACGATGCACTGTCCCAAGCACGGGGATTTGGACGACTATCTGGTGACCCTGTTGTTGTCGTTCCCCAATCCCTCGATGATGCCATTTGGCGAGTGGGCGGATGTGTTGCCGTCGGCTTAAAGCTCGTGCAGTCTGCACAAACTCTAGAAAGCATGCTCCGCGCCGTCAACATTCTGCTCGAGGCCGTCGGAGGCAATTGGCGCAATTGCGAGGCTATGGAGCAGCGCAATGGATTCGCTGTTCTGGCCGAAGTCCTGCGCCAAAAGATCGGATTCACCATGGGTGGACTGGTAGCAAGAAACGCATCGTCGCTCGATGTCACGCAGGAAGATTGCGAGGTATTTGTTTTGAAGCTATTGCGGATCATCCTCCGATTTGTTGGATATGATGAACAGCAGCCGACAGAGTCACTCATCATCAATCCACTCGCATACAGAGTCCTACTGGTGGATTTGGAGATTTGGCGCAGAGCCACTTCCTTGGAGACACATAAGCTATACTACACGCAATTTGTCCATTTTGCTCGAGGTAGCAAACACCATCACTACAATGCTAAGCGTTTTCATCGAATACGTATGTATGCTTGCCCAAACCTGTTCGTCTCTAGCTAATATCGTCAAGGTGTGGTCAAGCGCCTTACAGATGCTCTCAAAGGCGAAAGGTTCACTCCGCAAACGTTCAAGCTCTTCCTTGCAGCCTTCAAGACTCTATTGTTGACTAATTTCAATGGAGAGAATGCGAGATCACTCTCCCTTTTCGTCACGTACGCACTGCATGACAGCCGTGCAAATTATGGGAAACGCCCGCTGCGTCAAAAAGCAAGTTCGGCTCGTCTTCGTAGAGGTACCACACCTTCACTGACACCAGATGGCACGTCACGGTCTGCTAGTCCATCTTCGATTGGCACAGACACGCCACCACTGTCTCTGCCAGACTTGGGTATTGCCATCCTCAATCTCTTGTCAGAGCTGCTTTGTGACCCTCAAAACCCACATGAGGTGGTGCGTTTTGCAAAGAACGTCACGGGTAAATGGCTCCTTTATCTGCTTGCTGAACCGGAGCAGCGGGTTGTTGTTCTTGGTGCAAAGATTCTTGCCCGTTTACTTGTGCTCAATGGAACGCATTACGTGAAGAAATTTGCAGACAAGACTGGCGGATTCATTCTCATGAAGAACAGATTACGCCACTGGTGGAACACACCAGGAATATGGACCATCTGCTTCGCCATCTTGTTTGGTCGCGACGTGGCAACTATTGACTTTGAGCGTGACTTTGATGTCTTCAATCTCGTTGATATATTTATTGCTCACTCTCCCCAGTCTGAACTCAGGATCTTTTATCCGGAGGTTTTTCCCGTCATCACCGCCATGTTGGAGACAGGCTTACGAGCGATTGTGCGTGACCGAGATCTGGCTCGAACGGACAACAACGCTCCCAAACAAGACAACAGCGAGGGCACGGTTACTCGTGGCCGGCGTAGAACAATGTCATTGAATGCCAAACAACCCACCGTCGGTATGTACATACTCACCGATCCTTTTCTTTGGTGCTGACTATGAGCAGATATGCGTGCGCCTCAGTCAGACCGCTTGAATGACTTTGCTGTCGTTTTGAACTCTGCTATCCAGTTCTTGTCTGAGCTGCACTCCCGGTCGGAAAGTTTCCGTGATTATGCGAACACGTCCAACTATGTCCAAGAGTTGTTGTTCGTTCTTTACCCAGTGATTGTCACCTCTGATAGCGTCAGCGCAGAGACTGAACTACTTTCAAGAGGCTCAGCATTGACATTCGAGGGTCAAGATGTCGTAATACAACCGCTTTCTAAAGCCAATGGACAAGCAGCACCTGTAATTCGGACCACTAACGTCAGCACCTCACCTGCGCCTTCATCTCGGCGCGTCTTACCCCTCCGGAAAGCATCTTCTTTCGTGCTCGTATCCGCAGATAAGAGGCAAACCACTCAGCAACCGTCTCTGAACCCAATTCTCTCATCGAAAAACATTGCTCCTGTGCCACTAAAGGTTGGCAGCTCTGTAGTCGAAGCAATGCTAGAGGTTGTTCTTGATGTCTTCAAGGATCAAATATTTACACGCAAAGAGTTTCCTGGCTTGGGGTTATTCTTGAAAACCCCCCCAGGCTTTCAAGAACATCAGGCGTATTTTGAATCGTACATCCTACGGCAGACCATGCTATCAGTGAGGAATGCACTTCAACTGGACCAGAAACTTTTGCATGAGCCGAGAGTTCTTACCAACCTCTCACGGTTCGTCCAGCACATATCCGAAGCCGTCTTTGAAGGCTGGTTCCTCGAAGGTGCAGAGCCGTTACTTGACTTTGCCGGTTTTCTTTTGGAGTACTTGGAGCGACCAGACATCGCATCTATCAAATCTGTGAGATTGTGCACACAAGCTATTCAATCGATACGAACCACTTTCTTGAGGGTTGCCCTTCTCCGACTCGCAGATCCAGACGAGTCCGAAGGCGGCGCAACTACCACGGCAGTGATCGAGAAGATGGTATACTGGCAGCCAATCATTCTCTCATCTGCCAACAACGAAACGTTTTCACTCAAGATGATTTGCTATCTGCTCTACTCACAACTGTCATCAGAACACATGAATGTACGCCTTGCAGCGGCGAGCTTCTGGAGGCTGCTTATGGTACAGAAACCCGATGAAACGTCCATGATTCTGGCCGACGCCATTCATGGAGACATGAAGGATCTTTACGAAGGCTTCCAGAAGCTTGTTGAATTAGACAATGAAACATTCTTAGAATGGCTTGACAAGAACAAGACGGACATGGACAAGTTCTTCCACAACTCGATGACCAGATCATGGGAAGACTATGTGCATAGCCAGAATAAGAAGACCGAAGAGACATCACAGAGACGCATCGCTAAGCGCAAGGAGAAACTGAAACAGTGGCATTCGGACGAGCTGGTGGCTGAAAACGTATGGAGCCACCACGAGAACTCAACAAATCACTGGCGATCAAACATACATGCTTCTGAGCGCATCAAGCATCAGCGTGTTCTGCAAGACCAGCAAGACAATGCCACCTTTATGACAACCGTCCTAGCCAAGTTGGATCACCAACTGAAAGGTCCATGTGGACTTTTCGAGAACAGTCCACCTGCCCGATGGCGTCTCGATGAAACAGAAGGCCGTGACCGGAAGCGCTTGCGCATCATTGTCGACAACACCACCCGCGATCAGAGCTACCAGCCCAAACGTAAAGATACCGATCCACGAGAGAAACTTAAACTGGATACCACTGTACCCATCATCACTACTAAAGAAGCTGTTGAGGCTACTCCTGTTGCCGGGCGATCAGCGAGATCTTTGTCGACAGCGACTGCATCTGGTGACCCAACAGAAGAAGCAGAGTCAGCCAGTGATGACGACTTCGAAATGGTTGAAGCAATGTACGAGGATGAAGACGGTTTCGAAGATAAGAATCGCAAGGTCATGCGCAGCCTCAACCGAGGCGACCAGGTCCAGTATGTCTGCAACATTTCACGGGTGGTGGGCCTGGAAGCCATAGAAGGTCTTCTCATTGTCGGAAAGGATTGTCTTTATCTGCTTGATGACTTTTTCCAAAGATCCGACGGCGAAATCGTGCGTGTCTGGCAAGCACCCCCCGACGAGCGCGACCCATACGTGCAAGTCATTGCTGGCAAAGAGGCCGTGACCAACCGTCGCCCGCCGCCCAGAAGTCAAGAAGAGGCAGTGAGGAATTGGAAGTGGACCGAAGTCATCAGTATCTCAAAGCGGCGTTTCCTGCACAGAGACGTGGGCATTGAAATATTTTTTGATGACGGACGCAGCTACCTCCTCACGGCCATCTCTCCACAAGCTCGTAACGACATACACTCAAGAGTTCTTCAACGAGCATCACATGTCGCAAACCCAGATAAACTTGCTAACACCGAGATCTCATGGCGTCTTGATTCCTTGCGAAACCCTGAAGAGGCACCACAGACGTTTGGATCACGCTTCGTGTCCGCCTTTGGCTCAGCTTCGTCTCATCCGGCAACGAAGAAATGGTTAAAAGGAGAAATGTCCAACTTTCACTATCTGATGTTTGTCAATACACTTGCCGGAAGAACTTTCAACGACCTCACGCAATATCCTGTTTTCCCTTGGGTGCTTTCCAACTACCACAGTGAAGAGCTAGACCTGAGCGATCCAAGCAACTTCCGTGATCTGCGAAAGCCTATTGGCATCCAGGACCCCAAACAAGAGCATCTGATCAGGGAAAGGTTCGCTTCTTTTGCTGAGATGGGTGATGCCAGCCATGCCTTTCATTATGGCACTCACTACTCGTCGGCCATGACCGTAGCGTCCTATCTTATGCGCCTCCAGCCCTTCAGTGCGGCATTCTTCTTAATCCAGGGAGGTACATGGGATCACGCTGACCGCATGTTTTACTCAATCCAGAACGTATGGGAGTCGGTATCAGCGAAGAACATGGCCGATGTACGCGAACTAACACCCGAGTTCTACTTCCTGCCAGACTTCTTGACAAATGTCAATGGATACAACTTCGGTCTGCGATCTGATGGCTCAACTATCGACAACGTGAAATTGCCTCCTTGGGCCAAAGGCGACCCTGCGATTTTCATCGCCAAGCAGCGCGAGGCCTTGGAGAGTCCGTACGTTAGTCAGAATCTACACCACTGGATTGACTTGATCTTCGGATACAAACAGCGGGGTGAGGCAGCTATCGAGGCAGCAAATGTCTTCCACTACATGACTTACCAAGGTGCAATCGACCTTGACTCCATTACAGACGAGAAGGAGCGGGCGCAAAAGATTAGTGTTATCAACAATTTCGGACAGACGCCCCCACAGGTCTTCCATAGACCACACCCGCAAAAAGACAATGTCACTAGGCCCACCAGGCTCGATACGTCAGCAGAGAGTTTGCATCGTGTGCCAGGCACACTCCTGGAAACGCACGATCGCATCGCATCCCTCAACTATACCAGCAAGAGCGATAAGCTTTTGTGTTCTGCACCATTCCGCCAGAATATCCCTCCTCAACACGATCGGTATATGGAGTGGGGCTTTACGGATGGCAGCGTTCGCTTCTATGAGTCGAGTTCCAAGAAGTTGGTCGGACTGTTTGAACATTTGCACTCTGGGCAATTAACAACATCCCATTTCGTTGACGGCCGAACATTGATAACTGCCGGAACAGATTGCACTCTTGCCATATGGACTGTCAATAGAGGCGACCGGGGCCGTATCGAGCTCCAGAACGCCACGACGCTTTTTGGTCACAAGTCGCCTGTCATGACGATTGCCGCCAGCCGCGCATTTTCCGCATTCCTATCTGCTTCACTCGATGGACGCGTATTCCTCTGGGACCTCAACCGCAACGAGTTTGTGCGCGAGCTCGCCCTTGGTGCAGAATCAAAACGGAACCCAGTGCCGATACAAGCCGCCAAAATCAACAATGTCACAGGAAACATTGTTCTCGCGTGTGGAAACCGTCTAATCATCACAACACTCAATGGTGCAATCCTGCTCGATGAAGACATTTGCGACAGTGAAGATGATGCCGACTGTATTACGGCTGTGGCGGTTTACGAGGGAGTAGGAAATGAGTGGTGTGAACGCGAACTCATCTTCACTGGACATCGAAGAGGAGTTGTAAAGGTAAGTGGTTTCTCTCATTCTATAGTCTCAGATCTTACATCTGTTAACCTTTACTAGATCTTTCACCTATCGCCCACCCCTCCAACCATACCTTCTTCATCTTCCACACCTGCGAAATGGTCTGCCAATCTTGTCAACGTTTTGAACCACGGCGACCCTGCATTGCTGGCACAGTCAGCACCTATTACATGTATATTGCCTATGCCTCATAACGTCTACACGGGCGATGAGGACGGTAGAGTGGTAAGTAGTGTTTTTCGTTTTTCCGGATCATTGTGAGGGAGATGCGTAGAGCGGGTGTATTACATGATTCCTGACAGATAATGGACAGCCTTTGTCCAAGAATCTCTAATTGGCGCTCCAGATCTTTGACAACTTCATGCTTTGCATCAATGCTAACATATCCTAGTACGAATGGGATTGCGTGCATCGGCAACATTGAGAGTCTGGGCGTCAATCAGTTCCTATAGCAAGCGGGCTCGAAAAACGTTATGACATGTCTATTTGCCACCCGTTTTTTTACAGCATGAGTGGTGCAAGCTTTTGCAATAACATCGTTTCCTTGTGCCTATTTTCTTTTTCACACGACATTACAGCATGATAGAACGCACAAAAAAACGCAGTAAATGCGCCCTGTTTTCTATCGCCAATGAAAAGTATTGCTCCTTTCTGGTGCAGAGATGTTGATTGATGTTCAATTCCGTGTGCCATTGAGTGGAACAAGGGTTCATTCATATACTTGATGACGTGTATGCGAGCTGTTGATTATACAGTCAATATACTCTTCTTGACTTTCATGAAGCCAAAGGGATCACGTAGTCAAGGGATAAAGGATATATTTACGCTTTTGGGGCTAGTGGATGAAAGAGGGGTTTGCTGGGGGGTGCCTGGTCAGAATCATGTCTCACTGGACATGTAACAAACCAAGCGTTACGTGGTAAACCGTCCCAAACGCATCGCGTGACTAGTTCCCAAAAGTTATCGGTAGCAAAGACGAGGCTGATTGATATTTCAAGCGGCTAGCCGGCCGATAGACATCCCGTATTCCACGCCATGTTTCCCAAGCCAGCATGACCCGAGTGCCAAGCCCACGTACCGTGAGCCAATCCGTGGCGTCCAGCACGTCATGTTTTTGCCTTTAAGTCTGGGCTTTGTCCCCGCTCGAATCGCGCCTCTTTTGAATCCCCAGCTTTTCGCAGATGGATGCGACAAACCGAAGCGACAAACCGAACACCCCTAGATGGACTCGCCGAAAACACCCGCGCCGACTGACATTACGGCTAAGAAGCGCAGGCGGCCAATTAACGGTATGTGTGCGATGGACTTGACCGACTTGCAATGCTGCGATGCCTGGGCTAATAGCACTTGGATAGCCTGCACTACGTGTCGTGCGAGAAAGGTAGGCTATATCAGCGACTTTTCTTTTTGTCATCTTTTGCTTTTTGGCGAGTTCGCATCGTGGGTCAGTCGGTGGTGACGTGCATGGACCGCGGAGTAGGAGGAGTAAACACTATACTATGCCAGCGCTGGTAGTATTAGTGCAATCCTGATGATCTAGACTCACGACTGTCAGAAAGCCCAAGATAGAATTTAGAAAAAATTGACACGGTTCAACAAGGCTCACGCTCTCATAGGTCAAATGCGATGAGCGGCCAAACGGCTGTCTGAATTGCGAGAGGCTTCAGCTAGATTGTGTACAGAATGGCGGCGTCTCGACCGCAGCAAAAAGACCAAGCACAGCATACGAGCCAGTGGTTGGCATCAAGAGAAAGCGCACCTTCCGATCTTGCATTCCTTGTAGAGATTCAAAAGTCAAATGCTCAGGCGAACGGCCGACCTGCACAAGATGCCAACAACGCCGCACCACGTGTGTGTACGACGCAGAGCACAACGAACCAGCTTGGGTGCAGAACATCAACGCTCCTGCGTCAGGATTGCAGACGAACTCAGTGATAATATCCCCTCATGGCCCCCAGCCTTCGCCAAACAGCATTGGGATGCTGGATCCTATGGCGAGCGTCAATCCCGCTGTACCCGGGTGCCCGCCTGGACTACTATGGTGAGCTGCACATCATCGCATGAAGGTTGTCCTTTTTACTGAAAGAAGCGCCATACAGGTTATTCGCTAAGCAGTTGCCACCGAGAAACAAACTACATCCTTTGCTAGACGCATACTTCAACAATGTGCACCCCATCCGAGTTTTTGCCTTTGAACACAAACCTTCGTTTATTCGAATGTTGGATGAAGGCCAGCTGGTGGATACGTCGGACCAGGCTCTTCTGCACATCATGTGTGCATTGGGTGCTCGATTCTACGCCCTCGAGTACCATGAGTCGTACGCGCCCTTGACAAAGGACTTGATACAATCGGCTGGGAGTCAATGGGCCAAAACGGCCGAAGAAATGTTCTTCGCAGACTACAGTACTATATCTATAACCAAGCTCAAGGTTTTGGTCCTTCTTCACGACCAGGAAGCAAGAAACGGTAACTATGCAGGCTCTTTTCTTCTTACAGGTCTCGTTGTACGGATGGCGCATGCGTTGCAGCTGAACAACGAAGTGGCACCCGACATTCTCTGCAAAGAAGTTGGGGGAAGTCCAAACGAAGTGTCTGTCCGAGAGTCTCGCAGAAGGTTGATGTGGGCGTGTTATATGATCGATGTTTGGGCGGGTAGCGGTGTCGATCATCTCACTATACTCAATGAAAGAGACCTCAAGATCCAACTTCCTTGCAACGAGCGTCAGTTCTCACTACAGATACCGTGTGTAACCGAGCGGCTCGAGAAAGGGACTCTGTTGGATTTCATGCCCCAGGAAGACATACCTGAGAAGCCGTCGGATAACTTAGGTATGGCCGCGTACTATGTGCGGATTGTTAGTATATGGCGGAGAGTTTTACGGTAAGTTGACAGTCTGTATGAATCTCTTGTTCAAGCAATGCTGACTTGTACAGCTTCGTCAAGCACATGGATGAAGAGCAGCCCCCCTGGCTCCCAAACTCTGGCTTTGCAGTCCTAATCAGTGACATACAGTCATGGCGACAGAGCTTACCCTCGTGGCTAGATTTTTCTGCCGACAACATCTACATCCGACGTGAATCGCACCAGCTAGGTGCGCTGCTTCTTATCCATTGCATGTACCACCATGTCATGTGTGACGTGCATCGAATTGCTCTACCTGATCTATTCAAGAACCAAGAGCCTTTTGTATTTCCCACTGACCAACAGGCTTTTGTAAGCCACCTGCAAGATGTCTGTTTTGAACACGCACAGCGCATGTCAGTACTTGTCTCGCACATCCTCCAGCACGGCGTCAAGCACTTTGCCGACTCGATTCTCCCGTCGTTCGTCTACAACAGCAACAGAATCATGCTCTACTACATTGCACGGATCCTCGACGTATCTAAACCCGACACTGGAACCGTCATCACGCGCACCGTTGAGCTGGTCCAATACAACAACCGCGCACTGCGCGAAATGGCCCTCATCTACCCTCTCGCGGAATCCCTATGCATTACTTCGGAGCGCTGGCTAGAAACCGTCCGAGACAGCCTTGCCCGCGGCCACTCGGCAGATTACATTGCGCCGCAGGATCCGTCAGAGAACGAAGCCAGACGTATTGTTGGTGCTCCGGCTTCTATACAGGGCACCCCTCGTCACCGCAACCCGGCCGTCTCCATGATCACGCCTGTCGAGGACATTTTATCTGCTACGTCGCCGTCTACTCTGCGCACAGCGAGTACAGGGTATCCGTTCACTGCGGCCCCAGCTGCTCTAGACAAGTCGCCGTCGTTGTCATCATCGTCAACAGACAAGTCAAGCCATATTGTGACTTCGCCACCAGAACACCAGCACCAGCAGCATGAACATGAGCAACATCATATTGAGCACATGTACACTACTTCGCCTGGCGATAGTGGTGTTATTGCTGCTGCTTCTGTTGCGACTGCTGGTCCTGCGGCATTTGAGCAGCCAATGTTTAATCTGGACGATTTACAGAATTTCTTTGGCTGGGAGGCGAGTGATGATGAAAATGCGCAGTCGACGGGTTTTGAGGCGTTTGGGCCGTTGGGGTGGGCGAACAACTTTTCTATCATGTGAGCATCAAGACGCCGATAGCGTCGTGTTCTGTAACGGGAGACTGCTTTGAGGGTCAGGGAAGGTCTGCTCTTGTTTGGAGCGAGGTGTTGTGTGGCATGAGATGGTAAATGACTGTATGCCTTGCTGCACGAAATGGGTGCTATTGGTGCCTAGCCGTTTTTTTTAAACACTGAGCAGAAGATGGACTGATTACACTCTGTTTGATATACAGCGGGATAGTCACACAAAAGGCTACAGGTGGAGAGAAGGGGAGCGCATCTGAGTCAAGAAAATTGGCGCAACAATGGGTTGTGATTGGTTTTCTTTCATTCTTTTATTTGTGGCAACTAACAGTTATCACTATTCGACAACGTGGCAATTCATTAGCGATGAGGTGTTCAGAACAGTTTGACCTAGGTAGAGCAGACACGGGAGAATAATATTGAGTTGTCGGACGTACGAGCCCCTTGTGTAGTTTGCTACAAATACCAAACACGGCTCCGTGACGAATACAGCAATAGTCTCTCGGCGTAACTTGAATAAATGTGTAGCTGGATGAAATCAGTCATGTTGCTAAAATGAACAAACTGTTAGATAAGTCACCATGGTAGTATGGGCGTGTGCAAACGATTTGATACCTTCACCATGCACATATATTGGTATCTTCCTTTCATGCCTAAAGCGAGTGAGTGCGTTTTGAGTTGCTGAGTCCAGGCTAGCAACACCCCCCTTAGCGGAGATCTCCGGCACTAAACAACCCCGGCCAACGGTCGATTCCACTTTCCCCCCTTCGAATCGCTCTCAATGAAGTTGCGGTTTCGCGAGGACAACATTTTCACGACGTTACGACCTATTGACGACCGTTTTGCATATTACACTCTCTTTCTTGTCTTTGTGCACCGCCACCACTGCGTCTGCGCAGCCTAGACTCGCTCCATCCCATCTGCGACCACACAGACGGGTCGACTCACTGCCACCCTCGCGCATAGAGATTCACTGCATCTAGAAGTTCGACTCCAAACTCTGCCAAGCCCACACTCAGAAACAAAGCTACACACCATCACCATCTGTCCAAAATGCCTGAGACTACCAAGGTGGTGCCCCTCACCTGCCATGGTCACTCAAGACCAGTTCCCCACATCCACTTCTCGTCGCTCGTGGACGAAGACCAGTACTACATTATATCGGCGTGCAAGGACAACAACCCCATGCTTCGCGATGGCATAACAGGCGACTGGATCGGCACGTTTCTGGGCCACAAGGGCGCAGTCTGGCAAGCACGACTATCTTCAAATGCTTCTCTGGCAGCTACGGCTTCAGCAGACTTCTCTGCGTACGGACACCACTCTACAAGCTTCCGGTGAAAGCGCTAACAGTTTACAGCAAGGTTTGGGACACTCATACTGGCGAAGCTCTACACACCCTCGCGCACAACCACATTGTCCGTGCGGTCGCATTCCCCAATCAGCCCCACCCTCAGATCCTAGCGACTGGTGGAATGGAAAAGAAGCTGCGCATATATGACTTGTCCCGCAGCGATGCGACAAGTTTTGAAATTGGCGCTGGAGTTCATGCTGGAACTATCAAGTCAATCGTATGGACGTCGGATCCCAACGTCATAATCACGGCATCTGAAGACAAGAAGATTCGCTGGTGGGATCTGCGACAGGAGTCGACAATTGGAGAGCACGCGGTAGAGGGCACAGTCGGTTCATGCGAGTTGGATAACACCTCCTCGGATGGCGTATTGAGTGTAGCTGCTGGAAACAGCGCCTACTTCTTCAACAGTCTTCTGCCCGGCTCGCTCATCAAGAGTGTCAAAACCCCCTATGAACTCGCCAGCGTTGCGCTACATAACGGAGAGCGCAAGTTTGTCACTGGTGGTAGCAATCAAAACGATACGTGGGTTAGGGTTTGGGATTTCGATGAAGAGAAGGAATTGGAGACGAACAAGGGACATCATGGACCTATTTGGTCAGCGAGCTTTTCGCCTGACGGAAAGCTCTATGCGACAGGCAGCGAGGACGGTACAGTCAAGCTCTGGAAGTTTACAACAGGGCCGTACGGTCTGTGGAAGTGATTTGTTTTCTGTGCGGCCTGTGCTGCCCACTGTCATCGTACACGTCATTTTGAACTGCGATGGCGCAAACCTCAAAGTCCCTCAACACGTGAATAATAGCAAATGCAATACAAGCAGTATCGGTTGGCAAGCCAGTTGCCACACAATTGATCTATTTGTATCGAAACCCGATATCACACTTGATAACAGCCACAAGAATGATGTTCTCCATATATACGTTACAAGCAAGGTAACTAACCCACACCGTGAAGCAACAGAAGCTACACCGAGCATGGCAACTCTAACCGGGAATTACCTGATTCAACATGCCGAAGGATCGGCAGCACCAATGGCGGCTGCATCAGCCCGCATGATGCTATGACCTAGCGACGTGCAACCTCAACACGGAGATAAGAGACGGCTTGGTAAAGATACGGAACGATAACCAGGTCCACAGATACTCGGCAAAGACAAACGAAGAATACCCGATTGGCAACATAAAGTTGAGCCAAACACCGCTCGTCCAGTAGCTTTCACCAGTGAAAGCACCACCATCGGCAATTGTACCGAGTCAAGGGTCCTCCTTCCTTGTTTGACCCCTCTTTGCCTTGGTCATCTTCTGCTGGGTTAACATCTTATAACCCTTCTCACCCACGTCTTCCAGGTCTCCAAGCTATTTTGGATGTGTATGCAAAGATGGGGCAAGACAAAGAACACGACATTGCTCCCACGGCGCGAGAGCCTAGTCTAGAGGAAGGCCAAATACAAGCTGAGAAGCAGATGCGCGATATCGGCGCCGAGCTGTATCTTGAGGTGCAGCAGTACTCGCGAGAAGAGCTGGAGGCGGAGCGGAAAGTTGTGCTGAGGAAGATTGATTGGGTGATTATGCCAATGGTATGTCTTTTCTTCTTTCCCTTCCCTCTTTTCCCTACAAGGTCACCAGATGCTGCTGGAGGGAAGGGACAACGTAGCTAAGTGAGAGGATTTAAAAAAACAGATATGTATAACATACATGATACAATTCCTCGACAAGCTCAGCCTCAACTACGCAAACGCCTATACACTGACTCCCGACCTGGGGCTACACGGAAACCGGTACAGCTGGGTTGCCGCCATCTTCAACTTTGGTTATCTCTTCTGGGCACTACCTGCAAACTACCTGATCCAGCGGCTTCCCGTGTCCAAATACACGGGTTCCATGATACTGCTGTGGTCAATACTACTGTGCTGCCATGTTGCGGCCAAAAACTACGCTGGCATGCTTGCGCTGCGGTTTCTGCTTGGCATGTTCGAGGCCTCGATATCCCCGGCCATCATGAACATTGTAAGCATGTTCTACACGCGAGAAGAGCAGCCCCTACGAATGTGCGTGTTTCTTGCTTTCAACGGCGCAGCGACTATGCTCGGGGCGCTGCTGGGCTACGGGCTTGGCCACGCTCACTCGCCGCATATCAAGACATGGCAGCTTATTTTCCTCGTCATTGGACTGATGAATTTCGTCTGGGCTTGGGTCTTTCTCTGGGTCATGCCGGATAGTCCTTCATCGGCAAAGTTCCTGACGCACAAGCAGCGCATTGTGGCCATTGATCGCATCGCGAGCAATATGATTGGCGTCAAGACGAAGCAGTTCCAGAAACACCAGGCGATCGAGGCACTTTTGGACTTCAAGGTCTTGTGTATCGCGCTGATTGGCCTGGCATGCGGCGTTATCAACGGTGGCGTGTCCAACTTTTCTTCCTCGCTGCTTCGTGGCTTCGGTTTCAGCGGTATATACGCTACCCTTTTGCAGCTGCCCACGGGCGCGATTGAGTTCGTTGTCGTGCCTCTCTGCGGCCTCGCGGCCGGTTACTTCAAAAACACGCGCTGTCTCATTCTCGCTATTGTTTGTCTGCCGCCACTTGGAGGCCTCCTCGGTATCCGTCTTACGCCTTTGTCCCAGCGATGGAGCCTCGTAGGCTGCACATGGCTACAGTACCTAATCGGTGCGCCCGTCATCTTGTCTTGGAATCTGCTCACGACGAATATTGCCGGTCATACAAAGCGCAGCACTGCTAACGGCATATGGTTTGTTTTCTACGCCGCGGGCAATATCGCAGGCGCGAATATCTTTGTTGCCAGAGAGGCGCCGAGATACTTTTCCGCACTGACCGGACTGATTGTGTGTTATTGTGCCATGGTGCTTGTGGCGGGCGTGTTGGCTGGGTGGATGACGTGGGAGAATAAGAGGAGGGATCGCTTGTGGGGTGCTGGCGAGGATGAGCAGGCTGTTAGGGATGGGTTTAGTGATTTGACAGATGTGCAGGCGAAGCACTTTAGGTATGCGATTTAGAGCTGTATAGAAGATGACCGGTAGAGTATAGATATATCGGTATGCTAGTGTTATATGTCATGTCAGGCTCAGCTTGCATCTAAATAATCAGACAACCTTTTAGTAGCTCTTGGAACCCGCTTTTTCCATGAAGTTACCAAAGCTTAACTTCCTTTATTTTTTTCACATGAATGATGACCTTTGTGGTAATTCCCAAAACTCTATTAGATAGTCATCCCAATCCCAGATGGTAAAAAACATGTCCCTTCAAGAAGCCAAGATTTTTGAATAACTATAGTTCTTTGATTGAGTTTCAGTAATGATAATTACAGAGCCGTAGTCCCCATTTCAATCCTGTGCACTGGCACTGCTAGAGGCGTTCGAGCATATGTTTGGCACCCCGATAAAACGTATACATCTCTCCCATGAGAACCATATATGGCAATACATCCCACTCAATTTTATACACATACACTTAATATTTTCCACTCTCCTTCACCAAGCCACTCTTTTCATTTTCCGCTTTCCCCTTCAACGCCCACTCAGGCGCCTCATCCACACCATCCTCTTCAGCCTTATCTCCCTCCTCTTTCGTCTTGTGCACACTGCTCGGCAAGTGCTCTGCAGGCGAATAAACAGTAATCAGTTCCAGTGGCTGGTCTCCCTTGGTCACAAACTGATGCTGCGTGCCCGCCGGCACGACAACCACATCACCCGCTTGCACCTCCTGGTCCTTGCCCGCAACAGTAGCGAGACCCCGGCCAGACGTGAAAAGCAAGATTTGGTCAACTAGATGAACTTCGTCGCCGATCTCACCGTTTACGGGTACTTCCATGGCGACGATCTGGCCTGGAGGTAGTAGTCAGCAATTTGTCCCCCGCAGAATGTGGTTGAAAGTTCACAACCCATCCTTTCTCGAACAACATTTATACCGACAAGGAGAAAGGAGAGAAACTCACTGTACAACCCAGTATGCAACACCGTCCTGAAATCCCCAAAGCTGCGCTTCTCGCTCATCAATCCGGGGAAATGCACCATCTCGTGCTTTGGCGGCGCATTCTCCCTATTCCCCACTTTCTTGTACGCCTCCATTTTCTCTCTCAATCCAGAATAGACAACGCTACTACTTTGGAAGTTCCGAGTCGCAGGAACTAAGCGTGGAGTAACGGGCTTGGCAATTATTGACGACGGTGTAGTAGGAAGATGAAGCAGGTGAGACCGGAATAAAGTTTTGAGCATTGAGAAAGAAAAGGGAGAACACAAAGTGTAGAGTTCTGGGAATTGCGGGCTGACAAGGGGGGCTGGTTATATATGATTACTACATGCGTACACACATATGCATCATTGGTTCGAAGCATGCATGCAAGTGCTTTCACGAGCAGCAGCAGCATCATCACTATACATGACGTCACTACTCTAATAGGCCCGCTTTCCATTCTTCCTTTTTTGCGCTTTGCTAGATGGGGGCTTCTGCCAATCTAAGGGGAGCTATAGTGAATGCCGTCATCTGAGTGGTGGTGCTGGTGCTGGATTAGGTCATGGTAATGCATACAGTTCAAGTGTGGGGTGCTAAGTAAGCGTCCCGATGGGTTCCGCATACGAACGTTGTCTAGTAATCAGAGATCTGGATTGGTCGCGATGCATATGGTCAGGTACTTGGACCAGGTGTGAGTGTCACCGCTACTCATTTCCAAGTAAAAAAGGCCCATGAAGACGTGATGAGACTGAGTCAAGATCTGTTCATAGAACAGTGGTGAGAGGAGAATGTTGAATTACGCGGTAATACTCGCATGTGCGAGATCTATCATGACGCTGCTGTTTCAACGTCAATGGCCCCGAAGCGACTGGTGGGCTGACTGTATGTCGTGATATCACACCAGTTTGTGCGAATGCCATTACCACCTCCTCTTCAGGTCTCTCTCTATAATGTACATTTCTACACAGCGGTCCCACAAACGTGAGACTACATCAAGTTTAATACTGGCATTCCAGCCTAGTACAGGTGGCAGATTCGGCTACCGTTCAGAATCCCTAGAGTTACAAGTATAGAAAACCCTCTCTTTGCTTCATTAGTACGCCGAAGAAACCCCCTCAATCAATGCCATTTGTCCCAGTAAAACCTGGAAAATATGTCAGTCCAACTACACAATCTTGCGAGCCACCTCCTCTTCCTTCTCCTCTTCAAGCTCGCGCTCAATCTCCTCTTCTTCGGTAGGCTTCGAGCTCTTGACATCCCGGGCTGGAACGTCACCGCCGCTCATTTGCCATTCCATCAGCTTGTTGAATGCGCCCTCCGGATTGGAGCTGAGCTCCTCGTAAGTGCCTTCTTCCGCCACCTTACCATCCGAGTCGATACATATGATGCGATCCGAGCGTTTGATAGTAGAAAGGCGATGAGCGATACTGATAGTAGTGTTTCTCTCTTGTAGGAGTTTGGCGAGGGCCTGGTTGACAAGCGTCTCAGATTCAGCATCGAGGGCACTTGTAGCTTCGTCAAGGATCAAAATATCAGGCTTCTTGATCAAAGCTCGAGCAATGGCGATTCGTTGTTTTTGGCCTCCTGAAAGCTGGGTGCCTCGTGCACCAACATGGGTCTCAAGGCCATCGGGCTATGCTAGTCAGTGGAATGTCTAGAAAAAACAAGTTGGCATACTTACGAAATCACTGATGAACTGGCAGTTGGCCTTTCGTGCCGCAGCGATAATCTCAGCGCGAGTAGCGTTCGGCACACCGTAGGCAATGTTTTCTGCAATAGTTCCAGAGAAGAGGACAGGCTCTTGACCGACATAGCCAATCTTCCTCCTCAACTGTTTCGCGTTCAAGGTAGTGATGTCCCTTCCATCAATGGTTACGACACCCGAAGTTGGAACATAGAAGCGCAAAAGCAGGCTAGCAACAGTCGACTTTCCAGCTCCGCTAGGCGCGACGATAGCAACGTTGGTACCCTGCTCAATTCTAAAGTTTAGGTCCTTGAAAATGGAAACCGCTGGCCGGGTAGGGTAGCTGAACGAAACGTTTTTGAACTCGATTGGACCGCGGGCTGACTTGACCGGTAGACCCTTGGTTGGCGAAATTGTAGGGTTACGATCTTGAAGTTCGAAGAGCCGGCTAGCGGCACCGACGCCCTTCATCATTTCGCCATAGAAGCCAGACAAGCCGACCATACTGGAGCCAGCATATACAGTATACATCAAGAATGACGAGAGCTCACCGATCGAGATGACGCCATTCTTGACCATATTGCTACCGACATAGAGAATAGAGATGATGGTCAGGTTACCCATGAGGCCCGTACTTCCGTAAAAGGTGGCAGCAACCACGGCTTCTTTCTTTCCCAGAGCAAATATCCTCTTGATCTGACGGTTGTAGCGGGATGCTTCTTGAACCTCGCCGGCAAAGGCTTGACTAGTCCTGACGTTGCCTAACCTTTCCTCGGCGATCTTGGTCAGCGTCCCTAGATTCTTTTGGATTTTGCGACTGAGATTTCGTAGAGATCGACCAGAGAAGAACGCGACAAGAGCTACTGGTGGGGCGATCAAAGCAAGAATACCGGTAAGCTTTAGGCTGACAAAGCCCATCATAGCGAAGCCAGCTGCACCACTGACGAGCGCACGCAGACCATCGGACAGGTTCTGGGTGATGCTCTTTCCAACAATGATGGTATCAGAGCCAAGGCGAGAGATGAGATCTCCAACCCGGTTCGCATCAAAGAATTCGGCATTCTGGATAAATGTCTTGCGGTAGAGCTGTGATCGCAGACGGGCTACAATGCGCTCTCCAACAATTCGCAGGATGATGATACGGCCAAAGTTGAATGCAGCGCCAGTGGTCAGGACGCCAGCAAGAGCAAAGTAGAATACCGAGGGTGTCATTCCAAAGAGCAGGCCATTCGTGTTTTCTGTCGAAGTGGCAGCGTCGAGGATTTTGCCAATAGAGAACGGGACAGACAGTGAGATGCTGGATCCGACGAGTAAGAAGAGGAAAGCAATAGAGAGTGCGCCTAGTTCGGGCCGTGCGATGCTGATGAGCCTCCAGATCTCCTTCATCCCACCAGCTTTGCCTCCCGACCCAGAGCCATCTTTGCTGAGCTTTGCACTTAAATTGACCTGCTTGGCTTGAGCGGCCTTCTCGGACTGGGCAAAGCCCTGTTCAGCCTCTGGTTCGCCATCGTGCTCCTCAAGATCTACGATTCCTTTCTCTTTTATTTCATCCTTGTAAGATTTGCGTTGTTTGGTGAGTTTCGCGTCGCCTGATGCTTCAGATAAATACCGGGTCGCATTGAACATTCGAATTGGTTGTTGTAGGCCATTGTGGCGTATGGTGCCCGCAGTTGCGAATCGTGGGATCGATGACGCGAAGAGGCAGGCGGAACTTGGTGCTCTCCTAACGACTGGGGCGTTGAATATCGGTGTCGTAGCGAATCGTCTCAATGATGCCGGCTTCGTCAAGGAGATGCGCGACTGTATTTGTGAAAAAAGAGCTCCGTTACCAGGCCCATGCCAGGCCTTCGCGGAGAAAGCCAGCGGGCCGCGCATGGCTTGAATAAGGTAGAGGAGTTTACTACCTGGTCCTGAGAGAGAATTGGATCGTTAGCAAGTCATTCGTCATGGCGGTGGGCAGGCTGGCGAGAGGACGACTACGGCGGAGGTGATGATCAAAAGTTCGGCGTCTCTGATGACGACAGGACGGCTGCGGCGATCTTGCCCCGACACGTGCCGCGGCTACTCCGACAGCGACCCTGAGCCAAACAGCCCTACAGGAACCTCAACTCGCTTTTGTCTTTGGCGGGAGATCTCTGTTGCATATTTGTTACATATTCCGTACGATGCATCCGCTTCATGGCGTGTCTATGTGCGTTGTACTGCGTCATGAGTAGGTAGGCTGCAGCAAATTGGTACTCCGATACCCTCCGATGCCAGTCGTCCGCTATTCTCCCGTGCCAGCGGCCTTGTGTATAATAACATAAGGATGTCAAAGGCACAAACCTAATTGGGAAGTGTTGTACTATTCGCCATCAACTGACACGAAGCATAGCCACAGCTATGACTGCCGGAAGGTGAGCGTGATTGACTCATCTTCGCTCATCCAACCAGGGAGGTTACTCGGTATGCAATATAACTACGTAGCTCCGCTTGGAAAATCAAATGATCCATCGTTCAGGAGTTTCCCGAATAATCTCCACATTTGTTAATATCCAGTCCTTTACCATGGCATCAGTCGCTCCCATACAGCTGAATGGAGCAACTCTAGAAGGTGGGGGCCAGCTGGTCCGCATAGCCCTTGGTCTTTCCGCTCTCACCAAGAAACCAATCAGCATCAGCAAAATTCGTGCAGCACGTTCGGGGGGTGGTGGGCTAAAGGCTCAACATTTGACCAGCGTACAATGGCTCGGTGAAGCTTGCAATGCAGACACCAGTGGTGTAAAACTGAAGAGCAAGGACATTACCTTTGTCCCAAACGCCATTGAAGGATCCAACAAGCTCCTCCAAGCGGAACGGATATGCATCAAGCAGGCTACCCCTGGAAGCGTCAACCTGATCCTACAGGCCATATTGCCCTATCTTCTTTTCTCGGGTACTCATTCGCCGATAGCCGTTGAGATTATAGGAGGGACTAATGTGTCCAACTCACCATCGTGTGAATACATTGCTCAAGTACTAATACCCATGTTGGAGCTCATCGGTATACCACACATCGACGCCCAACTTCACTCAAGAGGCTGGTCACAGGGCACTACCAGTCTCGGAAGTGTTACCTACACCATCACCCCACTAAGTGGTAAACTATCGTCTTTCCAATTAGTCGCCAGGGGAGACATTGTAGGCGTGACAGCCACCGTCATCGCTCCCAAAACCACCGAACGGCAATTCTACAGACAATTAGACACTGCGTTCAAACGCTTCTTCGCCAACAACAAATTCACAAACGGGCTGGAGACGGAAATCAATTTTGAAGACTCACACCATGAAAAGAGGTACTACCTCCTCTTGGTAGCCACCACATCGACCGGTATGAAACTAGGCCACGACTGGCTGTACGATCGTGGTGTACGGCCCGACAAGCAGGACCAGGTTGTTTCTTCCATGGTTAAAACCGTGTCGGAGAACTTGTTAGCCGAGATCGAGCACGGCGGCTGTGTGGATGAGTATCTGCGTGATCAGTTGGTCGTTTATCAGGCCCTAGCTGAAGGACAGTGCCATGTTTACGGAGGGGAGAGGCCAGGGGGTCTCGTGAGTCCCAGTCTGCACGCTCAGACCGCACAATGGGTAGCTAAGCAGATCCTTGATGTCGAATTTGATGATCAAGGTAGATGCAAGGGCATTGGGTTTGATCCTAGTGTTGAAGCGAAATGCGGGAACCGAGAAGAAGATTTGGTGCAGGAGTTGGAGAGACTTGACATTGCCGACACGTGAGAAGCTTGCGCGGACGACGGGGTATATATTTCATTTTTCTCATACGAATTCTGGCAGTTTCATTTGCAAGCCTTTGGATTCTATCATGTGTCTTGGAGTGATCTAGTCAAGAACAATTGATTATAGATATTACAGTTGGTTGTCAAAAGCCTGCTTGTACAAGCCCGGACCACCCAAGCGCACTGCACGAACAGACTTTTGACAACCGACTATAGTACATATACACATAACTATATTGTGGTGTTACAAATGTGGGGTGGAGAACGGACACCAGCGTTGATGGTTAGGGCCCGTGCGCGAACTGCGACACTCATGTGTTATGTAAGGCCTCCCCACATAGCCGTGGCGAATCGAGAAACTTTGAATTAAGGCCGCTAACGGGACCGTTCTCAACGTTGTTCAAACTTGGCGGAACACAAAAGGATGGCCCTACTAGCTAGAGACGTTTGGGTTACTCGCCAGCACAATGGCAGCGCAACCATAGCATCACTATCACTGTGCGGACAGGAGTGCGCTTGTCAAGGGTGCTCATGGCTTGAAGAGGCAACATCTTGGGTGAATGTGGGTGGCGAGCCAACGACGTAATGATGCTCATACCAAGAGGATGATCAAGTACATACCGCATACTGATACTACATACGTAAAATCTTCCCGCAACGGAATGCGTGCGCAGTGTGAATGAGGACAAGGCTTCAACGTCCAGACACGGTGGTGGGGCTCTTGACACAGATGTGGCCAGAGGTTATCAGATGCCGGTGACCGAGGCCTCGGCGTCGACTCCATCTGATAATAGCTTTTGAGATTGCGCCAAGAAGTACTCGGGCTGGCATGGTCAGACGGCAACAAGGAGTAAGCCCGTCGGGAGCTGGTGGCGCCATGAAAAGCCGTCGGGGCACCATGATCAGGAGAGGCGAGTGGTGAGTGTGTGCATAGCGGCCTGGTTGATGAGCGTCTGGACGG
The DNA here is from genome assembly GCA_036172615.1 of Curvularia verruculosa. Classification (NCBI taxonomy): domain Eukaryota; kingdom Fungi; phylum Ascomycota; class Dothideomycetes; order Pleosporales; family Pleosporaceae; genus Curvularia; species Curvularia verruculosa. The sequence continues at coordinate 116,648 of JAWDHC010000021.1, read as the reverse complement.
TGTCATCGGGAAGAGCAGGGCAAAGACGGGAAGGGAGAGGAGCCCGGCTTCGGCGATCGGATCAGGTGGGCGGACGCAGCAATGGTAGCGTCATGGGTGAATGGCTATCCTGGCCATTGAAGCGTCGTGCATCGGCAGTGCTTATAGGCAGAGGAAAAGCGGCCGGGCGCGGCAGAGCCCAAGGCTCGTCACCACTATTCTTCTTCTTCATGCGCATTCCCTCAGCCACTGCAAAACGTCTTCTTGCACGACGCCCGGCGCCTTTTTCCTCGACTGCATCGTCCGTCCTGGAATTCCGCAGCCGCGTTCCTTTGTCAGCAGCAGCCAGCCAAGGTGAGTGAGTGTGTCGGTGTGATGCAACCATCTGATAAGCACAAATTCGGTGGTGCATGGAAAAAGCATCAGATCAGATAACTCCCCTCCCCCACATTGCCCTGCCATCGTGTTCCGCGGCTTAGCAAGCCACGGCAAACTGCGCGTCCTGGCAGACTGCATCTACCACTCGGATTCGACGTTGCATGGAAAGCCTGAGTAAGAGGTTGCTAACCATGGTTCGCGCTAGCACTTCTTTCCCCTGCGCCTTTGATAGCCCTGCGCCCACCGCCGCGACCTTATTATCCATCGCCCTCTCCTCCTCTTCCTCGTCCTTCACAACGCCGACACATGGCCTCCTCGACTCCCACAATGGCCGCCCCTATACCACACACTTCAACCTCGCATCCAAACGACCCTATCCCGTCCGAGCCCAAGACCCTTCCCCAATTGACCCTGTCGACGTCCCAGTCACAGTCACAACCCGAGCCCACGTCGCCCAAATCTTCAGGCGAAGCCGCAGCATGGACAAACAGCAGCGATGACTCCGAGGCTCCCATGACCCCAATGACCGAGCCTGATCACGCTGTCGACGAGGTCGTCGACAAGCTGCAAGCCCTACCCGCTGCCGCCGTTAATCTGGCGGAACAACCCCGGCCTCGGCGAGCCTCGACGACGCTGATTTCAGACAACCCAAATGATATCACACGCATACTGGGCGAGGGCGAGACAGCCACCAAGCTCATCAGCCAATGCTGCGGCGGTGGATGCTGTCTTCTCAAGACACTGGCCCCGGATTCCTCGTCGCCCAACTTCGTCCCCGTCGTCATTCCTGACAATCATGCCTTCCGCACCCTCAACCTGAAGCTGGGTCCCCTCGCTCTCGACAGCGAACTCACAGACACGATGCCTCTTCCACCCGTCAACATGTCGTTCGATCCTCTGCCCTCCAAAGACACAAAGTACGTTTCCGAGGTGCACAAGATGCCGCCCAAATACGTTCAGCCCCACCCGCCATACGAAGTCTACTCCGCCCCTCTGTACCACGCACGCGAGCTCACCAAGCCGGGCGCTGAGAAGCGCACAATTCACTTTGACATTGATGTCACCGACTACCCGGATGAAGGAGGTGTCGACTTCAAGGTTGGTGGTGCCATTGGCATCTGCCCGCCCAACTCGCAGGACATGGTCGACGAAATATTTGACATTCTCTGCATTCCCAAATTTGTTCGTGATAAGCCAGTCACACTCAAGACTTTTTCAGGGAGATGGCCCACCATCTGGGGCGAGGACCAGCCACGTGAGCTACTCACAACTCGCCGCGAACTCTTGACTTGGTGTACAGACATTCAGTCCAACCCGCCAACGAAAAACCTCCTCCGTGTCATGGCCGAGTACGCCGACGCTCCCAACGAGAAGAAGATATTGACCTACCTTTGCTCGGCTCAAGGCCAGGCTGCTTTCTGCGATCTGCGTACCAGCTCGCACTTCACCGTAGCACAGCTTCTCAGTGCATTCCCTTCGTCGAAGCCGCCGCTACCGCACCTTCTATCTGTGCTCACCCAGTTAATGCCACGATTCTACTCCCTCTCAAACGACCCCCACATCTCGTCCGCCCGCCCCGGCCTCCCAGGCACCCGCCGACTCATTGAAATGGCTGTCACTGTTCATGAAACACCCGATTGGCATGCTGATGGTGCTGTACGCACCGGTGTTGGCAGTGGCTTCATGGAACGTATGGCCCAGACTTTCATCACAACTGAAAACGAGGGTGTGGATCCTCGCAGCATCCTCGATCTCCGCATTCCCATGTTCCGTGGCCTCATGGCGAACCCTCTTTCAAAGCAGTTTGGCGGTGAAGGCCCCATGGTTCTGATCGGTGCTGGTGTCGGAATGGCTCCTTTCCGAGGTTTCATTCTGAACAGACTCAAGAACGCCAACTGCGCTAATAAGATTTGGCTGATTCAGGGTGTTCGAGACTCTATGCTTGATGAGTTGTACTCTGGTGAACTGGGAGATCATGAACGCGAAATCAAGAAGGTCGTTCAGAGCAGAAAGGTCAAATCCGGCTCCAACGAAGTCAAATACGTCCAAGATGAGGTCAGAGTACAGGCAGACATTGTATGGTTTGTCATCAATGCACTCGATGGACGCATCTTCGTCTGCGGCTCGAGCAAGGGCATGGGCGAAGGTGTCGAGGCTTCGTTGATTGACGTGGCCATGCAAAAGGGTGGCTTGAGTGAAGCACAGGCCAAGGAGTTCTGGGCCAAGAAGAAGGAGGACGGCCAGTACATTGCCGTAAGTTCACACCTCGCAATACTCTGTGCAGCAAAAACTAACTTTTATGCAGGAGACTTGGTAAACATCCAGCATTTTCCACGTCACATAATTGATTTACGACTTTCATTTTAAAAATACATGTAAACTTCCAGCATTCCCATCGCTTCAACATCGCCACGGCGTTTCACAAAAGGCGTCATATAGAAAGGAAACAAGCAGCCACGGACCTTTTATGCGCATTACCCAGGAATTTGGGCTGAACTTAGCTGGGCTATCTTCTGGGTCGGGATATTTGAATTTTATTAGACGAATCTGTCCGCAAGAGCACGGCGTTTATCGGGGTACAGGATTGGGGATTCGTTCACATTACAATAGTTGATATGTGACCATTATGATAGTGCAGAGTATCGATAGATAAAATAAGAGGACTTTCAAATATCGTTCGTCTTTTGATTGTCATTGGACCAACAACAAATAATCGCGCATCACTCAACAGAGCATCACGTCAGTACCATTGTAGCTATACTAGAACCAAACACCGTATGATCTAGACAAAAAGCCACGCTCAACATCACGATACGAAACATGCTTTTGATAGCATAAAGTCGTCAACGAGTCATAGACAGTTCGGCCTTCGCTCGGAGAAGACGATCGTCTACCCGCAGTCTAAACCCAATCCAGCATAGTGGCAAATATGGGACGAGTTCCGCGATGCAAGGGAAAGTTGAACGTCAGATTGAAGTGACGGAAGGGTTTACTCTGACGCCAAGGCCCGAGACATATCCGGACTACTGCTCTCCAATTCCTGTGTCAGAGACATGTCAGTTTCGTACGAAGGCGGTTTTTGCGTTCAAGGAGGGAAAAAAGAGAAAAAGAGGGCCCAGTTTTTCTCTGCTATTATATCACGAGAGAGCATGGGCGAGTGGTATATAGAGGGGGGCAGGGAGAGGTGCAAAGGGGAATTTTTTTAATATCATCGACTTTTACATCTTTTGCCTGAGGCACTGCCAAATACAATATCTAGGATCCAGGATAGGATTTTTATTTTGAAAGGGATACACTTGACCTGGTGGACCTTATCTTTTCCACTCCATCATTCGATATAGGACCCCCACGGTGGTCCTCCCCTTGGACTATATTCATGGCCACAGAAGCCGTCCGCTTCCCTACATCAAGGGACTTTGCAGATGGCGCCGCACATGCTCATCACGACGCCAATTTCCACGACGATGCTGCCTCTGAACGAACAACCGTCGAGCCCCTGCATCGAGCCCCGACCGCTGAAGACATAGTCAACCTGCCCACACGCACACTCTCCAACAATGCGGCTCTCGAAGAATACACGCAAGAAACCATTTCAGGCCAGATGATGCGCGAAGTGCGATCCAACGCCGGTAAAGTGGAAAGATACGATCTCGTCACGTTTGTCATCGACGACAAGGCCAATCCCAAGAACTGGAGCAAAGCGTTCAAGTGGTGGTGCACAATCTGTGTCGCCATAACCTGTTTCGTTGTAGCTTTCAATTCGGCAGTCATCACGGCGGATCTCGAGGGTGTGAGCGAAGAGTTTGGCGTTAGCGAAGAAGTATCACTGCTTACGATTACGCTGTTTGTCGTGGGCTTTGGTGTTGGACCTATGGTTTTTGCCCCTGCGTCAGAGATATGGGGGAGACGGCCGGTGTATGCTGTTACGCTTGCGTTTGCGGTCATTTTTACGATTCCAGGGGCTGTCGCGAAGAATATCGCTACTTTGTTAGTCACGCGGTTCATTGCTGGTGTGGCTTTTTCAGCGCCCATGACGCTGGTGGGAGGTACATTGGCAGATATGTGGAAGTCAGAGGAAAGAGGTGTTCCAATGGCGTTTTTTTCAGCCGCACCCTTCATTGGGCCTGGAGTTGGGCCCTTGGTGGGAGGATACCTTGGACAAGCTGGTGGTTGGCGCTGGCTATACTACATCCAGATCATCCTGAGCGGCATCGTGTGGATCTTGATCACATTCACGGTTCCTGAGACATATGCGCCCCAGATTCTCGCCAAAAGGGCAAAGAAGATGCGCAAAGAGACGGGCGACGACAAGTACGTCACGGAACAGGACCTTGACATGCGACCTTTCAGTCAGCGCCTGCAGCTGTTCCTCCTGCGACCATTCCAGCTGCTCTTCCGCGAACTCATCGTCTTCTTGATCTCGCTGTACATGTCTGTACTGTACGGTCTTTTGTACATGTTCTTCGTCGCTTACCCCATTGTCTACCAAAAGGGCAAGGGATGGAGCGCGGGATCAACCGGTCTCATGTTCATCCCACTCATCTGTGGTGTTTTACTTTCAGCAGCATGTGCGCCGATGGTTAACAAGCACTATCTCAAGCTCTCGGCGAAGCACAACGGCCACCCACCAGCAGAAGCACGATTGATTCCCATGATGTGCTCATGCTGGTTCATCCCAATTGGCGTTTTCATCTTCGCTTGGACCAGCTACAAGGACACTCACTGGGCCGGGCCTGCATTTGGCGGCGGAGCAGTTGGATTTGGCTTCATTTTCCTGTACAACTCGGCAAACAACTACCTGGTCGACTCGTACCAGCATCAGGCCGCTTCCGCACTGGCCGCCAAAACTTTCCTGCGTAGCTTCTGGGGTGCGGCAGTCGTGCTCTTTACGAACCAGATGTACGACCGTCTTGGAGACCAATGGGCGAGTTCTCTGCTCGCTTTTATTGGCCTGGCTTGCTGTGCGATCCCCTTCTTGTTCTACTTTTATGGCGCTAGGATCCGAGCGAGATCGCATTATGCCTACCATGAGGAGGAGAGCAGGGATGAAAAGGAGGTTGCGTAAGTGGCACAAGATGATTGGAAATTCCTCATGTGATGGCGTTATATACCATTTATAGAGTATGCCGGTGGTTGTTGAAAACTTTCTTTTCCTTTTTGTTACATATAGTGGTTGCATGCAGGAAATGGATCGACCGTTGTCCTGTACATATTTTAGCATTAGATGACTGTATGTAATTGATCAATAAGTGCATTACTAGTTTTATTGCATATCCCCTGTCTGAGAAGGTGAGTTAGAACGAGCAAAAACGACTGCGCGAATTCGCAAGTTGAATCGTCATTGACAAGGGAATGTCCAGATGTGGTGATGCCATAGTCGAGGGCGATGGTGAAGACCTCGTCTAATGTTGTCAAGTCGCCGTCTGAGATGTACCTATTTTGGAGGTCTTAGCTCGCCAATACATAGTAGAGTGTTTATTTTAGATGCTAGTATGACAGTGTAAGAACGTGTAAGACTTCGCTGTATATAATTTATTTACATTATTTTCATCGTTAGCTAGTAAGGTGGTTAGCCGTATAATGGAGGTCTTGTCCCGTCCCTTCTGTCCCTCTCCTTTCTTTTTGCCTTTCTTTTCTTCTTTCTCTATCTAGCTATTCAGCTATTAACTATCAACTATGTATCTATACCTACTCCTAACAAAGATTTGGTCATATATTGCGCTGATTCGATCTCTTGTTCAGACTTCTACATCTCTAAAGAATGGTTCATGGGAACAGATTCACTAATGCGACCGACCTGCAACTGATTACGCAACAAGGAGGCTATAAACAGTTGATGTCATCGGTCATAAAGACGGACCTGATTCATGGAGGATGGGGATTCGTGCAAACTGCTTAGGTTGTCAGCTGTTGTTTTTCAATCGCATTAGAGATGTAAGACGATTTTGAGGCTGTGTCGTCCGATTACGACACGGCGGGCTAGTGCCTCGAGAGGTAGTTTCGGCATGGAATCTGGAAACTATAGCTATACAAGAACTACAGACACAAAGTTCTTTTCAGGGGGAGGTATCTGTGAGCTTGTGTTCCAGCGATCACGAGGAGAGATTGAGACTTTGGTATCAACGACAGTCCAGGCGTGCCAAAACGCACAGTATAGTGGGATGGTTTCACGATTCGCAATCCGCTTTCTGCACGATCCACAAACATAGCCCTCCAACCGGCCCAGGCCATTGCTGTAACCAATGGGCGAAGCTAGTCCTGTATTTTCACAGGCACTACCATCTAGCGTACCATTGTACAACGTTGATAAGCGAAGGCTGAGATCAGCTGCATGCAATTGCTCAGCCCCAGTTGGAACATCCGAGCTTTGCAGTATATACAAAAGTCATCAGGCTTCCAATCCAATCTCTTTCCAAGCCCTGTCAACATATCCGTTAAATCTCCCTAGGACCTCAATTTCATTCAAGATTCTTCGTTAGTTCTTGACCATGGTTAAGAATTCTGGTAAATACAACCCGGTTGGTGTCTCCATGCCGATATCTTCCCCGACATCTCCGACCGATTTGAACGACCATCCTGTCAAACCCATTAACCGCCAAGTTCATCATCGCCGGTTGTTTTGGACCGAGATCTGCTGGCGCTTGGCCGCTACCCTTATCTTCAGCATCGTTGTAACGGTCATTCTTTATACTTTCTCCCTAAAGGGCGTCCTCAGTCGTTGGGAGAAACGCTGGTTCAATGCGCTGACCATCTTGTTCTCGTCGCTGGTGAGCCTAAGTATGGGTTCGCTTATCGGCTTATTAGGCAACATGATTCGTTGGCCTCTGCTAGCACGCAAGCTTCACACACCAGTTGATGTAATGCGACCTTATAACTAATACTGATGTCTTGTTATACTGATAGGTTCGATTAGGCCGATCTGATTCTAGGCATGTCCAGTCCTACTGGAGCTGTTAGGCTCATATGGATACATACCGTCCACAAACGAAAGTGGTGTGTTACTACGGTGGTCGTTATGGTTTACTTACTCGTCAATATCATCGGCCGACTTAGCGTTGCTACGTTCGGATTAACCTTTGATTTGACCGAACAGCCAGGTATAGAGTACCCTACCAGAATAACCAATTGGACCACAAAGGGCTGGTTTGATGATTCAATGCTCATGGATCCAAACAATCCATCCTATTACTCTCAAAATGAGTCTGATTTTCTTGATCAAAACCTCCGTAAGTCTGAAAATAGTAGCCGATTGCGTCCGTGGAAGTACGTGATAGATGACAAGGGTAGTGCGCCTGAATCGTTATGCAATGATAGGTCTTTCGAACGTCCCAGGTAGCGACTTCGATTCGAAGAATCCATCGACTTATAACACGACGAATATAAATGGACATGGCTTGAACCGTATGGTTGATGGGAATAACGTAACTTACTCGTACAAGTTGAAAGAGTATCGCAGTGAAGAGCTCAACTCATCGACGAGTGATATACTTCATAGTTCATCCAGGTGCATCGGGAAAGGTGTTTATATAGGTGAAGACGGCAAGATAGTAGGAGATAGCAGTAAGCATTACCCTCCACTCGACTATGTCCTCAGGCTACTTACCATAGCGTACTTGATCAGTTTAAAGTAATCCCAATGAAACATCCCAGAATATTCTTCAAGAAATATATGATAACTACAACAGCCCCCGAGATGATATTATATGGGCAGCTTGGATTGATCTCGAAAGACTGTTTGAAGACTCACCATGTGCGACAACATGTAAGGACCACCATTCATCCTACAAGTCCTGAGTTTTGACGGTAAAACTTTAGATCTCTACACTGAATCTATGAAGGATCGGGAATCGCCATCAGCCCGTAATGTGGCAATATTCAACTGTTATACGTGTACTAGCCATAATAACGGCATACCGGGACTCGGGCAGCTTGAATCATCACACAGTGCCATATACGGTGTCTCAAATCTTCTTCACCGAATTGGTTCTTATGACAGTGCTTTTGTAGGAGGTAGCACTGGCCAGAGTGATTATTCTACCAGAGTTTACTCTAGTTCGGGCAAGAGCGAGCATTTCGCATACAACCTCACAATCGCGGCTACGAAAGATGGAGACACCGAATTCAACCCAAAGAGCGGTATTGCGCCCCAGGCTATTCTGCATGCTGCACACCTCGCGGCACGTCTTCCTCTTCTTACCATCCTGGGTGCTGAAACCCAGCTGCCAAAGGTGAACCGAAACCCAAATGAATCTGAGCGGCGATTCGTGGATGTCAGATTGAAGGTCAACTTCAAGAAACCAATTGCGGTACTTGTGTGTATTTTTGGAGGACAAGTGTTGATTATTGGAGTTGTTCTTTTCTATTGCAGGAACGTTTTCATACGGGATTATGCAAGCAACTTTTCTGTCGCAAGATTGTTGAAAACGACCATGGACAGTGTAGAAGGAATGACTGCGCATACAGGTGAAGAAATTAGGGAATATCTAGATAACAAAGGCGTGATGATGAGATATGGAACGCGACGGAAGGACGACGAGGCTTTGGAGGTAGATATGTGGAACGATGTCGAGGAAAAGTTCCCAAACGCTGTGTATGCATAGGAAACAGTGTTATAGTCTGCACTGGCGGCGGCTATAGAAAGCCTTGAGCCTATTGCTTATTAGAAATGATTCTCTTTCTTTAATCCTGGCCTGATTAAAAATGATGCTATCGCACACATGAACCCGCTTGCCAAGCGCTTTTGGTGCTTCCTTTGTTCCCAGACGGTCCTTTGATCAGCCTATCCCCAAAGGTTTATTATAGATATGTTTACCTGAGCTGCTCCTCTATCCAAGACGCAGTAGTCCAATACAACAACCACCTTGACCACCAATCTTGGGGGCTATCTCACCTCCATGGATATGATTTGAGCTACATTTTTGAAGGCCAGCAAGACAACAGATGATAGGACTTCTTTCACATATCTTTTATTGTACTCAGCAGAGATTTATGAACGAGTAATGTGGTCCTAAAGTTGTTTTTCTTATCACTTTAGCATCGGTTAAGATGTTGGCATTAAGTGTGTATTGTGGCAGCAATGTGAGATCGCAGCACAATACAATAGAGGGAATAGACATTAGAATCGTAATTTGTGAGCAAACAAGGTGCGGCAGAATCGTGGCTGACAACAATGGTTTTTTGGATGGAAATTGGTTGATTTCTCTCTGGCTACAATGAATGTCTGCTACATGGCGAGCCCAAAAACTTGCCTAGTGAGCCGCACTACAGCACGATATGTGTGCGAAAGATGAAAGAAAATTACATTGCAGGGCAAATACGATAATGAAGCCGTGATATGCATCGTGTAGATGCTAGATTGACGTTAACGCTCGATTAGCTGGATCCCTCCTACTACCTAATAGTCGAACTAACAAGATTTCGATGCGCGTCTCTACTTCAGCTTGCTCATTCTTCCAACAGTAGGCTAAGTACTAATATTGTTTCGAAATAGGTTGTGTTATGAATAATTATGTCTCACTATTGAGTGGTTAATAATCAAAGTCTTGGGTAGTATAATGATTAGCCGATCCGAATGCCAGCCGGCGATCCTGGAGTTGCCGGAGTGGGGCTTCAGCGAGCGGAAAGCCCGATCGAACAACACTCCACCAAGCGCGCCTATCCGGCCCATCTTGACTTGCGACGACTTTCCCCCGAGCTTCGACCATGGATGAGCTAAAAGAGCAGCATAATCCCCATGCGACCAATGGATTCATGCAGAGCACGCCACCACGTGCTGATGTCGATGAGATTTTGAGGCGCAAGCGGAAGGCCAGAGAGTACAAGGTACGCTATCCGGATGCGACGTGATGTGGAACGTGGGAGAGCGCGGTAGCAAGAAGGAGAGAGGGAGATGAGAAGAAGAAGAGTCGCGACGGCCGCCAGATGCTAGCTTGGGGGATTCAAAACAAACTGCCGCCTCTCTGGTTTGCCGAATTGGGCTATGACATCCGGCGCATTCTACCACGGCCCCACGGAGTTGCGCTGACTCTTGATTCTCCTGCAGGCTTGTTACCCGTGTCGACAGCGCAAGGTCAAATGTGACCAAAACGTGCCTTGCAAGACGTGTGTTGTTCGCGAACACCCCGAACTTTGTACCTACCACCCACCCAGCGAATCGCACCCGCCTGCCAAACGGATAAACCTAGGCGTCGGACAGAACAACGGGCATGACTTCTCCAACGGCCTCGTTCATATACATGGCGGCACGGTCACGCTGCCTCGAGAGGTGCGCATACGCAAGTGGAAAGGGCAATGTATGTAGGCTGACCTTGGCAGGATTGGGAGCGCATCTGTGGCAAGCTTCAGCAGGCCGAGAAGTCGCTCAACGACCTGAAGAATGCAGTAGGAAGTGTCGCAGAGATACCACCGCCAGCAAATGGCTTTTCGCCAGGAGACGGATCTGGAAACACCCCTTTGGCAGCCGCAGCGCCTATGGACGGCGAGCAGAGCCACGTACGAACCCAAGGGATACACACGCGCAACGATATCACCGGCCAAACCATACATATCGGGCCCAGCTCGGTTCCGGCACTCGTCATGGCTTTGGGAAGGGGAGATACACAATGGGCACCCGGGGTGCAGGACCTGCTGGGCAAGAAGAGCATGCTACCAATATTTGGTCTGGATAATGAGAGCGCCACATACCCGTTTGTCGACTTATGGGGGCTACCTCACGGATCTATACTACGCGCCCAAGAGCTAGCCAACGCGTTACCGAGCGACTCTGAATGTCTCAGCTTCTTCCGCAGCTATCGTGAAACTGCACACGTCGTCTACCCCGCCGTTGCTGACATCGAGGCCATCGAATCAGACCTGCTACTGTTTCTGATCAATCGCGCAAGTTCACAGGGCACCAATGGCATAACAGACCAACAAATACACGGCAAAGACTTCCATTGGATAGGACTGGTCTTTGCAATACTCGCCTCAGGATGTCAATGCTCCAATCTGTCCAGGCGAGAACGGGAGTTGACCTCGCAAGTCTACGTATGCTGCAGCTTCGAGTGCTTACGCTTCACCAACTTCCTGTCACATGCAAACATCGAAAACATCCAAACGCTGCTCATCCTCGGAAACGTCATTTCGAACAACATGAACGCCGGCGTTGCTTGGAGTTTGATGGGGTTGACGGTTCGTCTTTCGCAGACGCTGGGGTTACATAGGCAATGCCCGCCATCAACGCCCGTGCAGCAAAAGGTTATCCGAAGCAAGGTATGGTGGGCACTACTTTGGCAGGACTCGCTACTCTCAGTCTCATACGATAGAGCTTCGTCGACTACGACGATTGATCACACCGTGCCAATGAGCCAGCACACAGCGCCAGGTACAAGGACGTATGTCGAGAGCATGTATCGCCTATGTAAAGTAGGTCTCGATATTGTGCGCGAACGTCAGAGGCCACAGAATTCGCACGATGCGCTCATGAGAATCACCGAGCATCGTAATGAGCTCCAGGAGATCATGATAGACGCAGCAGACTATCTCAAAGATTCTCGGAGATGCCGTTCAATGCGAGATCAGCTGGAACATTGGGCGTTATACCTCCACATTTCATACGTCACCTCTGAGCTGTGCCGGCCAGCCATAAGTCCAGCAACGGCTAACCTGGATCTTTCCAAAACGTTGCGCAAAACGTGCATCGATAGCCTTACGAATACTGTCGAGGCTTTCCTTGGCTTACAAAACATGACGCCGTTCGCAACACGGTCTTGGTCTGCTGTACATCGCTCTTTGAGTTCTGCTCTTTTGCTTGGAATTCTCGGCGAGCACAATCGCAACGAACGCGCACGAGGTCTTCTACAAAACGTGATCCAGGTCCTCACAGATGTCACCAAGGATGTGGATCCTGCCGAGCTCTCTACACCAATCACGCGGTCTGTCTCAGCACTCGAGCGGCTGCTCAGAATCACATCAACCCATACACGTAAGACAAGCGAGACTGGGTCACAAGCATCGCCTACCATGCACGTCTTCACGGCGCACGACATCAACAACGCACTTGCCAACGATGCGGATAATATGTTTTCGCAATCTCCGCTGGCTGGGCTAGAGCTGGACTCATCGCCATATGCCCTCATGGAAAGTATTGTATGGGGCTCGCACAAATCGCCATAAGGACCCACGTGCGGAAGAGGATGTGTTTGCAAGCTAAGGCGATTCTGTGATACCCCAATGAGTATAAAAAGCGGCAAATTTGATGCGGCAATGATGGAAGCCATTTTTAAAAGTTGATTCATCATGATCTTCTTCTTTTCAACATTCTTTTCTTATTATGCTTACTTGGCTTAAAAAATCATGACGGAATGGTAGTATTTTGGTGGAGTTTCAAGGCGGGAATAAGATGCACATCGTCTGGGATGAGCTCTGGGGTGTTTGGTGGAAAATACGAAGAAAACAATAATGGTAGAGAGCAAAAATACTTTGCTCGTCATATAATGAATACATTTATTAGCCCAGATGCATGCATGTCCGGAGTGTGTTAATGTGGCGGCGCCTACAGCTTGCCGCAAGGGCTAGCATGACGTTGCTTAAGCGAGCAATTGCGTGTTGGACCCTGGCAATCGTAGTCATGATTGCACGCCGCTGCCTTGGACCCAGTGCCTATCACTTTTCCTTGGATGGGCTCTGACGCGCATTCTTCCTAGAGTTCACCAACGGCTCAGCTCGCCATCCTTCAGCTACGCCTGCGCCCTCGCCATGTTTATGCTCCGCAACCGTAAGTGCTACTTTGTCTCCTTGTTCCTTGCCCGCACCTGCGCCTGCCCCTCCCCCGCCATGGCTGCGACGACACTAACACTACATCACCAGTTGGTAAACTTGTCTTTGGTGATAACTCCAAGGAAACCATTGTCGAGATCCCCCAGGGCCAGCTTTACCTTGTCCGACCCCGCTCCGTCAAGGGCTACTCGGAGCTCATATTCAAAGACGCCGCAGCCACCATCCGCCGCACAGGACAAGAGTTCCAGTACCAGCTCGTTGTTCAACGCGCATACGAGGAAGGCGAGGAGGACTTGATCGCTGAGGAAAACGAGGACGCGGCTTTGGATGCGCTAGCTGGAGACAAAGACGAGAAGATATTCCTGCTTGACGAGGACCTTCGCCTTCGCGACGACGTACGCTCCACTGGAGAGAAGATCTTTGCCTGGCGCGACCTAAGCGGCGACGTCGACGACCTGTGGGAGTTTGTGTGTGATCCCTCAGTTAAACCGGAAACTGCCGCCCTCTTTGAACGCGTTGCTCTGCAGTGCCAGTACGAGAGAAAGTTCAGGCGGAGCCACGAACACGCGACTGAAGACGACCTTGCTGCGCTTGCTTACTACGAAGAACCGATTCCCGACGCAAGCCCCGTTACCAGCCCTACAAGCTCAACTGTCTTTGCTCGACCCATCGAACCCCCGACCGCCGAAGACCTGTTCCCTAACACCACAAAGGAAAAGATGGCGAAGAAGGTTGCTGGCAAGGGCACCATCCCAGAGCCTGAGGAGGCTACTGCCGCGCCCCCATCTGCCGCGCAGCCAGAAGCCGTCGAAACATTGGTTGAGGGCGATGCTGAGCTCCATCTCTTTGACTTTCCATCGGGCACATTCATCAAACAGGATGACAAGGTCAACGTCACTGTGACTGAAATCGGCGACTGGAACTACTGGTTACACATTGTTGGAGAGGATCGCGAGTGGCTCGGGCAACCCATTGTGGAGGACATTAACCCAGTTTTCAACTACGAATACAAGTCTTTCATCTTCAATCACTACCTCGAAGACGGCTCTGCATACTCATGGCTTCTGAAGTTTACCGAACAGGAAGAACTGGAGAACATGCAGCAGGGTGTCATGCAAGCACTCTGGGAGCACTTGAACAAGATGAAATGGGGCAAGGCAAAGGACACTGACCGCGAATACGTTTTGGAAGCATTCCAGGACTTGACTATGGAAGATGCTCCAGAAGAAGAGGAGGAAGAGGAAGAGGAGGAGTATGATGAAGAAGAGGACGAGGAGGCCAACGATCAGCGCAGCGAACACTACGATTCAGATGAGTCGGAAGATGACGTCGAAACCAGCCCCAAGGACGGAGACGTAAACTCGCAGCTGGCTGTAGGCTACAAACATGACAGGTCATTCGTCGTGCGTGGCGATAAGATTGGAGTCTTCAAGCACACGCCAGACAACCAACTACAATTCTCTACCACCATCTCAAACATCAAGACCCCCAAGGGCAAGGCTTTCAATCCTCACAAAGTTATGCTTCATCAGCAAGACCGAGACATGATTCTGCAGAACTTGGATAACCCCAACAACCTCTACCGAATGGATCTTGAGACTGGTACTGTTGTGGACGAATGGAAGGTGCACGACGACATTCCGGTCAAAGTCTTTGCGCCCGAAAACGTATGTAAAATTGTCGTATTTAAGCACTGGCATGTACTAACAGTTTTTAGAAATTCGCTCAAATGAGTGGCGAGCAGACATTCCTCGGTCTCTCCGACAATGCCCTCTACCGGGTAGATCCTCGCCTGGCTGGTAACAAGCTTGTCGATGACCAGCTCAAGCAATATGCTACGAAGAATGCGTTCTCGGCAGCTGCAACAACAGCCAAGGGCCATATCGCTGTAGCTTCTGAGAAAGGAGACATTCGTCTATTTGACAGGCTTGGTATCAATGCAAAGACCCTCATCCCCGCGCTGGGTGATCCCATTATTGGAATGGATGTCTCTGCAGATGGTCGCTGGGTTCTTGCTACCACAAGAACTTATCTCCTCCTTATCGACGCACTTCAAAAAGGTGGTAAGAATGACGGCAAACTTGGCTTCGAAAAGTCATTCGCCAAAGACGACAAACCACAGCCTCGCCGTCTTGCTCTGACGCCTGCCCACGTTGCTCAGTTCCAACACGAGACCAAAGCGCCCATATCCTTTACCACTGCGCGCTTCAACACAGGTCTTGAGGACAAGGAAACCTCCATTATCACTGCCACAGGTCCTTTTATTGTGACCTGGAGTCTCAAGAAGGTTTTGGCCAACCGCAAAGATCCCTACAGCATCAAACGCTACGCTGAGGAGGTCAAGGCCGATAACTTCAAGTTTGGTTCTGACAAGAACTTGATTGTTGCACTGCCAAACGAGGTTGACATGGTCGCAAGAAAGGCGCTGCAGCGACCAACGAGGGAAAGTATCATGACGCCGAGTCGTATCGGAGCTGTAAGAAGAGGTGGAACGCGGGGAAGCTACCTCGGTCGAAACGATATTGTAAACAGTCCTTATTAAGGTTTGTGACAGAATGGTACGACTAGGAGCTTATGCAGGAAAGAATGCAGGGGATGCTGGTGACAAGGATCTCTAACAGTGGGGGCAGCGAGTAACGGGCGTTGGCGTTCTGCTACTTTTCTCTTCTTCCATGTTCTGTCAAGCAGCGCAAACGACGCAGCTGGTAAACTGGAGTGACATTGCGTGTTCTTTTTTCTCTCTTCACGACGATATCGGTCTTGGATTAGCCAGACGATTTAGCGATTCCCCTTTCCTACCCGTGCCCTCAATCTTTCCGTCCCATAGATGAAGAGGATAACGAACTGGTCGAAATTGATATGCTCCGTGACTGAGTGGTACTTTGCAGACAGAGGGACGATTCATTCGCGTGACCGTGACATGTGCACGGGTTGCTCGCCAGCGCAACGCCAGACACTTTTCTTGGTAGATACTGCACCTACTGCCTCGGTGGTCAGAAAAAAGAAAGTAACCCATCGCAAGTCATATGCATGCAAGCAGTACCTGAGCAAGAAGCCAATAATACAGCACGTTTCTTTAACCTATAAGCCAATCACAACCCCCACGAAGCCGCTTACTTTTTTCCCCATGCCGACCCGCCGCGGGCGCGCCCCCAACCTTGGCACACGACCTCAAATGGACCTCGGCATGTAGTTGCGACTCCACCAGACGCCATCACCGACACTTGTTTTACCCCGGAAGCCCACCCACTCCGCCTTTTCCCCCGTAGCATCATCACCCTCCTACTTCCCCATTCCCGTTCCTCTCTCTCCGCCCACGAAACTAGACACACGTGCGCGCCGCTCATCGCAAGCGAAAAGAAACCCACCACTACCTCGATCGCTTCCCTCCCAGCTCTATCTACACAACATACGCAAGCAACCATGTCCGACAGCTTCACACCCAAGCAAGTCGCCGAGCACGCGAGCGTCGAGAACGGCCTATACATCATCATCGACGGCGACGTATACAAGATGGATTCTTTCGTCGACGAGCACCCTGGCGGCGCAAAGATACTCAAGAGAGTGGGAGGAAAGGATGCGAGCAAGCAGTTTTGGAAGGTGAGTTTCCTACCTGCCCCCTATACATACACTCTCTCTTTTTTTATGGCGCATTTACTTTACTTTACTTTACTTTACTGCTGCTGTTGCTGGAGTGGAATACAGAAGGCTAATAGAAGTACAGTATCACAATGAGGGCGTGCTGAAGAAGTATGCGCCCAAGTTGAAGATTGGGAGCGTCAAGGAGGAGGCCAAGTTATAGATTTTTTGTTTGAGTTTGTGGGAGGTAAAGATGTAGATGTTCTTGGGGGGGAATGATAATAATAGACATGGGCTTTGCTGGCGGCGAAATCGTTTTGTTCGAATGTTTTGTTCGTTGCATGAGCGATGGCAAAGCGTGATTTTTCATGTCTCGTTATCGCAAAGCTATCATGGGCATGTGTAGCAACGTTGTATGTATGTTTGTGAAGAACAATGAATAGAAATTACAAAAAAGGTCAGACTCCGCGCATGTGTCTAGTCTATGTACATGACATGGGTTGGTATACTGCTGGCTGGTTACTGCTATCTCTCTCTCTCTCTCTGCGACAATAAAACAGGACTATGATGGTTAAAAAAACTCGCACGCAATAGTAATGATAAATGCCGTGGGTATCGTGAGTCGAAGCGGAAGAAATAATGAAACAAATCAAAAACGCCGGTGTACCGCCTTGTTGCGTAAAACAACACAGGAAACTCAAATATACGCCTGAAAAAACCCCCGCATTCGTTGCCGCGTGAAACAAAGGGAAAGTTGATTTCGCACCATGTCGGAGACGAGACAGTGCGTTTGATGGTTTGCCGTCATCGTCGTGGATGCATCGACAATAACACACTCAGAAACAGGTCCATCGCTTCTTGATGCCCGGCCGAGAGTCTGGTCTCGGGACAGGGCTCGTCCTTGGTCTCCTCGCGTCTTGTTGTTTTTGCTTCTCCTTGATGTTGGCCAACTCGTCGTCATCGTCGTCATCGTCATCGATGCGATAACGCCGGACGGACCCCACATCAGACTGGTCTTTGTCGTAGAACTTTTCTTGAGGCCCAGACACACATCTAGGTGTCATTCTTCGCAGGAACCCACGGAGTCCGCTGTTGGCTTTGTCGATTCTCTCGTACTCACGTTTGCGAGTGCATGGTGATGTCCAGTGCATAGTTGTGTTTGTCTTTTCCTGGACCATGGAGTCATCCTCGGTTTGTCGGTGCGTGTCTGTTTCTTGGACGACGCGCAGACTGTCCATGCTGAAGCGTGTAGCGTTGCTTGGGAAGCCGGACGCGTCGCCTTGAGACAGAGCTGGCGAAGGAAGGCCCGAGTGGGATTGATACGAGGGGTTGGAGAACATGCTGCAGCTGCGAAAGTGGAGGGCGAGCACGTCGTCAACGTCTTGGGGGAGGGTTGCAGGCGGGCCTTGGAAACTCTTGATTCGGTAGTGGCGCGCTGGTCGCGAAGGGTCTACAATGGTGCACGAGGTACGTCGGGAGGAGGGCTTTGAGCCATGGCCGCGGCTCTTGGATCTGTTGGTAGAGTTCTCAGAGGATGAGGTTGTGGATTGCTGGCGTAGTGGTCTTGAGCGCTGCTCTGATACGGGTCGTCGTTGGTCCATGTTGGAGGCTTGGAAAGAAGAAGTGGATGATGGCTCCGTGGTCGATTTTCCGGGCCTTTGTCGGCGAGGAGATGTGGTATTGCGCCTGTGAAGTGGTACGGGTTGTTGTTGTTCACTGAGGATCTTTGAATGTTGGGGTTCAGCGAATCCACTGTCTATTCGGTCCATTGTCGATCCATAGAAAGAAGGATTTTTTTCAAAAAGGATAGTGACGTAAAGGTGAGATATAGTTTTGTCGGTATGGCACCGTTAATATCGACTTGGTTGTTGATAATTTCGGTACTCGTCTATATCGGTCGTTAGTATCCAAATAGGCAGGTTCTGTGCTCAAGGGGTAAAACGCCCATACCAGCAGCCAGCGCCAACACGCGAAATGAAGAAGATGCGGTAGTGGCACGTAGAGCCTCACTCATAAACGGGGCGTAAAAGCAGAAGCTAGAGACAGGAAGCCGAAATCGCTGCGAGGGTTATGCGACACCAAGTAGTTTGTCGGAGGGGGTCAGGTCAGTCAAGTGACGCCGTGTGCGCGACCCGCCTGGAACTATTGGAATCAACCGACTCGATCAGTAGGCAGAGCAGGCGGCTAGGGACTAGTATATAAAGAAAACGGATCCGAAGGACCAAAAAGTTAATGCGAGCCGGTGGTTGGCCCAGACCTAGCAGGGCCTGCAAGAGAGGCCGAAAGGGCCCTGGGACAAATGTTTAACGAGTTTGAGCCGAGCGCGCGTGGGCGGGCCTGTCCTGTAGGCCAAAGGGACCAGTTCACCGCCTCACAAGATTTGGCTATCTCGCGGGGGGACTGGTTGTTTGAAAGCGAGTTAGCGGCGTGATTTTTCAGCGAAAAAAACTGGGGAAGAAGATGTGGAACTAGCTTCCGTGCGTGTGAGACAGAACAGCATGACAGGTGCACTAAATATGTCACAGATGAAGGCGCACGCCTCGTGAAAAGACACCAGGAAGAAGATGAGAGATAGGGTATTTGAGAATGATGAGCATGGCGATGACATGGCAGTGATTAGCATGTGAAAGCGGCGTGTTGGAGGTGTGCATGTCTGTCCTTGTGACAGGTTGAGGCGTGGGATGGGGGGCGAGACGATATCGAATAGCATGAAGCAGCCTCGTGTATTGACTAGAGACACACTAGACAGGCCAGTTCCGATTCTGCATGGGCGGCGGGTAGGACCGAATCAAAGACGAGAACGGCACACCAATCGAGACGAGGCCAAGATCCACGCGCTCAACTTTGGCAATCCTAGGCGGAGAGAGACAAGTGAGCCAGAGCACGTCAGGACGTAGCTGCAGGGACGATCAGAGCATGTCAGGGCCGTCGACAAGGCCCTAATTCCAGTGTCGCGGGATGCGCTACAGATGGCGTACCCGTGTTGGTTGTCCGCGTATACATAAATAGGACAGCGATATGTATAGAAGTTCCGGAGCGCGTACATGGATAAAAGGGGATTCTGGCGCAGATTACCGCGGCGAATGAGTGAGTGGTGAGAGAGGGACGAACGTGGTGTGCTGTGTGGAAGGGCGGCCCGCTGTCTGACTGCTGTCGGGTGTGGGTGCGAGAGAGGTGGGCTAGGCGGACTAGGCGACCTGGCGCCAGGGACGGCGCCAATGACCGTGTCATGCGGCGCGGCACAGTGCACCAAGACGATTCTTCTCAAGCTTTGCCGCTCCGTCTTACCTCAGGCGGCTAGCAATGAGCTGCACTGCGTCCTCGTTCGACGAGATCGGCTTCCTTCGCACGTGCGCGCTCCTCACGAACCCCTCTGCGACTCCACAGAGCACACCGCGGCACCGCGGGCGCAAAAGGGCGGTATGATTTGGCATCTTCGCCGTGATTTGCCCTGATGACGGTCTCTGTTGCGCAATATCGTCCCATCCAGCATCCACACAGACATGCTCTCCCGTTTCCCCTAACGCATGGTGCGTGCATCGTTCTGCCATACCCAGACGAGAAACAAACGGGTGCACGGCTATCGACCGACTATTGTGTAGTATAGTAGCCCCTCTTATTGTATTTCATGGTAAAACGTTTCAATCACGCCCGCCACCTCTTCGGCGGCTTCGAGACAGTGCCAGTGCCCGATGCCCTCGAGAATCTCCAGCTTCTTCTCACTGCTGCCAATCTCGCCAAACATCTTCTGGCACCCCTCGAGCGGCGCGCTCTTGTCCTCGCTGCCAGCGATAATCAGGACTGGCACGCCGATGTCGCCGTACTGAGGCGGCTTTGCACCAACGATGACTCGGCAGTTGGAAATGTAACCAGCCGGGTCCTGTGACAAAAGCAACTCGCGGATCATGGCCTTAGTGAGTGGAGAAGCTTTCTTTCCGACCGCTGCTTGCGGGATGCTGTCGGCCATGGGCTGCATACCGTCTTTCTGGACCGCCTCAATCCGTTTCTCGAAAACGGGACCCAACCCAGGGTTGGGGTACACGGGACCAATGAGTATGGCTGCGACAATACGGTCACTGCGTTTGGCGGCCAGGTGCGCGCCCACGATCCCATAGCACAAGTTAGCCTTTTTGTTTGTTTGCTTGCCATGGGAACTCATCGTGATGTCTTTGGTATTGTTGTCGTTGTTTTTCCCTAAAATGTGCAAGAAAGAAAAAGCATATACATACCCTCCCATGGAATGTCCCACAAACACTGCCTTGTCTACCCCGACCGCATCCAGAATCCCCACGACATCCTCACCCAGCGTCTCAACGCTCTGCTCGACAAACGTGTACGGCGACCGTCCGGCTCCCGTGTTATCGAACGTTATGCAGCGGAACCCGCTGGCAACCAGCTTCTGGCATACCGCATAGTAGTAGTTTTGTGACGAGCCCAGACCATGCATCATGATCAGTGTCTCGCGCGCTTTGCCGTCTGCTGGCTTGAGGTCTGCATAATGCATGCGCTTGTATCCGAGGCGGAGAAAAGGCATCGTTCTTGTCTTTCCCCTTTTTTTCTTCTCGTTTATGTATAGCTAAGTATAAATTGTGTTGTGGCGCGGATTTTTAAGAAACAAACATGTCCGTCCAAAGGGGATGATGGTGATGAGGAGGGAATGCTGTGCTTGTGTCAACGAACCCGATCGAAGCCGCACAAGAGTCGAGGGTGTGCGTGTGTGGCTGCAGTGACGTCATATGCTGTGGCTGATACAGGCATCCGATAAGGAGAGAGGGGGGTGCCGAACTCATACCGCAATTCTTACAGACAAAAACAACACTGAGCAAGGTTACATTGACCAATGCTACCCTTTGATCATTCACTTTGTGCGAATGGTAGGTATCTCTTGGATTGTAGCACCTCGGCATGGGGAGCAATCAGACTGTCTTACTTATGACCAGGGCGACGAGTTTCCTCTCAGCTGACGAGAAAGATGTTCACATTTTTATGTATTAACACATGGATACAAAACAACAGAACCTCCCAACCCCACCCAGACCCAGACAAGCGCTAAATGACCAAGAAAAAGAAAGTTTACCAAAAAAAACCACAACACCCCACTTACCCATTCCAGGAAGTAAGGCAGTAAAGTCACGACGGAGTTGAAGTCATCCGATACATATCCCTCATGGCGTCCATACATCTATCCCTCAAGCCGGATCCACTCATGACCTTTGCATCATGCAGCAGCGTCCAAACCAGCTGGGCTAATCCCTCTCTCGTCGTAACTTCCTTGAGCACATCCCTTTCCTCTGCTGCACCCGGTGCGTCGTCACCCAATGCCTGACTGACGCTCTTGGCCCTCGACCTCCTTCGCCGCCTGAAAGCAAAAATCGACCGTGTCATGCTATCGGCGCTGCTATCTGTGCTGGCATGCCATAGTGCAACACGATTGATGAAATGCTTGAGTGCTCGCTCTTCAAACTGCGGTCGAACGGGTGCAATGGCGGCGTCAAAGTCGGGGTCTGCAGGATACGACTTGGAGTCCCAGAGGCGTAGGAGGTAGCGGAAGGTGCGGAGCTCGGCGTCGGTAACGGCGATGCTGCTGAAGTCGAGGGTGAAGGGGTCAGTGGAGAGCATCGAGGAGCATGACGAGGTGGGGCGCTCGCTGGTGGTGCTCGTTGGCGTCGGGACTTGCTCATGTTCGAACTTGAGCTCGAGGGCTTGGTGCGTGTCGATGATTCGTTGGAGGGCGACTCTTTGGTTCTGGGGCACGACGTCTGTGCCTTGGAAGACGCGAGGGTACTCCTTTATAGACATTGAGTGCTCTGAAGGGGCGGAGAAGGAGCGTGTGGACGACAGATAGCTCCCGCTCCTGTCTCTGTGTAAGAACTGGTGTCGCTTGGGCTGTGTGATGGCGTGGGAGGAAGAGGACGTGACAGTAGCAGTGGTAGTCATGCTGGGTGGTGTGTTGTAGTAGTAGTAGTGGTGGTAGCAGTGTGTAGTCTGACCATCAAGGAAAAGTAGAAAACAAGTCTCTTGAGGAATGTAGACCGCCTTTAAGACCGGAATGCTCTCGAAGGGAAACAAGTCAACAGTTGGCAAAGATGGATAAGAAGAAAGGGAAAAAAGGAAGGAGAGAAAACACCAGCACAACCCAGTCAGCCGACGGCTCGCATCGCATGCCGACTATCCAGTGATTGACGTGCGCACAAGCCGTCAGCCGAGCGTGACGCACCTCATCGTCGGCCTGGGGATTATTCCCTCAAGTAGGCGCCCGTCTACGTTGTATCACGAACCGCCTAGTCTACCAGTTTCATTGGCGACTGAGCCACTGAATTGTTTGAGCCACGTCGACATGAGCCACTCCTGACACAGTTGTGTGGTTGAGTGACTGCGCCGCATCTTGCCGGATAATGCGGTCTGCAAACTATGGACAAGTCGGCGAGACGCTCGGGCAGTGTCTTGGCCATAGCGCCAATGCCCGGCTGGGTCGGATCTACCGTCATGACAGCCAGTCGCTGCCACCGGAGCGTATCGAATGCTTCTCCGTGATGACGCGTTGGAATGCACCTTGGCCATGCATGCATTGGCCTGCGTCTCCAGTCTTTAGCGGTACAAGGGAACGTTGGAACCAACAACATCCACCACACACAAACCCTAGGTCAGAAAGTATGTAGCCATGTATGTATGTATGTGCATATATACCATGTGTTCAGACTGATATCGACAATCTTTCACTTTGAATGAGCACTGTAAAAGACCAATGTACCTAGAACATTCATCATGCACTCGGAAACGCCATCTTGCTCCTTCGTAAGCGTCGCTTCTCGGTGCACAAAACGCCTTGTAATGCAGCTTGTAACCACCAGCACCTGAGCCCATAAAAGCAGCTAACCACCCTCGAGCCATCCAGACAACTCCCCGCCGTAACCAAAAACAGAAGCACCCTCATCCTGAGGGCGGCACAGGCTCCGTCTTCCCGTTTGGTAATATGTGCTGCGTCGTCGACATGCGCACCCCCGACGGCCGGTCCATCTTTGCTTCTGCCGCTTTGCTCTCACCACCGCCTTCCTTCTTACCCCTCACTCCTTTGTTCTCGCCGTCAGACTCCTTCTTCTTCATGCTCTCATTCCCACTCGTGACATTGGGCAGTGCCTGGGCTTCCTTTAATGCGTCCTTGACCATCTTCTTGGCTTCTTGGGCCAAATTAGGAATCTCCGTTGACTCGTTGTTCTTGTTCAAGTACGACTCGAGCAGTGCTTGCAGTGTCTGTGCGCGCACGGGTTTTGCTAAGTAATTGTTCATGCCACTTTCAATGCCTTTGTCATGTCAGAAAATCCATCCAAATCATCACGGACGAAAAAAAAAGCGAGTATACATACACTTCTCTCGGTCGCCTTGGATGGCCGAGGCTGTCATGGCAATGATGAGAACATTTCTTATCTCAGGGTTGGGATGCTTCCGGATCAGTCTGGTCGCTGCGTCTGGTCAGCATCTGCAAGTCAACTACACAGTACAGATGCGCGCCGTCTTACCTTCATAACCGTCACAATGTGGCATTTGCACATCCATAAGGACAAGATGGAAGGGCCGTCCGTTCTCGGATGCACGTTCCAAAGCATCTATTGTCTTGAAGCCGTCGAGATAAGCATCGCACTTGAACCCAAGCCTCTGTACAAAACTGATGGCGATGCGTTGGTTGATTAGATTGTCCTCGGCAATGCAAACCCGCAAGTCTCGTCTGGGTACCGTAGAGAGGTCAATGCATGCACCAGACGAGTGCTCGTGGCCGTTGTTCTCCTGACTGGAGAACCTTGCCATAGGATCGGGTTCTCTGCTCCTCTGCTGTTGGTTTTCCGCCTGCGCCTTTGGTACCTTCTTAAAACGGAGCGAGAAGGTAACCGTTGTGCCCTTGCCGGGCTGACTATCCAGGCGTACTGTTCCATGCATAACGTTTTCAATAAGGGCTTTGCAGATGCTCAGGCCAAGGCCCGTGCCTCCATAGCTTCTGGCCGAACTCGACTCTATCTGTGAAAAGGGGAGGAACAACTTTTGCTTCTGCTCATCTGGAATACCAATTCCAGTATCGATGACGCTGCACGTGACATCTGCCCACTCGCTGGTCTCTTGGTCTACGACTGCGCGGACGGTGACTGACCCTCGTGGCGTGAACTTGTAGCTGTTGGATAGGAGGTTCATTAAAATCTGATGAAGTCGCACGGGATCGCCCATTACTAGCATTTCAGGATCCAGTTCCAGCTGTTCAATTGTCTTGAGCCCCCGCTCGGCGTTTGTATACGCAAGAGCACGAACAACTTCGGCAATGGTTTCGTTGAGTGAAATTGGCATCTCCATGACGTTCATCTTGCCAGCCTCAAGTTTGGAATAGTCAAGCAGATCATTGATAATCGAAAGCAGTGTATCAGCGCAGACGCGAATCGAGTCGGCGTATCCTGATTGCTCTGCATTAAGAGGCGATGCTTTCAGCAGCTCCGACATTCCAATAACTCCGTTCAATGGTGTCCGCAACTCATGCGACACGTTTGCTAAGAAGAGACTCTTGGCCTTGGCTGCTTCCTCCTTCAGGCGCATGTTGCGGATGGCATTGGCCTCTGCTTCTTTCGCCTTGATCTCTGCGGCTCGTGCCTGCGCCAAAGCCCGCTTCTGCATCTCGAGCATTGCCTCATTACTCGCGGAAACCCTCTCCACCTCTTTGAAAAGTAGCGCATTGGCCAAAGAGATGGATATCTGGTTAACCAGCAATCGGAGAACTTGTGTGTTTCGCTCGGTAAACGAGTTTGGAGGGCCTTCGACGTAAATTGATCCCAGGAGATGATCGCTGTGTACGATGGGGATACAAATGACCGCTTTCCCTTCCGGATTGCGTCGCAGGTAAGCGTCTGAGACGTTGGAAAATCGGTCGTCTTCCAGCAAATTCTGGACAAAGACCGTCTCCCGGAAGCGCAATGTGTAAAGCGTGACCTGCCGAGCTACGACATCGTCCACAGTATCTAAAGGCTGGCTTGCCGGAAACGACGTGACACCTGAATTAAACCCACTGTCGTTATCAGGTTCGTTGGTTGCTACGCATGCAATAGACCACTCGATTTGCGGGTCTTCAGTGACAATACCACAAAGCGTGCCCCCTGTGGATTCCAGGAGAATAGAGCTCATCTTGGCCATGAGCTTGTCTACCACTAGCTCGCTCGAAAGAACTTGGCTTGACTCAAGGATAGAGGACAGATCCAGCATGTCGAGGCCCACGGCTGACAGACCATTTTGCAGACCTTGGGCAGACTCCTGACGACGAGCGCCCTCGGGAACTATCCAGTTTTGTGTTCGGTCAACCGCTGTTTCGGTTACCAGGTCATTCTGTTCGAGCCTGAAAGCAGTGTTGTTTGTGTCAGTGATTAGCGTCTGCACAGCAGCATCCTGAGCGGCCACGGAGGTACCCCGATGGAGGATGGACTCATGTTTGCTTGCAAAGTGGTTCGCCTTTGCAAATGCAGAGATCCGTCTGTACGTAGAGACGCAATCCTTCAGCGTATGCCGGGCTGCTCTGTAGGCTTCTTTTCGCAAAAGCCACTCGGCGTACAGCTCCAGAGCAAAAGCCTCGTCTAGAGTGAAGTTGTGGCACTGGCAGTGATCCATGGCGGCTTCGTAGTTTTGCAGCGCAGACGGATGATCAGCATTGATATCTGCTATCAGGGCACTGAGGATGTGCTTCCAGCCTCGATAATTGACGTCGTGATTGTGCAACACGCGTCAAGTAGCTTGAGCGTGTCGTGGACATGGCGTAGCATTTCTTCTTTTCGGGGATTCTGAGGGTCCTCTCTAAGAACGGCCATGTACGCTAATGACAGATAGTATCTGACAGAGTAGTTGGAACGTTCGCACCAAAGGCTGCTTAGCATGGGTAGCAAAAGCTCGCCGAGAGCGATAGCATCCGAGTTGAAACCGAACAATACCAACAATGGAAGTTTGGTAGCAAAATATATCGATTTCGGCCGCTTCGGGTTGCTCGCCGTCTTTTCGAGAAATTCGACATAGTCTGCCTCATTATGTTCATGATCAGAGAAGATCGATGATGCGCTGCTTGTGTCCGTCTTTCCTTGGAGAGCTCTCGCATATTGGCGGCTGGCTATCAGAAAAACACCTCCTCTCAAATCTTTTTGCCAGTTCTTCATGTCCAGAGGTGTCTCCTCGATCCAGGCTTCTAGCTCGGCAACGTCATAAGAGGCTATCAATTTAAAATGAGCCTGAACACCAACGTTGAGAAGCGTAAGGATACGATCTCCTGCAGTAAGAGAAGCCTGTAAAGCCTCCTCTAGATAGGGTACTAAATCACCCACGGGTTCCTCTAAGTGGCCTAGGAACAGCGGTTGTAGTGTCTGGGCTCTACCCAAAGTGTAGTAATCTTCAGGAAACATCTGAAAGATGCGCTTTGCCATGCCACCCATGTCCACAGCGAACTGAGTCATGTTGAATCGCCCACCGGCAATGCTACCCAGATGCACATACGCGAGTGCGACTTGCGAAATCGTGCCGTGCTTGAGATGTTCCTTGATCAGCATCAACGTAGCTTGATAGAAGAGCAAACTATTTGACCAGAACGCCGCACTGAGAAGCTCCACGAACACAGGACCGATGGTCATGACGACGCGATCACTCGGAGATGGCCGTGCCATGAGTAGCTCGTTCTTGTCAGCCTTTTGAAGGGTGGTATAAAGTTCTTGGAACTGCGCGTCACATGCTTCCCATGTTGTAGGTGGGATAGGATACCCGAGCAAGGATAAACAGTTTCGCAAGGACTGAAGAGCTCTATTTATTCGACAGCGTTAGCTTAGTGTTCGATAATGGTACAATGATCACATGAAAAGGAGGGATAGTATAGGAAGGTTTACATACCCAAAGCTATCGCCGCAAATAGCAAAAACACGGGATTGTAGGATATATGAGCTGGCTTTGTCACATGGGTCTCTCGCATGCTGAAAGGTAGTCTCAATCAGACTAAGGGCTTCCTCGTACATGCCCTGATGCCAGTAGCATTCGGCTGAGCGTACAAAAAGCTGCAAAGTCTCTTGGTATGACACATCTGGTTTGCTTTCGTCCCACGGATCGTCTTGTAATAGCTTGAGGCTGTGTGCGAAGTAGTAGATTCCAGTTGATCTCGCGCCGGACTCACAGGCAGTCTCTCCTGCTTGGTAAAGCATGTCGCGAAATGGGGCTCGTACCAATACGTTAGATTTAATCAACTCTGCCGCTAGACAAATGTGACGGCTCTGCATGTACAGAGCTTTTGAACTCAGCTCTGGGTGATCCAGGTAATCCTTTCCTGAAGTGATTATTTTGGCAATAGTAAAGTGCATCAGTTGCGTGTCCCATTCTTTGTCCAGCCAACTGGCTGCTGCTGTGAGATATCTATCGTGACTGAACCTGAACCGATCGTCGTGCTCAGCAGGCATCAGCACATACGCTTTCAGTGCCTCGTTGAGAGCTGTGACAGCACACTCATCCTTGTCAAACAGTGGCAGTCTAGCTCCAGGAGGTTGGTCGGCGGTTGGCCTCAAGAGTCTCTTTAGCAGCTCGAAAGAAAAGGTGCCACCCAAGAGAGAAGCCCATGCCAGGAGCTTTCTGCTCTCACCCGGAAGGTCGGTCAGGCGTCGAGCAATAAAATCAGTCGTGACAGCAGACCCATACTCGGGCGTTTCAAACACTTCGAAAACCCTGTCAAGGTCAAAAACCCAATTATTTTCTCGCCATTCATAAAAGACACAGCGTTTCCTATAGCACATGTCGAGAATCTCTCGTATGTAGAACAGATTGCCTCGAGACTTTTCCTGGATGACAGCCACCAATGGAAGTATGTACTGATGATCTCGATGAAGAGTCTCAGCAACATACTCGGCAGTTTGAGCTTCAGTGAATGGCAACAGTTGGACCTTGGTGGCATTCCGGAGAAGGGAACTGAGCTCCCGAGGCAATGTCTCCTCGTCGGTATAAGTGAACATCAAAACTAGGGGTATTTTGGCTTGAACAATGTGATGTATGAGCTCCGCACTTTCTGGATCGGCATTTTGCACATCTTCCAGGCTCCATGTGCAGAGCTTGTGCATTGCAAGGAGCCGCAAGACATCTATGAAGACATTCATGAATCGAGACGATTTCGAGGCGCCTCCACTTCTTAGCCAAGCCTCTGCAGTGTGCCCAGCACCCCCGCAATGAACAGCAGGAGAGGATGCACGGCGATCCTTGATGAAATCCAGATCCTTTTGCTGAGGTGTTTTGGGCGTATGATTCGTATTTAAGAGCCACTCAGGCAGATCAAGATAGCTTCGTAGTACCGTCCAGACGCCGCTATTTCGAAGATAGTGGCGTAATCGTTGATGGAAGTCAGTCATGACATCTGCTTCTGAGAAGATTTGCCTGAAGAAAGAAGACATAAGCCTGAGGATAGGGTCGAAAGGCGCTTTTTTGGCGGGGTCAAACTTGGCCATTGCGAAATAGCCTGTACTCCGTGCAGTGCTCTGTATGCTCTGGACTAATCGGGACTTGCCCAGTCCGGTGGCACCGCCAATTGCTATCACCTGCATAGTTGATCAGTATACATTGCTTGGCTGTTTTTTTTAACAAAAATGTCGAGCCGTGTTTTCGGCTCGTCTTGCAAGTCCACAGAAATGCCACATACCTGCTACAAGTCAGTGCTGGGTACAAAAAACATTAAAAGATCATGTGTACTTGCCTCACAGCGGGCCTTGCGCCGTAATCTCCGAGTGCTTGCAAAAGTCCGCAGGCCTTCGTTGGATTGGTGCGAACGAGGAGGAAAAACCGAGCTTTCAGTGCTATTATTGGATCGCCCTCTGTGAGAAAGCTTCAGTTGAGGTCGGTTTTCCATGCTCCCGTCAGCTGTAGAGGTTTCTGATTGTGCGACGCTGTCTTGAGAGCCTTGTTGTATCGATCGAGCCGCCTCCATGAAGACAGGCCCGTCTGCCGAGATGCTATTTAATCTGCTCTCGGAACCTCTCGAACTGGTACTCTCCGAAACGAGGTCATCGAGTTGTAGGTCGAGTCGCTGATCTGAATAAGAGGAACCTGAACTCATGCTCTGCAGATTCTTGACACCGTTGCTTCGGTACCTTGCTACACGCTCGATCACGTCGACGATTGCCTTGCGCTCTTTTTCGCGCCCAATCATCTTGAGTGGGAGATTGAAGAAGCAGCTAATGTCTTTTGAGCCAACCTGAAACGCTTTCAACCCTTCGACATCTCCTTCACAGAGCAGCTCACGTATACGGGCAAGGTCATACTTGAGACCCGAAGTAGAGTGGTATCTATCTTCGATGTTGCGCTGTGTCATTCGCTGAATGACCTCGGAAAGAGCCTCGGGAATGTCTAGACGTTTCGAAGAGGCAGGGGGTATTCGTTTACTGATGACATTTTGCATGACATCGAGAGCGGTGCTACCGTCAAAAGGAGTATGCCCGCAGAGCATTGTGTAGAAGAGTATACCAAGACTATATATGTCAGTCCGCGTATCCGGCTCAGCAGGCATACGACCCGTCTGCTCGGGAGATATGAAGGCCAGCTTTAATTCAACGCCGGCTTCCTTTGATAAAACACTCCAACCAGCACTGGTGAGGCCATTCTCAAAAGAGCGTGCTCCACTGCCAAAGTTCTTTGGAAGGTTAGCAAACCCTCTTTTTTTTTCAGGGCTCAGGACACGGGACTACTCACAATCATCTTGACAGCCCCTGACTCGGAAAAGTGGAAAGCATCACCACGGATCTCGCCATGGACAATCTCGTGGCCGTGGTGCAATATTTCTAGACACTCTACCGATCCGACGGCAAAGTCGAGGAAGGTAAGGAGAGGTACACCCTGGTTTGAAAGCACTTGATTGAAGTGGACTGTGTTACTGCCGTCATTTCTGTGGAAATTGTACCAGTTTGGGCCGAAATCGACCAATTCTTTGAGGAAGTTGGGCCCAGGTGCTTCAAAGATGCTCGCAACTAGCTGGTCCTCTCCCGGCTTTGCAGGCAGATGGACGAATTCTATTGGACGGACAAAGTGTTTGCACTCGGGATCCGACTCTTTTACCACGAGCTTGGAGAGGTGGAACTCGCGCTCCAGTCGCAGGGCCTGCTGCGATACGCGGCACACGACGGGACGGCCATCTGGGGCAAGTGTTTTTGCGGTGGTTTGTGTGTGGTTTGTGTGGATTGTCGAAGCGCTGGCCTCTGAGCCTGAGCTGCGGTGGCTACGGTGGTAGGCTGGGCGGGTGGAGCTGGGCGAATGCGAAGCCGACGAGGTGATGTCGCTCCTCCCCCTCGACAGCGGGCGGTCATGGCGAGAGGCCGACCTTTCGTAGCCAAAAAAGTGCCAGTTGTCGAAGGACTGCACGTGATTAGCGGCGTGGATGCGACGAGTGGCATACTCATGGGCACTCACTGAGTGGAAGGGTTCAATCTCCGAGTCCCAGACGTAGTTGGGCAGCTCCTGCAGCCGCGCAAGAATATGGGCAAAGCGCGCAGCCGCCCAGAGTCGGCGGCGGGCGCCATGTTGTGCTTGTGATGGGATGCGCCCCAAGGGCTCTAAGGCATGCTCTTTGGTGGGATGTAGGGACGGGATGGGCTGGGCGGAGCGGAGCGGGAGCTATGGGACGGCGGCGGATGGATCGATCACACAGTCACAGCGGGCGCGACTGCCATGGCGAGGGCGCAATTGTGGACGAGAGTCGGGGCGTGTGCGAGCGGGAGGGGGGCGAGGGTGCTATCGTTGTCGACGGGCGCGGGTACTGGAGAGCATTCAACGCGCAAGTGGAGTGCTTACTGATGGCCTTTCCAGCCACAGCTCACGGGCGCGGTCCGCAACAGCAGCCTTGCGCCTTGCCCCCCCTACGCTGGTTCGCTGCCAGTCCGGTGGAGGACGTCATAATCAACATGCGCCCTGCCGACTGCACACTGCACTGACTGTGCGCCCGCCGCTGCCCGCATACCACAAGTACACGCCCGCAACTGCAGCCAGCATGCCACACGGTACCGTGCCTGTCACAAGTGTCCGATGATTACCCAAGCCAGCCGCCCCGTCTGTGGCGGACGCCGCTATGGCTGGCGTGTGTGTGTGCGTGTGTGTGTAATCACACCCCCGCGGTCAAGGTGCCGTCTGGATTCGGCTAGTGCGGCAGATCGGCCTGGGCGCGTTAACCGTTGGGTAGTGCCATCAGCGTGAGACGACAAGCGGTTGCAGACTGTCGTAGTGCCATACACAACTCCAACACCACTGCCATTGGCCCCCGGCCGCCGTCGACAACGACTCCTCGCTGCCAGCTTTTGCCCTCGCAGCAGAACCCCCCACCGACCCGGCTCCCACTAGACACCCTGGCTCTGCATCCCGGCTGCCCCACTACACCCTGAGTGGCCAGGAATCTCCTCCGACATTCATACCACACACATAGACATACACATGTCTCAGTCCTAGAGACGCCCGCCCTTCGCAACCGCCTGCTTGTGTGTCCCGGCGTGCACCGACTTCAATGTCACATCATGGACTCTCCCGACCACGAGCATGCCTTTTCAGGCGACCTGGGGGAGGCTCAGAAGCCACGCCAACTTCCCCCAGACCTCCCCACCTCGCTGAATGACAGGAGACCTGTCCACATCATGAACGAGGAAACAGAGATATACGACGCATGGCAAGGTAGGCGCCCGCGGAGCTGCCCACGCCCATGTGCAAAAGGGGCTGCTGACACCACGTAGGCCAATCTCAATTCCTCACCACACCCATGCCTGCCCGCCCACTCAGTTTCAACCTTTCCCTCGATGATCCGACCTTTGGCGATGAGGACATGCAGCAGCTCGAGGATAGCGACAGCCGTCTGGTGCAAATGCTCGCTCACCAGGCACGCCTGAAAAACGACAATTCTGGCGACGAGGCCAAAGTGGTGGCTGACGACAAGCTATCGCACGAAGAAAAGAAAGAAGCCCTCCAGGGTCTCTTCACTTTGGCAGCCTCCAACGGCGAACTCGAGAGGGTCAAGCGGCTGCTCGACGGGAAAGCGCGCGAATACATCAACATCGATGGGGTCGATGCTGAAGGTACACCGCCATTGGTCTACGCAAGCTGCTTTGGTCACGAGGATGTGGCTGCAACCCTACTAGACAATGGCGCTACTGTTGATATACAAGACAGGAACCGCTGGACACCTCTCATGTGGGCTATGACGAATCGACACAAGGATATCGTCAAACTTCTCCTCGACCATGGTGCATCGACTGATGTCAAATCTTCGGGTGGGCGGACCGCTTTCGATTTCGTCGAGCCCAACACCGAACTTTCAGAGTACCTGCACGAGAGCGGATACGCCATTGGTAATGTGGGTGTTGGAGACGACTTCTACAACTCTGGCTTCTCGCAGGATCGCTTTGAGCAGGAGATGCAGGAAAACGACATGAAGCGCCGCATGATGATGGAAAGTGCCTTCAACTTGGAGGTGGACATTGGCAATCTTGGTCTAGACGAACAACCCGAGGTACGGAGTATAATTGTCTGCGTGAACGCACCGCTGACAACTGCAGTCCCCCGAGGAACCAGAGGAAGATGCTCAGGAGTTTATATGGGACAGGTGTCTCAACGACCAAATGTTTGTGTTCCAGGAAAACGAGCTCGAACGCATCCTCGACATCATCATCACCAACATGACCCCGCAACGCTCCCCTTCACAAAAACCTGTACCCGCAAACATTCTCTTCCTTAGTGCCCGATATGCACATTACCATGCCAACCCAGAACTCCTCGAAACACTGCTGGTAACTGCTATGAACAAGATCAATGACGTGGTCGAAAAGCACCAGTGGGACATGACTGTGCTGGCATTCTGGATGTCGAATGCCACTTTGCTTCTGCATTATCTCAAAAAGGACGTTGGTCTGATGGGGGCAACTAACCACTTTCAACTGCAAATGGCCGAGTTGATCAACGAAATCTTCATCCTAATCATTCGTGATGCAGAGCGAAGAATGGACAAGAACTTGGACCAGGCCATGCTCGATCATGAGCCCATGCCAGGCTTTGAAGACGTCCATTTCCAGCATGAGTGGAAAATATTTCGTTCCAAGCCAAAGGCAAAACCCGTAGAGCCACTGGAGAAACGCTTCCGACCGCCGTCTCCCAAGCGACGAGCGCAGCCTTCACCACGAAACATCACTTCCCTTCTTGCATCTACTTTGTTTGTCCTTGATCTCTATGACGTACATTCAGTCATCACAGCGCAGGTGCTCTCACAGCTCATCTATTGGATATCTGCTGAAGTGTTCAACCGTATCATGTCCAATCGAAAGTACCTAGCTCGGACAAAGGCCATGCAAATACGCATGAACGTCTCCACTCTGGAAGACTGGGCGCGATCAAACAACAGGC
Organism: Curvularia verruculosa; assembly: GCA_036172615.1. Taxonomy (NCBI): domain Eukaryota; kingdom Fungi; phylum Ascomycota; class Dothideomycetes; order Pleosporales; family Pleosporaceae; genus Curvularia; species Curvularia verruculosa. The sequence goes on along the minus strand of JAWDHC010000021.1, from coordinate 82,559 downwards.
AGCCAGAGCACTACGAGAACGGCTCCATGACTTCGACTGGAGAGAACACCGCGGATGCTGCCAAACGGCACCTGGAACCCCTGATCCAACTACTGCAGTGGCTGCAGTGTTTCTCATCGCTTGGCGAGGATCTAGAGTCACTTGTGGGAACATTACAGCAGCTGACACGTCTGTCTCCTCAGCAACTGCTGCATACCGCGAAATACTACAGACCAGAAGTCGGCGAGAAGGGTCTCCCGAAAAGCGCATCAAACTACATCATCCATCTGCAAAAGGCTGCTGCCGAGCGAAAAGCCGCCAAAACAAAGTCGCCAAATCCTCAACAGGCGCCCGATTCTGTGCCAACCACGCCAGTCAGACCGACATCGGAGAGACCAGTTGAGCCATCACCTGCGCACTCGCGAGTATCTGAAGACGAGGAACATGATCTTCCAGATGAGCTTCTTCTCGACCCCTCGTACATGCTACCGTTCTCGTTACCCACTTCAACAGATATGCTCATCAGTTATGGAGCCGGGTTTGGTGGTGTTAACAAGGAGAGGGAACGCAAATACATTCCCACTGTACCTCCCGAGTTCATGGCCAAGCTGGACCTGAATGGTGGCATGAACAAAAATGGCAGCTCGTACTATTCAGAGTCATCATGGAATGACCCAAGCTTTGGGTGAAGACGAGAAAGACGACCGAGCTACTGACACTTGCTAACAACGGCATTGGTTAGTCGCTTTCATGCTGCTTGGCTCAATCAGAGACCAAATTCATTCAGGTCACATTGAGTTTAGGGTTCATTCCCATGTTGCATCCAGCGCGCAACGACTCGTCTCTCCGTTAAACCAACACCCCCCCAAGCAACCACTCTGATTATGAACCGAGCAACCTGTCCCCGACTATCTACTTGGAAAGTCGTTTGCCTTGGAGTTGGATACCCATAGACGCTCGTAAGAGTCCGCCCGTGACTGATTGGGTTGGAGGCATGAACCGGACCGATTGGATATCACCATAGCATCAAGAGACCGATAGATTCTTCTTAAACACAAGCTAGCGCTGGGGACAGCAAACTTGAAGATATCAGGATTACACTAACACCAACTGGTCCGACCAACTGACAAAATCTGTGCTCTTGAAACTTATTGTGCTGCACGCGCCATGACGAGAGACTACTGCAATAGGCTAGATGCCGCGCTGCGAGGTCCGCGATTCATGAATTGCGAAATTTAGAGAAAGTATAGCGGCGATTGGCCTAGTAGCAATGTATTACTCGATTGAAAATACACCTGGTTATGCGGGCTATCTGTTTGACTCCGCCATCGGCCCTTGAATATCCATGGTTCAGGGCAAAGAGTGGTGGAATGGTTATCGGCGGGTTCCGATAAGTGGCAAGTGTTGCTCTACAGGGTCTAAGCTACCCCACCACCCCGCCATAGCTCCGCGGTTGGCTCATACATCTTCCCAGCGGCGGTCGTTTCCTCGTCTTGTTTTTTGTATTTACTCTTCAATACAGCCATTCCTGGTCCAGCATACATTTTGTAAACGTGACAGACACCTGCACCATGGCTCGCTCAGTTCCAAAAGACGAAATTGACGCAACTTTCAAGTCAAAGTACACTGGTATGGTCCATTGATTGAGACGGGTTCCTCTATTTGACCTTCTAACCATGATCAGACCTTATATCTGCACCTCTTGGTTCAAAAGTACTGTCATTTAGCGACGAGTTCTTCGCTGCTGCTGAAAACCTCATAACACCCACTCCACCAGTCCATAAGCCTGGTGTTTTTGTCCACACAGGTGCCTGGTACGATGGCTGGGAGACACGCCGTCACAACACAGAGCCTGCAGACTGGGTCGTATTGAGGCTAGGTACCGCTAGCGGCAAAGTAGCGGGTGTTGAGATTGACACAGCCTTCTTCAATGGCAACCACGCCCCAGAAATTGCAGTTGAAGGCACCTTCATCAGTGACGAAAAGGACGAAGAAGAGGTGAAGAAGCCAAGTTACACGGGCTGGGAGACCATACTATCAAAGCAGGAGTGCGGACCTAGCCAAAGGCATGGATGGATACTGCCGAACATCACTGAAAAGGCCTACACACATGTCAGGTTGCTCATGTACCCAGACGGAGGCATCGCCCGCTTCCGCCTGTATGGTGTTGCTGTTCCCGTCTTCCCCCAATCTTCGGACGCTGTTTTCGAGCTCTCTGCAACTGTCATGGGCGGTGTTGCAACTTCTTGCTCGGACCAGCATTTTGGTACCAAGGACAACCTCCTTCTTCCGGGTCGCGGAAAGGACATGGGTGATGGTTGGGAAACAAAGCGCACTCGCGGTGAGCACGTTGATTGGACAATTGTAAGACTCGGAGCCAAGGGCGAGATTGATCACATCGTCATCGACACGGCACACTTTAGGGGTAACTTCCCACAAAAGGTCCAGGTGTTTGCAGGTGCTTTTGACAAAGACCCTGGTCACGAGGACGGGGGATGGGTCGAAGTACTGGAGCCACAGAAGTCTAGTGCAGACAAGGAACACGTTTACAAGGCCGAATTGAAGGAGGTGGCAGGCAAGGGCTACACGCACGCAAAATTGGTGATCATTCCTGATGGTGGAGTGAAGAGGTTCAGAGTGTTTGGAAAGAGGGTGTAAGGATTTTTACGATGGGTTTGGCAAATGTAAATTACCATTGTAAGGACAACTGGAAGGATCAACGGGAAACAGGAAAAGAAGAATTCAAATATTCTCCACCATATAGTTATGATATTCGTACAATGTCCACATGTAGTTCGATCTACCTGCCTGGCCCAGCAATTCGTACCGCACTGTCATGTATGTTGGGCATCTCCGCGCATTTCTGATACGATAAAAGATGGACCTGCGTACAAACTTTAAAATCGTTGCTTATGGATGATATACATTGAGCGGATTATCTTCCCCTTAGCGGCTTGGTAGGGCGTGCTTACGTACGTGGGGGTAATGCTACCCCATCTTTGCTCCGCTTGAGACATATTCTTGCATCTTCACAGTCCAGCTACTGTACGTGAACTGAAAAAAAGACAATGAATCATACAGAAACAATTGTATTTCAGAAAATTTTGCCACCGACATGGCTCGTCCTCAGTGCGCTCTGCATCATACCGCCGCTAGCTATAGTGTTCTATCACTTCCTCGGGTTGTCGAATCTGAAGCTGGTGGGAAGTGGGGATGAGTTACCGGAAATGGAAATATCAGAGGTATTTTGGAAGAATTGTCTTTTCTAAAGGCTTTGAGGATTTTTACAGCATGGAAGAGAGATAAGAGAGGAAAAAGCGCTGTTACTAACATGGGATTTTCCACAGATCTATGTCTATCCAATTAAATCGCTGCGAGCAGTGAAGTTGGCCTCTGCCATAGCAACAGCGCATGGTTTCGCATATGACCGTAAATCCCCTTTGCCTTCTTTTTTTTCCCCTCCCCTTCTCTCCAAGAAACAAAGGAATCATGGAATTCAAATATTGTTTCCAAACTTTGCAGATTAACATGACCAACAGGTACTTTCATGCTCCTCGAGAAAACACCCGCCACAGAGCCCGGCTACAAAATCATGAGCGTGTCATCCCACCCGCATATGACGCAATTCGAGCAGGAAGTCGCTCTCGATCCATCGTGCTCTACAGACAGCAGCCGTAAAATCACTGTTCGCTATCTAGCCTGCGGCGACGTATCCAAACAAAGCACCCTCGAGATCCCCCTGGTGCCCTCGACTGAAACCCTCGAGACACGTGAAGTAACCATGCACAACAGCCCTACACGCGCCTACCTCATGCCACAGTCCTACAACGAGTGGTTCAGCGCCTGTTTCGGCTACGATGTCGAACTAATCTACCTAGGATCTCACCGGCGTTCCCCCCGTTTCAACGACCTATCTTCTTCTGCCTCATCCTCATCTCTGTTTAAAAAACTGCTTCCTCCCACTCTCCAGCAACCCTCTTCCACCCCACTCACGTCCCAAACCCTCACCTTCACCGACTGCGCCCCCTACCTCTTCTGCTCCACCGCCTCCCTATCCGCCACATCCGCGCGGCTTACCCCTTCCCCCACCACCCCCTTATCCATCACAAAGTTTCGCCCAAACATCGTGCTATCAGGTGCCCCGTCCCCCTGGCAAGAAGACTTCTGGGCCACGCTATCCATCCAGTCTCAGCAGCATCCTACCCGCTCCGCTACACGAGTCTCTGTCGCCCTCCCCCACAACTGCGTCCGCTGCTCCAGTGTCAATCTAGATTACGAGACCGGCAAGCCCAGTCAGGGGCCAGACGGCCAGGTACTAAAGAAGTTGCAGAGTGATCGGCGCGTGGATACGGGCGCCAAGTGGAGTCCCGTATTTGGGCGTTATGGCTTTTGGGTGCGCGAGCGACACGGCGATGACGAGAGAGAAGTCGTGTGGAGTGTAGGAAACAAAGTTAGAGTGACGAGAGTGAATAGCGAGAGGACGGTTTGGAGTGAGTTATCCCTTTTCTTTTCTCCGTTTCTACTCGTAATGTGCGGTTTGGAGCGGCCTTTTGCTGACTTGATCTTTTTTCTCTCCTGATGGTAGGTTGGCCGGGCCTTATGTGATGTGGCAGTTTTTTTGTGCGAGGGAAACGGTCCTTGGTATCGTGGTTTACTGGTAGGTCGGCTGGATAAATCATACCCGTCTGTGTCAAGCACGCAACGCATGCCTTGCAGTGGCCCATGCGGGGATTCGCATTTTGATACGAAGAGATTGCAATAACAGCAATAACAACAATCAAACATGTAGATGGACAGATGCTAATACCATAAGCAAGTATCGCAGATAAAAAATGGTACAAGATTAATCATCCAATATTGATACCATAAAAGGCAACGAAAGAGAAGACACCACATTGGTCAACCAAACATACATTACTCAAAGGTGACCTTCCCAAGCAAAGACCCTGAACCAAAATACAACTAGCCAATATTCCCCCTCCGCAACAGCTTACATTGTCCTCTCATCACTCTTATTTCTCGCCTTCAACCTCACTAGGCTGCACCACCTGTCTTCCCTTCCATCCCTTCATGAGTCCTCCCAGCTTCTTCCTCAAGCCATACTGCATCCAGAGCGGCAGGCCCCTCACCTTGGGTACGACTCCCCATACCGTCTCAGGCAGCGTAATGTGCTGGCTCTTTCCGCTGAGCACTGCCTTGACGATAGACTCAGCCACCGTCTCGGGGTACAAAGCACCCTTTGGATCGAAGCCTTCAAAGAGCGCAGTGCGCGTGTAGCCCTGGCATACAGCCACAGTACGGACCTTGGGTGCGTTGTATGTGTCGACAAGCTCGGCGGCAAGACCCTCGTGGAAGGCTAGGGCTGCTGCCTTGGAAGAAGCGTAGTCGACCATGCAGGGAGCAGTAAGGTAGGCGGCTAAGGAAGCGACGGTTACGACCATTCCGTGGTTGTTCTTGATCATATGGGGCAGGAACTGCTGAGTGAGATAGTAGTGGCTCATAGAGTTGACACGGAAAGTAAGGTTAATGTCCTTTTCGGTCGATTCAAGAATGTTCTTGCCGCGAGCGACTCCAGCGTTGTTGACCAAGACAGTAGGGTTACCAAGTGTGGAGCGGATCGAAGACGCGGTTTCGGCAATGGCCTTTGGAGAGGAGAGATCACATTTGAAGAAGCGAACGGATGGGGGCGCTGGCGGTCGTTAGTCCAAGACATCCCTTGCCCCTCCTACTGCAACCAGTACACGTTCAGGAACTGATATTTTCCACCCAGACATACCTTCATAGGTTAAATCCTGTACATCGAGCACAGCGATCTTAATTCCCTTCTCAGCAAGCAGCTGAACAACAATCTTGCCGATACCATCACTTCCACCCGTCACGACAACAATCTCACGGTCCCAATTGTACTCATCACTGCTCCAGTTGTTGATGACCCTGTTGCTCAACCAAGTACTAGTTGTGTTGAGCAATCCCAGTCCAAGCAGCGTCCTCAGGTGCTTGAACGCAGCAGAGTGCTCAGAAGCGAGCGCACTGCCTTGCTGCGTGTAACGGGCGAGCAGAAAGATTGGTAGCGTCAGCGCAGGATTGAAGGCCGTGAGCTTCAGGAGGTTGACAAAGGTGTCGCGGGTAATGCCTGAATTACAATGTTAGCCAAGAGCGCTTCACAGATGATTGTCTTGAGAGTCTTGGAGGACCACGTACCTTCCCGAGCAAGGCTCCAGTCACTTCGAAGTGGCATTGTGAATGGCTTCGGATGGGTTGGATAGGTGAAAAGGAGAGTGTATGTAAGGTACAGTAAGTTGCGCTGATCTCAGCGACCGTTTGACAGTTCACATGGCGTCGGCCCGCCTTTAATTACTGCTTGCCCAAGAAGGGAGGGAGCTGTTTGCGAGGGTCTTCGCTACGGGGAAGGAAGCGGGGTCGACTTAAACAGGCTAACGCGCCATGGCTGAAGAACTGCCGAGGAAGTGGAACCGCCGAAGGGTCTCAGCGCATGTGTCGTGCGCTTTCACGAGTCAGAAACCGATCTGGTTGTGGAGGTGCCGAGTATGTAAATGTTGAAGTAGAAGAATGGGTATTATTTGCCTTGTTCTCAAGGACTGACACAAGGCCTATGCTCGCTATGCATAACCGTTCCAAGCAATACTGGTATAAAACTACAATCATGCAATAACCAAACATAAGAAAAGTCGTCAAAAGGTAATGTGCAGCGTCCCGAACACCGTGATCAAAATCCAAACCCAAATCCACACGCATACAATACATTGACAAAGGAAAAGGAAAAGGGAATAGAAATAGAAATGAAAACAAAACATCATCCTCCCGGTGCCTAAAACATATTACTTCCCGGTTTCTCGTAGTCCATAATCGTGCTTTCAGGTGGAGGAACACTCGGAATGCGGCTGACACGACTCGATCTCGAGTCTGGTCGGGTGATGGACATGGCACCGCTCGTTGTCCGCACTACCTTCTTGGTTCTCGATCCTTGGACCAGTACCTGCGCAGGACATACTACAATCTCGTCCTCGCCCTCTCCGAAATCATCACCCTTCTTGACGACGAGTGGGAACAGTACGATCTTGACTATCGCACCGCGGGCTTCAAGTTCGTCATTTGATGTCGTCTCACCCGATCGTTCGTTCATGAGTGAGGCGTTGAATGTGACCTTCGCAACAAGGTCACCGTTGGTGTCGTACTCTGGCTGCAGTGGCGGTAGCATAATGTATTCTGCACGCTGGGTGCGCATCTCAATCGAGAGATCGACAGCTAGGCGCATGACGTTGCGCAGGGACTCTTGAATCTGCTTCTGCAGATTTGATGGTGGTGGAAGAAGCGTTGAGAGCGTGCTGTAAATCTCATGCACAACAGCCTCTGTGTCTTGAGCGCGCTGTTGTACGAATGCCTCTCTCCTTGAGAGTAGGGTAAGTGTGATAGCTCGCCATTGAGCCACAGCACGTGGTGGGCCAACCTCCGACAATGTCTTCTCCAGTGCCTTGAGCTTCTGTCGCTGCTCCCTGTCCATACCAAAGAGGTACCTGGTGAAGACATACTCCCAGATCATAGTCATAACAACGGACATGAAGACGTCTCGTCGCCTGACACGGTCTGCGAGCAGTGCATCGACATCCGAGCCATCAAGAACGGCATTGTCTAGACGAGTGTCGATTTTCTTACGTGTTGCCTGGTCCAACCTGGTATCGGCTGCGATATCCGACGATAGACGGCAAGCCCGAGTGTCGGAGAACTTGGAGAATCGCAGCACCCACTGCTGGACATGCTGGCACAGCTGCTGGCATGCGCTGTCGAAGTAGTCTTCATCACGGACAGTGAGGAAACTCTCACTGGGCTTCTTGGAAGCTAGAATCTGCTTCTGTAGGGTTTTGATCTGCTCGCGTGCGCTTGCGAGCTCTGCGTTCAGGCGATCGATCTCAGCATTGCGCTGATCAAGTGCTTCGCCCACCTCGTCACGGACTGCTTCGGCCAGTCCTTGCTGCATCCTAGTATGCTGCAGACGAAGCTGTTCCAACTCTTGCTGCGAAGTTTGCCATTGATCGTGAACCGCTTGTCCTTCTGATTGAAGACGCGAATACTTCTCGTTGGCCTCATTGATCAGGCTCTGCTTTTCAGCCTCTAGTTGCGTATATCGTGCATTGGCTTCATCGATGAGATTGCGGTTCTCGGATTGAAGCTGGGCGTACCGCGTATTGGCATCGTTTGTGAGATTGCGATTGGCATCTGTCAATGTGTTGTTGAGTTCTTTCAGACGCGCAATCTCCTCTTGTAGTCGCTTGAGGGTATCCTTGAGCTGCGCAATGTCGATATCCCTCTGATGGATTGCACGGTCACGTGCCTCAATCTCTTCTTGGATTAATTGCTCGTCAACTTGGCGCTGGCTTTGGGCAGCTTGCAGTGACTCTTCTGCCTTGGCTTTGGCGGATTCAAGTGATTCATTTTGCGCCGCAAGCTGGTCAAGTTGCGTCTGCAAATCAATGATCTGCATACTCTGACGTTTCCGCACGCTTGGTGGGCGCGATGGCGAGATAGGGGAGCCCTGAGCCTCGCCCCATGCTTCCTGTAGACGACTGTCAGTAACCGAAACGGCTGGCGCGACAGTATCCGGGACACTTACAAAGGTTTCAGCCATGCTGGCCCGGCGACCTTTACCTTCCCCACGGACCGGATCGTAATTCGGCGCGCCTGCGATGACTGCTGTGGTCCCAGCCGCGACAGTGCTTGAAAAGGTGGGTTGCGCGTTCTTAGCGTCCTGCGCACTGGCCCCGCCAAGTCTCGCTGCTGACCTCAGATCACCTGACGTTTGCCGATCTACACGTCGCAAGGAGTGTGAAGAATGGCTGCTCCAAGCACTCGAGGGGCGCTCATAATCCGGAGACCTGATTCTTGCAATATTGCTCAGAGAACGTTGACTTTGGACACTGGGCGACCGCTGTTCAGCAATGGACTGCTTCATTGGATCTGCGCTTGGGGAGGAGCGAGGCATCCGGCGTGCAGGGCTGAGAGCCATAGTGCGATCGATGCTGTCGTTGGCTTGGTGCCACGGCGACTCTCTTGAAGGCGTAATTCTTCCAGCCATGTTGTCTACTGGAGGAGGTACATTTTGGCGACCTTCAGGTGTTGGCGTGCGAGGCGGAGGTGATCGGAGACGATCAGTGAACGACCTCAAGCTCTCTGTGCGACGAGCTGACTTAAGTGCTCGATCTGACTGGCCGAGATCTGTCTTTGATCGTGACTTCTTGTGACTTGTATCCTCTGGGCTGGTCTCCGTGATCGATTCCAATTGCTTGTTGCCAGGCGTGCGTTCGGACCTGGTAATTGGCGTTGCAACAGGCGTACTGACTTCGGCCGCCTTCTCGTTGGGATCACCGAAAATTGACTTGTATGGCTCCTTCTGCTTGACCTCCTTTGTTGGCGACATCCGGCCATGTTGCGATTCCCCATGTGATTTCTTGGCTGCTCGCGACTCCTTGCCCTTGGTGGGTGTGTCAATCACCCTCTGGTTGTCGTGAACAGGCGTGTATGGTGGAACAGCAGGTGATGTGCCGTATGCTCGTGTTGATGGTGAAGAGTCGAACAGGTATGAAGCTCGCTCCTTTGTTGCAAATTCAGAACTTGGTGTCGAAGCTCCCGTGTACGTTGGGTGTTCCGGCAGTACAGGACTGTCTTGCATCTCTTGGTCTTGAAACTTTGCTACTGCGCGAGATGGCGTGACTGCTGGTGTTTTCGGCTCCTTCGAACGCTGTTTGGTTTTTTCGGCTTTAGCATCCTTTGAAGGCCCTGGCTGGGCTGTGGTAGAAGGCTCTTGTACGGAAGAGCCAGCCTGCTCCACATTGTCACGCAGTCCAGCGAAAGACCACGACGGCTCCGTACCCAACGGCGATGCAGTTCTTTCGGCCGCGAACTTGGGCTCTTCAGAAGACTCTAGCTTGTGAAGACGCTTCTCATTTGGTTGCTCTTCGTCAAAAGACACGGGGTGTGTTCTTCGCTTGTGATGCTCCTGAGTCTTGGATGGTGTCTCCACTGGTGCTGATCGTTCCTTAGACCTCTCTGAACCTCGTTCAACCTTCTCTTGTTCTTTCCTACTCCTCTTGCCCTTCTTTTCTGATGGTGGGGCCCATGCATTCATATCCCTTTCTTTTTCCAACTCCTTCTTGTGTGAATCCTCCATTGACGACTGTACTTCTTTCTCCTTTGAATCAATTTGAGGGAATGGGTACTCTTCCTGCTCTTCCATGGTAATTGAACGTGGATCCTGATCGAATGTGATAGGCAGGCTGGGTGGGCCCTCCGTTAGCTGCTGTTTGCCATCGACATCTTCTTGCTTAGACTTCTCTTTCTTTGCCTTTGAACTCTTCCTCTTTGATTGCCCTTCCTTATCGTCATGAGGCTCGTTCGCCTGGGATTTCGCCTTCACCTGGCTTTCAAACTTGTCGGAAGTTTCCCTTGATGCTATTGGCAAGGATTGGCCAAGCTTCGCTTCTCGAATAGTGGAGTCAGCTGGAGTCTCAACAGCAAGAGACACGTCTGGGAGAGTCTCAATCGCCGGAGTTCTCGCAGCTGCATACTCAACACTATCCTGTAGAAGTGGAGCTCGGTCCTCGTCCTTCTTTAACTTCTTGCCTCGCTTCGTTGGCGCAGCCGAACCTTCTTCCTCTAAAGTAGTTGGGGCGACCTCTGGGGGTGTCTCTGCCAAAGGTTTACGTCTCTTGTTGCCCCTGTTTTTCCTTAGAGATGAAGAAGCGGCGAGTTCATCGGGGTCAGCTTCCTCAAGCACACCAGGAGGTGATCTCCTTGACGAGAAGACGGGGTCGTTGAGAACATCCAATGGGTCGAAAGAGGGAGCAGGTGTAGATCCCATGGCTACTTCGATAGGCGGTAGAACCTCAGGCTGCACAGGCCCGGCTGGTCGGATTTTAGGTGAGCCTGAGACTGACGAAGAACGACTCAGGCTTCCAAGCCGCGATCTGCTAGCTCTCTCTTTTGCCGCAAACACATCGTCATCTGGTGAGATGTCGTGGTTGCTTTGAGTGGAATTCGAGCGGTGGAAGGATCTGTCATTGATCACGTATCCAGGATCAAAGCCAGACTCTTGCAGACTTGCAGCGACTGTGGCTGCAAAATCAATCTCTCTTGCCGGCGACTTCGAATCCGATCTGTCCGGGGACCCTGGACCCAGCTGACTGCGGGATAAAACTCGAGAGAATTGGCGTCTTTCGGGTGACAGAGGACGCCTTTCAGGTGACACATAGCGTTTCTCAGGTGAGAAAGGACGCTTCTCGGGTGAGAGGGATCGCTTCACAGGAGAAGGAGGCAACACGGGTGTTGTAGACCGAGCCTGATTCTCATACTGCTCAGCGAGATTCTTGACACTACCGGATGCTTCTCTGCGTAAGCTGCGCTCAGGGCTCCGGCTCTCCTGGGTTTGACCGCTCTCAAACAGTGCTGCTAGTTTGTGCTTCCTGGATGGCTTCTTGTGGAGTACTGGAGATTGGGTTACCTCGGGGACTTGAGCAGGTGCTTGAGCGGGCGCGACTGGAGCAGCAATGGTGGTCGATGCGGACTCGGGTACTGGCGCCACAGCGCTCATGTCCTTGCTAGGGTCTGGAGAAACGACAGGCGCGGTTGGCTCTTTGAAAACAACTTGAGGCGCAGGAAGGCGTCCATCAATCTTGTCAGTGAAGACTTGTGCCCGTGGTTCTTCGCGGCCTGAGCGTTCCCTTACTTCATCCTCAACAGCGGACTCAACTGTCTTTGCCTCGGACAGAATCGCTCGCTGAGCATTGGTAGGTTCAGAAGCATCTGTGGTAGACTCTGCCTTTTGCTTCTGTTTCTTGGTCTCTGAAACATCTTCGGCTTCGGGCACAGTCTCAGTTAAGGCCACAGGAACTTGTGATTCAACTTCAGTTGAGGCCTCAGGCTGGATGTCGGCTCCAGTTGAGAAGTCGTATGTTTGCTGAACGGGCTCGGTTACTTCAGGTGTCTCAACCATAGGCTGCTCCTCTGTCTTGATCTCTCCACGCTCCAGGGTAGAAGGAGCAGCCAGCTCTGGCTCTGTAGCTAGTCTCGATTCCGTCGAGGGCTTTGGCTCAACAACTTCTTCCTTAACTGATGTCACATCCGCGGCAGCCTTGTCTTGCAGTCCATCGAGAGAAGTTGCTTCTGGTGTCGACTCAGACACCTCTTCTTTCACAGTGGGTCTGTAGACCGTCGATGAAGGGGCTGGCTCGGTGACAGTCTCAGGCTCAACGACAGCAATGGGAGCGGAGGGCTCCTCTTGTCCGGAAACTGGCATTGAGACAGCCGTACCTTGATCCAGAGGTGATAGTTCTCGAGGCTCATTTGACGGGATAGGCTCAGTCATCTCAAGCAGAACGGATGAGACATCCTCCGAGGTTGTTGTCTCCTTAGCTTTCTTGTCTTTCTTTCCGCGCTTCTTCGACGGCGTAGGCAGCTCTTCAACAGTCGTTTCTTGGACAATTTCTTTAGCAACTGAAGGAACTTCAGCCTTAGCATCAACTGGGGCCAGCTCCTGAGAGTGAGATTGCTCAACATCCGCAACTCGTGGCTCAGAAGCAAGGGGCAAGTCTTCGATCGACGATTGGACAAGTGGCTCATCCTCGTGCAGGAGAGCCTTCTTAGCCTTCTTCGCCTTCTTCTCTGCCTTGCTCTCTGCGGGGGCTGGTGCATCTGCTGGTATTTTCTCTACCTCGAAGACAGATGCAGCAGTACTTTCTCTCGTATCAGCAACTGGCTCTGCAGCCCCATGCTTCTCGATCTTTGCAGGCTCCTCAACCTTCACAGTCTTCTCGTCCTTCGCAGATTCCTCAGCCAAAGGCGCCATGGGAGCAGTCGGCTTCTCAACAACGTCCTTCACCTTCGTCTCAACCGCAGCCTCATCGGCCGCAGGAGTCGTCGGTGCAGAGTCGGAGATGCTCTTGCTCTTTCTCGCCTTCTTGGCCTTCTTTTCCTGCTTGAGTTTGTTGAGCATGTCGAGGATTAAAGAAGAACCGGTAGTGGTCGTAGTAGTGGTAGAGGGACCTGCACGCTTCTCGTCTGAAGTGAGCTTATTGGAAAGTGCTTCAGAGCGGAGGCGGAGGTCGGCTGCTTCGGAGCGGACGGCTTGGAGAGATGGGGAGAGTTCGGGTGCTGGGATATTGGGGTCTTGAGGGGCTGGCTGGGCTTCTTGGGGTTTGACTGGAAAAGAAGGGATTTGGCTGACAATGTCGCGAGCATTGTCTTGCGTTGGCGTCTCATCAATCTCGGCGGTGGTTTCGACCTTGGCCTGTTCAACAACTAGCGTGTCCTCTACTGTAGGAGGAGAAGCTGGTTGATCTGGCTGGGTAGCCGTCTCTTCCAGAACAGGAGTCTGAACTTCGTTAATAGCTGCAGCTGGTACATTTGCCTTGTCTTGGCCTTCTGAAGCCACCCTCTCGAATGTTTTATCCTCCTGCGCTGGAAGAGAAAACAACGGTGGGTTCTCAGCCTTCGGCAATTCTTGTTCAGGTTGCTGAGCGAACTCTTTACTCGCTGGAACATCAGGTACTTCGCGCGCTGGCCCCTCAACAGCAACCTCGGACACGATAGATTCTTGTGGGACGACTGATTCAGCAACGATTGGCTGGCTTTCGACGTGCTCGACAGATTTTGGAAGAACGATGCTTCTCTCCTGTTCTTCCTTGACCGCGACCGACTCAGAGGCTTCAGCTGGCAGAGTACTGTCGGATGTGGAGATGCTCTTCTTTTTCTTCTTGTCCTTTCTCGATTTCTTAGCTGGGGAAGAGTCCACTACGAGTTCAGTCTGGTCTCTTGATACATCCACAGGTCGTTGCGGTTCGCTTGTAGTCTCAGCAACCACAGATGCCGATGGAATAGGGACTGGTTCGGCTTCTGTGAACTGTGTAGCAGGTTCAGCAGTAGTGTCTTCCGCGGGAATGGCATCGTGAATGTGCTCTTGAGGCAGGACATGCTCAATGGAAGCAGACGTTTGTGGTGCTGAGCGCTGATCTTGACTCTCAGGAACAACAGAGTCGCTTAGCTGAACATCCTCCGTAGGAGTTCTTTCTGGTAATGCAGGCAGCTCTGCTTCAACGGTTGACACTGTTTGTTCAGGCTGCTCAGATTGTGCCAGAGTTTCGACAGCAGCAGGAAGGGGCTGCTCAGTCTGCAAGTGGTCCATTATAATTTCCTTGACATGATCATCTTGGTCTGGGACGGTCCTGGTCTGCTCAGGAAGAGCAATAGATGGCTGCGGTTCCGGCTCATCGACCTTAGGCTCTGCTTCCAACGCTTCTGGTGCTTTCATTGACTCAGGGAATTCAGAAGGCATGACCGCAGATTCCTCAGGCACATCGCGTGTAGCTGCCTCAGTCTTCTTCTTGTCTTTCTTCGCCTTCTTAGACTTCTTCTTAGGAGCAAGAGCTGCTGCGTCTCCCCAGTCAAGATCTTGAGATTGAGGCTCAATGGGTACTGGATTTGACTCTTCGACTGCACGCTCCGATACTTCTTGCTTGGCTTCAGGTACGGGTGCAGAATCCTGAACTGAAACAGGCTCAGCCAGAGATGGTTGCTGAGCTTGTTCAGTCACAACAGGTTCGTTAACAGTCGGAGTCGCAAAAGACTCAGTCGCAGGCTCAGCAATAGGCTCGACTACAGGCTCGTTCTCAATGGCGGGTTCAGTGCTGAGAGCAGCCTGCTTTTTAGCCTTCTTCTTTTCTTTCTTGCTTAGCTTGCGATCGAGGGCAGGTTCTTCTACAAGAGCCTCTTCCTTGACTTCTGGAGCAAATGTCATGTCCTCAGTCTGAGCTGGTGCAGGGCTCTGCTCGCTAAGCACGGGTTCCGGCTCAGCAACAGGGGTGGAAACTGTTTCTTGTGGAGCAATGACAGCCTCCCGAGGAGTCTCAGTCTCTTGAATAGTAGGCTGCTCATCCACGGCAGACTGGTCAGGATCCCGCACAGTAATGGTAGAAGGGGCAAGGTCTACAGCTGGCGTGGCGACCATGGCGGGCTCAGTCTCTGGCGCAGCTTCGATGACAGGTGTCACAGCTTCGGATTTCTTTGCCTTTTTCTTGCTCTTCTTCTTCGAAGCGGAAGGAGAAGCCGGCTCGTCAACTGCGACTGCAAGATCTTCTGCCGGTGCCATGATAACTTGCTCAGGCTCGATCTGGCGCGACTCTTCAACGACAACCTCCTGTTGAGGAGCAACGCTGGACGCATTGTCGCTCGCAGAATCTTTGACTACGTTGCTCACAGTTGGCTCTTCTACAACGGAGGTTTCTTGCGGGAGATTGGCCAGCACATCCTCAGGCTGCGCTACTTCGCTTGGCTGCTCGACGATGGGCTCTTGCGCCGTATCTGGTAGCACTACTGGCACATCCTCAGTGTGAGACGTCAGATGATCAGAGTTCCTATCAGGGATAGATACCATGAGTGATCCGTCATCGCGCACAGCCTCTGTAACAGGCTCTTCTTGAGGCAGAGGCACTGCCGCCGCTTCTGAAAGGGCCGCCGCTTCGCTAGCCTCGGTGGCACCAAGTTCACGAGATTCCTCGCCTTGAGGGGTAGGTTCCAACTCAGCATCAGGAGTAGCGGTTTCCAAAGCCTTTGATTTGGCCTTCTTAGCCTTCTTCTTGTCCTTTTTGGAAAGAGGTGCACTGTCCAGGGGAGTTTCGGGTTCTGCGGTCGGAATCGAAAGTGCCTCGGCTTCAATCGTGTTTACAGGCGCAGCCGCCGATGTAGGTTCAGTCGTGAGTTCTGGGATTGGCTGATCATGAACAGCTTCAGCTGGCGTATCAATCGAACGTTCTTCTGGTAGAACTGGCTCCGAAACGACTTGTGCAGGTTCCGTTGCTGTCTCTGGCTCAGGCTTCAAGTCCATGGAATTGGATGCTTCAGCGACGTCTTCAGCGACAGGATGTTGGGCAACCTCTTCCGGCTTCTGCTCAACAAGTGGAAAACCCTCAACTGGTGTGATAGCCTCAGCGTGTTTCTTCGCCTTCTTGGCCTTCTTCTTATCTTTCTTTGAAGGTGTTGACACAACGAGCTCCTCCGCGAGTGTCTGAGGTTCGACAGGAGTCTCGAGCACAGGCTGAATCGATTCTGGCTGTTCAGGTACGACTTCTCGAGATTCAACGGGCGCTGGATCCTCGATAATGGGCGTTGAAGGCCGTACTGTTTCCTCAGATGTCGGAACAGCTTGTTCGTGCTCGACTGGCGTGGGTTGCATATCAGGGATTGCCTCGAGAGGTGTGGGAACAGTAGTCTGTACATCCTCGACCTTCGGTAATTGTTCAGGCACAATTTCTTCAGCAACCTCACCAGAAGATTGAGGCTGACCAACTGGCTCCTCATTCTGTGGACTTGGCTCAGGCTGAACGCTATCCTCTGCTTGTGGCACTGGAAATTCAACCTCGGAAACAGCCTCAATGGGCACCACATCCTGAGCTTGCTGTTTAGCCTTCTTGCTCTTTTTCTTGCTCTTCTTGGGAGAAGTTGGCTCCTCGACAACCGGCTCGGGTAGTTGCTGTGTTTCTGCGGGAACGGGATCAGATGTTTTCACATTGTCAATGCTGTGACCAATGGCTTCGGGCGCGGGCTCTGCAATGACCGCTTCACTGATAGGGGCAGGTGCCGGTGTAGTAGTCTCAGGCTGCGCAGCTGCATCGGTAAGGTGTTCTTGCGCGACAACACGGGTCTTCTCATCGCTAACCTGAGGAGCTGTAACGCCCTCGTTGAGTTTGTCAGCGACTTCGGGCTTGGATGGTTGAACAATGTCGTCTTCGGTGCGAGCAGGATCCTCTACATGCTTCACGTCTTCGACCGTTGAGACGAGGGGCTTCTCAAGTTCCGGAGTCATAATGTCTATGCTTGGTTGTTCTTTTGAAACAATGACACGCTCAGGCTCTGGAGCGCTAGTTTCCTGCACAAGTTCATCGACAGTAGAGGCACGCTTGCTCTTCTTGTCCTTCTTGTTCTTCTTCTTCTTCGATGAGCTTGACGCCTCGTCCTTGACTTCAGCCACAGCTTCGACCGGCTGCACTGTGGGTACTATAACGGCTTCCTGCGAAGCTTCCTTGGTTTCCTCTTGTACCTGTGGAGCTGCTGCAGCAATCGATTTATCATCGACTGCAACAGCAGGCTTGTCTTGAGATGCAGATGGTAAAGTAGAGTCTTCCACAGACACGAACGGCTCAGCCTCCACAGTTGGCGTTGGCTCGGTAACAAGAGGTTCAGGTGCAGTGGTCGCGACAGGTATGTCAGATACTGACTTCTGAGCCGCTGGTTCCTGCTTCTCGACCTCGAGACTCTTCTCCGCAGTTACAAGCTCAGCATCTTCGGTGATGGCCTCCTGTGGTAGAGACAGTGCAACTCCTTGCTCGTCACCAGACGGCTCTTTCGCCTTTTCCGTCATATCTTCTACACTCGGTGCCTCCTCTTTCTCAGCCACAGGCTCTCGCTCGCTAGATTCGACAGCAACATCCTTTTCCATCTCTTCAGGCTTTTTCTGCACCGCAGTTTCGACATCATCCGCGATCTTCTCCACATCTCCACTCTTCTCCTGCTCGCCATCCTTCATCAAAACATCATCATCAAGCTCGTTAGCAAAAGTTTGGGGATATGAGGGCGGTATCCCTGAGAAAGGTAGTTGGGTCTCCGAAAGTGTAGGAATCGACAGAGACGGCTGAGTATCAGAGTTGGCTGCCTCAGTCGTCTCATCCGCTAAAAAAGACTCGCTCTTCTTAGCCTGCTTCTTCGCCTTTTTCTTGTCCTTTTTCGACGAGGGAGGAGGCTCGTCTGGCTGTTTGTCAGGAGGTTTTGCATCGCTTGCAGGTTCCTCAGGCGCAGCCCCAGTCGTGGCTTGCTCTTCGGTTGAAGACGGACCGCTTGTCGGCGCATCGGTTGTGATCGAGGGCTGTGGCTGTTCTTGCACTGACTTGTGCTCAGGAAGGGACTCATCTGCGGCTGATGCAATCGTAGACTGTTCAGCAGTAGATGGTTCGTTCAATGCACGCTCAATACTAGCCTCCGGCTGAGACGGTTCACTCTCAGCAAGCGAAGCGCGCTTTGCCTTCTTAAGCTTCTTCTTTGCCGACTTGGACAGTCCTGCCCATTCCGCTGGCTCCGCCTCATCATCTTCTCTTGCTTGTGTTGAAGGAGTTGCAACACCCGAGTCCAATCGTGTAGGAGTGCTAGAAGCTGGTGCTTCAGCTGCAGGCTCAGGCAGAGAAACTGCATTGGTCGGTTGCTCCTGCTCTACGGGTGCCTCCATTTCGCTGATGAAAGTTGGCTCTTCGTCTTTGATGCTAGCATCGGCAGAGGTCGTCGGAGCGTCAGCACTGCGCTCAAAGGTTTCATCGGCAGACGTCAATGGTTCACTAACTACTGCTGAAGGGGTCTGCTTCTCCGAAGGCACCGTAACCTCCTCTTGCTCGCGCGGTGTAGAAGGTTGTTGCATCTCATTCAAAGAGACATTCTTGGACTCTTCAACAGGCTGCTCGATGGTAGTCAAAGGCTCAGAAGATTCAGCTTCGATAGTCGAAGCACGCTTGGCAGCCTTCTTTGCTTTCTTTTTGTCCTTCTTCGACATCGGAGTAGTCTCCTCTTCTACAGCTTGTACAACAGGCTCCTTTACCACGGGAGTAGCGGATGAAGGCTCATGGGAAGGAGTCAAAGTGGTTTCTTGCTTATCGGCCTCGGGTACGACAGCTGGTGTAGCTGGCTCAGAGGCAGCTGGTAGTACTTCCGGCTCTTCTGGGGATTCTTTGCTAGGCTCATTGACTGAGACGGAAGTTGACGGTTCAGACTCTGCGATGGAACCACGCTTTGCCTTTTTCGACTTCTTCTTATCCTTCTTTGACACAGTCGCTGCCTCCTCAACCGCAGCCTCGGACTGAGCGGGCTCTTCAATTGGAGTGGCATCGAGTGCTTGCTCCTCGGCGAGAGCAGGTATAGCAGGAGCCAGTACATCAGCTTCGGAAGCTTCAGGGATTGTTTCTGTAGGTAGAGGAGTGAGAATGGCCTGCTCGTCAACCACTGCTTGAGTGTTGCCTTCAACAGGAGCACGAGTAGGCTCTCCGACAGTTGCAGGAGTAGGCTCTTCGACAATCGACACGCGCTTAGCCTTCTTAGCCTTCTTCTTTTCCTTCTTGGAAAGGGGAGAAGCCGGTTCCTCAACAGGTTCTTCTTGGGCAGCAGGCTGTTGCGCAATTGCAGGCTCATTAATAACAACGGACTTCTCAGCAGGCTGCACTTCAACCTCTGCCGCAGGCACCAAGGACTCCAGCTCAGGAAATGAAACTTCCTCCACTACCGGTGTTCCGGGAACAGATTCGGGAAGTCCAATGGCAGTGGCGACATTGAGTTCTGCAGATGGGTCTGTAGCAGTAGGGATAACGCCAGAGCTGGTGCTTATCTCCTCGACGCCTTCAGACGTTGGTGCCGGTACACTTGACTGGTCCTGTAGCTCCTCGATCTCTTTTGGCACATCGGTGACGGACTCTTGCTTCTTCTGATCTGCTTCATGGGATTCGCTTTCAGGCTGCTCAACAAATACAGCTTCGCTCTCAGCCTTCGGTGCAGCAGGCAGAGTGTCGTCGACTTGGGATGATGTGACAGGCGTAGACTGCGAAGCCGGCATCTCAACAACGTTCTTAGGAGTCTCGGTCACGTAATCTTGATTGGGTGCATCCTGAGCAGAGGGCTCCACAGACTCTTCGACAGGTGCTGTAGCAGGCTCTGCCTCGGCCGCCTTGCTTTCAAGCTCAGCCTTCTTCGCCTTCTTTGCCTTCTTCTTGTCTTTCTTCGAAAGAGGTGCAGCGACCTCTTCGGTACCCTTGTCTGCAACCGAGTCCTGAACAATAGACTTAGCCTCTTCTATTTCGCGGGCTTCCTGGGGACCTTGTTCCGACAGAATTGGGACGGACGATACTGGTTCTGAGACAACCTCTTCGTTTGGCTTATCAATGACCTCAAAAGTAGGCTCAGATACAGTTTCTTGAGTGATTGGCTGTTCAGTCAAAGCAAGACTGGGTTGAAGAGCGTCGGCGTTTTCTGAAGAGACAGTTGCTGGCTCGATCACCAGAGGCTGGGCCTCAGATGTCGAGTCGCTCTTTTTGTCTTTCCTCTTCTTTTTACCCTTTTTAGGTGTTGTAACGACTTCGTCAGCACCGACGGATGCCTCCAGCTTTGGCGATTCAGGTAGTGGCACAGCAGTCGATGCATCAACCTCTGGAGGAATCTCAGATGAAGTTGGCTCGGGATTTGGAACGACTTTCGCGGACAGCTTTTCTTGAGGGACAGATTGCTCTGCGCTGGGCTCGAAAGTGGTCTTCTCATTTGGCTTGACCTCAAGAGGACTTTCGCGTGCGACGGAATTGGCAACCGAGTCACCCGTAATCTCCTTAGACAGGTCACCAACGACAGGTAGAGAACGTTCCTCGACCTCAGTGTCCTCGACACTCTTTCCCATTTGATCTTCCGAGGAAGCCTTAGAGCCTTGGACTTCAGCAAGCGTGGTGGAAGAAGAAGGATTAGCATCGAATGCTGCACTAGGCACATCGCGCGAAGAAGAAGCCACATTCTCCTGAACAATATTCTGATCTTTGGCGGGTTCAGCATGGATGTCGAATTGTGGTGCAGGCTCCTCAGTAACCGGTGTGCTTGGCCCAGTGGTAATGTCGGTGGATTTTCCCTTCTTACCCTTCTTCTTTTTGCTCTTTTTCGGCGCTGGTTCAGCTGATTCAGCCTCAACGACTGGTGCGGTCGATACCACACGGGAGGGAATATCTCGACTAGCCACTTCCTGAACACCGGAGGCCTTGACATCAGCTTCGGGGACAAGAGGCAACGGGAGAGGGGCTTCAATCTGTGGGGTGGGAACGACTTCCTCCAAGTCCTTGTCATCCGTCTCCGGAAGCGTCACGAGCTCAGCAGGAGGTATGATAGATTCCGTCTGGAGAGTCTTTTCGAGTGTTGATGGGACAGAATCTTCCAAATCCGTGTCGTCACTCTCAGGGAGAGCCACCAGCTCAGCAGGAGGTACGACAGATCCCATCTGGGAAGTCTCTTCCTGTAACCGTGGGACAGCCTCTTCCAAATCCTTGTCATCCGTCCCCGGAAGAGCCACGAGCTCAGCAGCCGGCATGCTTGTCTTTTCTTCATCCTTTTGGGCCCTTTCAAACGTCGTCTCTGGCTGGTCCACGACATCTTGGCCTGGCTTTTGCGGGCTCGACACTGTGGCGACCTCAGCAGTTGGCTCTTCCTTCGCACCTTCAACAACAGTCTGCGGTTCAGGCTTCTCGTCCGAAACACTCTCGGTAGTAGAACCGCCCAAGCCAGCTTGATTCTTCTTCTTGTTCTTTTTAGACTTGTTGGACAGTTTCTCGGGTTCCTCTTCCAGCGAAACGACACCAGAAGATATCACCTCAGCCGGGGCAACCTCCCGTTCCGACGGCACGGTTTTGGAGAGCACACCACTCGATTCCTGAGGACCAGAGAGAATGAGCTCTGAGACGGCTTCAGGAGCAGCAGGCTCAACATGTGCAGTCTGCGCCGGCAACGCCTCAGTAACTGGCACAGTCTCAGCAACAGGCTGCAATTCGCGCGCAACTTCAGCAGTAGGCGTAGTAGGCATGCTGTCTTCCGTTTTACTCTTCTTGCCTTTCTTCTTCTTAGCCCTCTTCGAAGGCGTCGAAGGTTCTTCAGGTGCGGGCGTGACTTGCTCGGAGACGAGCTCAGTGGGAGCTGGTGCTTGGTCGTCAATGACAGGCAAAGACCGAGCCTCCAGACTTGCTGCATCTCGGGAAGATTCTGTGATGTCGATAGAACGCTCGACCCCTGGTGCAGACTCGTCTGCCTTTTGCTCGACCGACGGGACATCAACGGGCATCTCAGGAGTGGGCGTGCTAGGCTCCTCAATGAAGGCCTTTTCCTTTTTGCTCTTCTTCTTCTTTTTGTCTTTGTTGGAAGAAGGAGCCTCGACAATACCGGCAAGCAACGAATCTGGTGCTTGACTAGGTTCAGGTCCGGCTTGCTGCTCAAGTTGCGCAGGATGCACAGGTCGAGAGACGTTTTCAGTTTCGAGAGTGTTGTCCACTGATGATACCTCCACCGGTGCCTCCTTCTCCATCTTCTCCTTCGCAACAGGCTCGGCCGTGCCCTCTTCCGCAATCGGTCTGGCAGAACCAGCATCCTCGATAAGGATCTCCTTTTCTTCCAGAGGCGCATAGAGTTCATCATCGAGCTTGTCTTCGGGCAAAGGAACAGCCGCAGCATCAGGACCTTCACCAAGGCTCTTATCCAGTGCCGTTGGCTTCACAACATCAGCCTGGCCAAAAGCGTCTTGCACTCCGATATCGCGGTGCTGGCTAGCCTCAACTTGAATGGTCGGTTCAGCGACGGATGCGGAGCCTTGAGTCGTAGAAACGACAGATTCGGGGACCACATCAGCCTCAAGCTGGGGCGTCGTCAAGCCACTCTTGCGCTTGCTCTTCTTGCTTTTCTTTGCTTTCGGCGTAGAAGCAACAGGCTCGGCTTCGACAATTTTCTCAGGCTCAGGCTCCTGGGTGGACTCGACTTCTTTGGCTGTTTGGACCTCCGCTGGTTCGACGAGGTCGTCGTCCGCTTGGTGCATGGGGAGAGGAACGCTTGCAGGATCCACTGCTATAGGCTCCTCGGCCTCAGGTTGAGGCGTCAACAACTCACTCTTGCGCTTGCTCTTCTTGCTCTTCTTGACCTTTGGCGTAGCGACTGATTCAGCGTCAGGTTCAACAGCGGTCTCCACGGGTATCGTCTCAGGCAGCGACTCTTGAGCAGGAAGAACATCGTTGCTCGCCTGCGTATCCAGCGGCTCAATAAGTTCATCGTCGGCTTCCTGGACCGGGAGAGGAATACTCGTGGGGTCTACCTCTGCAAGAGCCGGAACATCTCTACTCGTCTCACTCCTCAGGGCTTCAGCAAGTTCTTCATCAGCCTCTGGCGCTGGAAGAGCAACACTTGCAGGATCCAATTCTGTTGGCGTTGCAACTCTCATCTCTTGAAAACTCTGTTCTACGTCCCGAGGGACTTCAGTAGGCATCGAGATGGTAGCTGGAGAAGAAGAAGGCTCTGCTTCAAGTAGAGGTGTAGAAACACCACTCTGTTTCTTGCTCTTCTTGCTCTTCTTCTCCTTTTTTGTCTTTACAGGAGTTTCAAGGACAGAGGATGGCACAACCTCTTCTGGAACTACCGCATCTTGGTATTTTGTCGCGACTTCTTCGACGGGCAAGGTCGATGATAGTTCGGGGGTGAAAGTGTCAGAAGTCGGTTTGGACTCCTCAATAGCTGTGGCGCGTTCAACTTCAGGTGTGGCAACAGGTCCGCTGGCAGAGGCATCAAGCGCGCGTTCAATGGCAGGCGCAGGAGTCTCGACGACCGACGGTGTCTCAGTTTCAGCGGGCTCCTGCTCAGCCTTCTTAGCCTTTTTGCTCTTTTTGCTCTTTTTGGCTTTCTTTTCACTCTCTGCTGGTACAGCATCGCGCGAGACAGTTTCTTCGGTAGGAATTTCAACTGCAGGTTTAGTCGAGACAACTTCCTTGCTGGGCTTGAAGAATGATAATGGGGGAAGCGCAAAAGACGGCTTCCCGTCGTCGGTGAAGAAGGTGCTCTTAGGCGCGACGAAAAGCGGTGCTTCCTTGGTCTTTTCCTCAGTCTTCGTTGACGAGACTGCAGCTGGGAGTGCAAAAGCTGGTTTTCCTTTGTCAGTGAAGAAGGCGTTCCGGGGCGCAACGAATGCAGGAGCTTCCACTGCCTTTTTCTCTTCAGGTACCACATCTTCAAGCGCAACATCTTTCTGGATCCAACTGCTTTCCTCGGTAGGCTTCGTAACCACAGCTGGAAAGTTGAATGCCGGTTTTCCGCCATCAGTAAAGAAGCTGCTCTTTGGTGGAACAAACACAGGAGCAGCTGGCTCTGCTTTAGCAATCTCTTCAGTCTTCTCGACGGCAGGCTCCGCTCTTTCCACAGTGGTGGTAGCAGTAGCAGTAGTAGCACCTGGTGCGTCTGGGAAAGAGAAAGATGGTTTGCCGTTATCGGTGAAGACCGCGGTACGAGGCGAAGCGGCCTTGATCTCCTCTGGCTTGGTCTGCACATCTTGCACGTCTATCTCCGGTGTAGCCTTGACCACCTTCTCATCAATCGTGGTTGTCGGCGAGAAAGTTTGAGACTTGCGTTTCTCTTCTCTCGCTGCAGCCAGAGCTGCGAGAACTGCAGACTGTGGCTTGGGTGATGAAGGAGGTGATGATGACGCAAGTGAAGACGGTGCTTTCTTCTTGCTGCCACCCCAGCCAATTTTGCCCCACAGACTGGATCCCCAGCCTGAAGTTGAGGATGAGGAGCCCTCAATCGTAGAGGCTCGACGAGACTCTTCTGCGAACGCCTTAGGTGTTTCGGTAGTTTCTGCTGTGCTAGGCCGTTCTGGGACTTTGGACTGGGCTGGGCGGTCGAGAGGCTTGATTGAAACGTCTGGCTTGGTGTCGTTGGCGACAGGTTCAGAAGCGCCAGTGTCTGGCTTCGGCTCCTCAACAGGTGTTGGAACGGTGATATCTAGTTTGGGTTCGTTGTCGACGGACGTAGGAGCAACGGCATCTGGCTTGATATCGTCCTCAACAGGCGCGGATGCGACAGTCTCTGGCACATTAGACTTCTCTTGCTTCTCAACGTCTTCAAATGCAGGCTGAAGAATCTCGCGCTCAATGATATCTTTTTGCACGTCGGCAGGCGCCGCCTCTTTCCCTTTTCCTTCTTCCTGACGAGGAGTCTCGGGCAAAGAAGATGGCTCGAGTTGAGACTCAGGTTCGACAGCCTGTTGGTTAGCCCGCTTACCTTTCTTGTTCTTCTTCTCCTTCTTTGTCTTCTTAGCCTTTGGAGTGGTGATTGGAGCTTCCTGTTCCGCAACAGCCAGCTCAGGCTCTGCAACGTCAACAGTGACTGGCTCGCGGTTAGCCAGAGGCGCCTTGGGAGTATCGGGAGCAATTTCGCTTTGCACATCCTGTTGCCCGATCGGCGGTTTCTCTGTGGAGTCGGTATCCTTAAATGATGTGTCTTGTGGTACGTCAAACACAGCGCGCCTGATCTCGGGATCTTGCTTCTCTTGTGGCGCGGTGCTGTCCAAGACCTTTTGTCGAAATCGCTCCTTGTCCCCAAAAGTGCTATCAGAAGGCTCACCAACGAGCGTAGCATTGTCTGTCACAACGGACTCGGTAGTGTTCTTGTTCCACTCGTCCTCGTTGTCCACAAAAGTGGGTATGTATGGTGAGCGTTTTGAGGACTCGCCCCTCTCTTCAACAAGAGTAGAGGCGGTAGACTCGGCAACAGAATACCGGTTGCTCTTGTTGTTGTCGTCATTCCTTTTCCTGGGTCTAAGTTTGACCTCGGGTTCATCTACAACCTGTTGAGCGGATGCAGGCTCAGGCTGCTTGTCTTCAGACACAGGTCTGGCCTCTCGGCGAACATCCCCAGACTTGCTCTGGCTGCTGGATAAGAAACGATCTTGTAGGGCAGCCGCGGCCAATCCCCCTACCGCAGCGCCAAGAGCAGCATCTTGAAGTCTCGATGAGGTCGAAGACGACGAGGGTCCACTACGAGACTCTGAGATATCACGCATCATTCTATCGTCAAGGGGAGCGCTTTGCTCAAGGGGAGTTGCAAACTCAGGCGAAGTCACTGTCGACAAGAAAGCATCGTCCGTGGACTCGTCTTTCTCCTCTGCTTTGGCTTCCTCCAGTGCCGCAGTGAGGGTGTCATAGTTTGGGCCATCAGAGTGTCTCTTCGCTGATGGCTCACCTGCGAAGTAATCAGATGCTTTGGGGGTTGCCTGACCAGACTCTTGCACCTCTTCAATATCACGGGTTGCAAGTTCAGGGTGTTGGGATTCTACCCCATAATTAGGTGATATGAGATCTGACACTGCACTCAAAGGGTCAAAGGACGGATCATTGGGGGAAAGCCCAGCACTCTCATGAGGCGATTCCAGGGCAGACTCATACTCTCCATCCGACTCGGTGCCAGAAGCCACCGAAGGTGTGGTACTTGGCGGGAGCGGTGGCAAGACTTCGTCAATCTCATCGGGCTTGCGGTTACGTTCTACAAGATATAGTGGTCGGAATTCACGAGTAGACTTGAACTCTGTAGAGTGAGACTTGGAATGGCGAGAACGGGTTGGCGATGGCTCAGAGAGAGGACTTGTTACCAAGTTGGTCTCAGCAATGAGATCACGGTGCACTGCTGGGGGTGCAGAAGGTTTGCGGAAGCGTATTGGCACCGCAGTGGAGGAGGATAGTCGACGCTGAGAAAAGGTTGATGCGGGACTTGCCACGTCCGGTGATCTGGTTGGTGAACTTGGCCTTGACAACGGCAAGGGAGGAAGCTCGTCTGGAAAGGCTTCCAGTAGCCAGGGCTGAAGTCCGGTGAGACGAGTCAGTAGCGCGCGGCTGTCTTCGAGTGACAACTCAGGTGGTGGTGTGGTTGGGCGTTCGGTAGGGTCGGAGGCGGTGAAGCGTTGGGCGTTGTCTAACGTTGGCTGACGAATTGCGGCCCGATCTCCAGGGATGATGCCACTGCCCTCGTGTACCTGATCGACAGGCTCACTTACGGGCAGTGGACGTGGAGTTGCTGCGGCCACTGCCCGATGGTCTAAAAAAGACTGTTGTTGATGTTCTGGTTCATCGGCATGTGGGGGCGGGGTTCGAGCTTGTGAACGATCCTATAGCACACAACATCAACATTCATTCTAAATACATTGCGAACACCGGCGCTATCGCATATAAGAAGAGCGATGTACCTTTTCATCATAAGCATCCGTCCTGTCTCCATTTCCTCGCTCACTGCGACTGCTTCTGCTCCTCTTCTCGCGTCGGCTACTGCTTGAGATAGTGGAACGTGCGTCATCATCATCCGAACCGTAAGTAGAACCACGATCTGACCGATGCTTCCGTCTGCGATGCTTGCGTTCCTCATCGTCGTCATCTTTTGACCTAGAAGACTTGCTAGCAGCCTCAGCCAAGTTTTCTCTTGATTTGCTGCTAAAAAGACCCGAAAAACCACTTGTTCGTTTCTCCTTCTCTTTTCGGGAGCTGCGGTCATCATCCCATCCGGCAAACGAAGATATTAAGGAAACACTGTCATCATCGTCATATTTGGAACGTCTGCGTGAAGACTTTGGCTCATCGTAAAAATCCCCCTGTTCAGACGCTGCAGTTGAACGAGACCTTGTCTTTCTCTCTGGCGAAGATTCCTTCTTCTTGTGCCTGCGTCGACGCTCGCCATTGGCATCAGAGCGGGCTTCCGAGTATGTAGATCGTGTGTCCCAATCATCAACACCCTCATCTGTCTTGCGACGGCGGTGTTTGCGCCTTCGCTCATCACCCTCACCGGCGTCGTAGTCGCGATCACGGCTGCGAGAGCGGCTCCGGTCACGGCTCTTTTCACGGGTTTCGGATCTGGCTTCACGACGTCTGCGGCGGCGCTCCTCACGGTCGGGGTCTTCGTATTTGTAGCTCAACGAAGCGATCGAGCCGATATCATCGTCATCATAGGGGCTGCGCAACCTGTAGTCGTCCTCATCATCGGAACGTCTACTTCTTCCCGTATTTGAATCGCGTGACTGGGTGTCGCCGTTCTTGCCATGTGAACTTGAGAAATAGGATTTGTCAGACTCTTTCTCGATGGGTTCTGTCTGTGCGAAGTCGTCAGGAGCATAGTAGCCAGAGTCGGCGACGCTACGAGAGATTGCAGGGTTGGACGTGCTTGTAAATGGAGCGGTGGTGGGTACTTTAGGGGCTTCGACTAGTGGTTGGTACTTGGGACCATCAGAGGTGTCCCGGGTGCCAATGTAATCTTCTTGTTTCATTTCTGTTCTCAGAGGCGAACCGACTGATGGTGACCACTTGCCGCCGCTGCTGTTTCTCTTCTCGCTCTTTCGTCTGGGCGTCTTGTCTGCCAATTCCTCGACACCCTCAAAGGCATAGCTGGGAATGGTAACACCCCTCTCACGCTCTTCGGATGCATGGTTGCCACTTGATGGAGAGGAGTGCGAGTCGCGGGTGGTGTGCTTCTCTGCAGATTCCAAGTTACGTCTGGCACGTTCGAGGTCGGAAGCCATTCTGTCTTGATCCTGGGTCATGGCAGCGCCTACCAGCGCAGCAAAGCCGCCGGCCAAGGCAGCGGTGGAAGCCTTGCTACTACTGGCTTGGTCCTTGGAGGATTCGGTTTTTGGTGATGGGTAGTCTTGACTGCGGTCTGCTGACTGTGACGACTCCCCGAGACGTGATGGTTCGACCGTTCGTGACGGCTCGATGTCCCGAGGGTCACGTTCAATGACAGGGCTCGATGGCGGACTAGGTTCGCTGATTTCCCATGTATCCACGCTAATTCGCTTGGAAGACTTAGACTTCTTCTTTTTCTTATCCTTGTCCTTGTCCTTATCCTTGTCTTTGTCTTTGTCTTTGTCCTTCTTGCTCGACTTGGAATCTGATTCTGTACCCTTTCCTTTGGACGACTTGGAGACAGTCGGGGACTCTGGCTCGGCTCGGCGAGAAACATCTTGCAAAACTACATTTTCGTCAGTGCTCTTAGAGCTCTTACCCTTCTTGTCCTTCTTCTCTGCTGCAGCGAAAGACTCCTTGGTAGGAGTTGGTGGCTCAGACGCTTCGGCCTCTTCAAAACTGCCCGGAATATGCAGTGGCTCAAGCTCGTCTGCGATTTCGCCTTCGACAAACCCAGGCCCAGTAGTCTTCCGCTCAGGCATCATGCGTGCATCGTAGGACGGCTCAGGCTGGTAATATGCCGTCTGCACACTGCTTGTTGACGGTGCAGCTGAGATGATGGATGGAGTTGAGATGATGGAAGCAGCAATTGTAGAGGGTGCCATGTGCGTGTCCGAGAACGGGTTACTCAGGACAGATGCGTTTATTCGCCTGTAGTCATACTCGTCCTGACGTTCTTGCGGAGGGAAGGGGGCGGCGGGCGGCACAGAAGAAGCAGGCGTCGACTTTGTTTCATCTTCCTCGTATCTCTCGCTCGCCTTGGAAGAAGCACTGAGAACACTGTCCCAAGTTGAACTGTTATCATCGCTGACGTATTGGGTGCTTGGAGTGGACTCCTTAGACTCTTGAGACACAGAGATACCTGGCCGATAGGGTATATAGGCTGATGTCGTCTGGCTAGATTTGGGCAGCTCCCGCTCAGCAGTAACCTGATCATAAGATGGCTTGGGTTCCTGCTTCTTGAGATCGCCATCAGAAACGAACTGCTCACGGAAAGACTCGGGGGTTGGCACGTCAAAATGGTGGAACTGGTTTTCGCCCCAACTGACCCGAGACCTTGCGCGGTTCGAGTCGTCTTGCCTGGTGTCGTCTCTCGTTTCTCTGACAGGCTCTCTCACAGGTTCTCTTGTCCGTGCGGGGGAAGGAGATACACTACGCACAGATGGTGTGCGACTGCCTGGAGGTGTAGGCATAGTAAGGCTCAGTGTCGGTATCGATAGCGGCTGTTGCTTAGTTGGTCTCCCGTCTCTTGTGGCAGTGAAAGAGTAAGAAGGCGGGTATGGAGGCACCATCGGCTGGCCAGAGGGATAATCTTCATGCGCATAGTAAGTTTGAAGATCAGTGACGCCCTCGTTGGGATCTACTGGCTTAACCTTGGGCAGATTGTCGTTGGCCAAGAGCTCTCGAGGTGCAAAGAATTCGGCCTGTGACACTGGCTTAGCAGAGTACCTCTCTTCCCAATCTTGGAGGACTTCACGGGCGTCCTGGCGGGATGACTGTTTGAAAAGATCTGGGTTGAAGATGTCTTCATCAAACATGTCTTGCTCTACTTTGCTAGGCTCAATCGTCTTGACGGTGGCCGACTCCCGCGTCTTTCCACGCTTTGAGTCACTGCTCTTCGAAGAGGAAGAAGACTGGCGCTTGAGGCTGCGATCACGCTTTCGGTCGCGTTCTTTTTCCTTTTCCTTCTCCTTCTCTTTCTCTTTCTCTTTGGATTTGTCTTTGTATGAGGAGATTGCGGCAGCCGTAATTGCGGCAGCAGCACCTGCAGCTACAGCATTGGCAACAGAAGACTTGCGTTCCGACTTCGAGGCTTCCCGCTCCCGGTCTTGCAGTTCCTTTTCCTTTCGTGGCACGGCAGTTACAGTGGAAGCGATTGAGGTGCCTGCCGGGTCGCTTGCATATCTGCTCTTGGAATCTTGCGGTTCGCGATCCCTCCGTCGACGTCCAAATCTTCTTGGATCTCAGCCTCGCGTCTTGCAGCCTCACGACGGTCAATCTCTTGTTGCTGGACCTCGCGGAGCTCTCTGCGTTGTCGCTCTTCTGCTGCCTCAATAGCAAGCTGATGCTGGTGCTCCAAGAAAGCCGCACGTTCTCGACGTTCGCGTTCCTCAGCTTCTCGCCTTAACCGTGCCTGGCGCTCGTGTTCTTCCTCTGCTTCTCGCCTTCGACGTGCTTCCAATTCCTGCTGTTCGCGACGACGTTCATTCTCTAGTCTTGCCAAACGCTCAAGTTCAATGAACTTGCGAGCTTCTTCTTGCTGTCGTTCAAGCGTCAGGCGGCGGCGTTCATCTTCTTCGCGTTTTGCTTCCTCGAGGCGGAGCAGTGATAGGCGGCGTTCTTCCTCCTCACGTCGAGATTCCTCAAGACGAAGAAGCGTCAGGCGGCGCTCTTCTTCCACTTTTCGGGCTTCGTCTTCTTGACGTTGCTGTTCCCGACGTACACGTTCTTCCTCTTCGCGGCGTGCCGCCTCTGCTCGTCGTGCTTGATCTTCTCGGCGCTGTTGCTCTCGCCGAGCAAGTTCTTCCTCTTCCCACCTGGCTTCGTCTTCAAGCCGCTGCTGCTCGCGTCGATGCTGAGCCTCTTCTTCTAGCCTTTCCTGCTGCTTGCGTCGCTC
This sequence comes from Curvularia verruculosa, assembly GCA_036172615.1. Classification (NCBI taxonomy): domain Eukaryota; kingdom Fungi; phylum Ascomycota; class Dothideomycetes; order Pleosporales; family Pleosporaceae; genus Curvularia; species Curvularia verruculosa. The sequence continues at coordinate 51,653 of JAWDHC010000021.1, read as the reverse complement.
ACGCATCTCCTTGTCGGCCTGCGCCTGGGTCAAGTTGAAGCGTACATTGCTGGACGCACTAGGTGGACGATCAGGTTGTCTCATCGCAGAGATGGCAGCAGCTCCAGCAGTGGCAGCAAGTCCCGCAATGGCAGCGTCCCGTCTCCATGAAGAAGTATGGGTGGGAGAAGAGTTGGCTCGGCGGAGTGGAGGCTGTTGTGGGCTTTGGTTGTTGTTAATGGTGATGTTCTGAGCTTGAGACTGTGTTTGGTAAGGGGGCTGGGGTGGTGCTTGTGGAAAGACAGAAGGTCCTGGAGGAGCATTATAACCAGACTGTGATGAGCCTTGGGCAGAGTAAACGGTTCCGGAGACTTGTGGCATCGGCTGCGGCTGCTGAAGACTTATAGAACCAGGCCCTGAGGTGACCAGAGGCTGCGAGGTTGCAATAGAGCTTGTACGTCGTGCGTCGAAAAATGCATTAGGGTCGTGGGGGGCAACAGGGTAGACTGACTGCAGCGTCTGCGCACTGCTCGACTCGCTGTCGGGACGCGCTTGAGAAGATCCTGCTGCTGCTGCGCCTGCCACAGCACCGGCCGCACCAGCCGCAGCAGGTCCAATAAATGAGGTGTTGGCGATGTTGTCATAGAGATTGTTGGACGACCTCCGCTTCTTCTTACCAAAGCCCCAACGCCAACCCCATTTGTTAGTACCCGAGTCGTTTGATCCAAGAGAGTCATTGCTCTTGGACTTTTTCAGTGCATAGTCACCATAGACAAGGCCACCATCGCTTGCAGAGTCGGAGGTGCCATCATCTGGCAAATCTTCCCATTCGTCATCTGCGTAACGCGAACCCGTGTGGGAAGCCTTGTTATCCTTGAGGCTGTGGCGGCTTTCCTTGATAGCGACTACTTCACGGCTGTTGCGTTTTCCTTTGCCGGCCTTGGCTGCTGTGATTGCAGCTGCGGTAGCACCAAGGCCAATGAGAGAGGCCTTGAGTCGCTCATCTGAGTTTCGCCTTTTTGGTGAGGGGCGCCTGCTGTGCGACGACCGCCTGCGTCTCCTCACATAGCCAGTGCCAAAAGCCATCTCGGAGTCGGACGAGGAGGTGGAGCCATTGGCGAAATTGAAGAAACCCTTCTTCTTTTTCTTGAGACTAGTTGGCTTGACGCGTTTTTCCTTTGGGGGAGGGGCTGCAAAGAAACCCTGGAAGAAGCCGCCTTCGTGTTGATAGGGCTGACCAATTTCAATGACAGACGCTCCAGAAGTCGAACTTCGAGAGGCTTGATGTCTCAATCGTTGAGACCTTCGGCTTCGGTCATCGTCATTGCTGTCTCTGCGGGGGTGCACAACTTGGACCTTCTTCGGTGACTTGGAGCGGGCATGACGCTTCTTACTCGAGGTAGCTCCGAGAGCAGCTCCTGCAAGGCCTGCACCAATAGCGGCACCGATCAAGCCAGACTTGCCATGGCCGGAACTGGAGCTGGAGCTGGAGCTAGAGCTTGCTCGTGAATGTCGGCGACTCCTGTGGTCTCTGCGATCCTTCCTGCCACTCGTGACACCTACAGACATCTGGGACACGCGGTCGGCCGATCGACTTCGGTGGCGGATGCCCGAATAGCCGTAGCTGTAGCTCTTACGATCGAGTGATCGACTACGACTACGACGTGACACACGTGAGCGTCCAGACTTGATACTATATGTGTCGTCAAAGTCATCACGGCCTGCATTCCAAACAGCCTTTCCAGCCTTGGCAAGGCCAATGCCTCCAAGTCCGGCAGCCACCCAGCCAGCAGCACTGTTGTTTGTCTTGCGTCTGTCCTCGCCTGAGATGGAGCTTTGCGACTTCTTTTCCTTCAGACCGTAACGTGATTGTTTCTCAATGCCACCTGAAGAGCGCATGTACTCGGTAGAACGCCGCTTGTTGTAGTGATGCTTTCGTGGGGCATCGAGAACAGAGGAGCGAGGGTCAAAGCAACCCTTGCAAACACCAATGTACTCGGTGTACTCCTCCATCTTTTGAACATCCTCGTAGTCTTTCCACCAGTCAACAAACCTGGAAACAGGACCAGTATGCTGATGGTGCTGAGCCATGCCGCCCGAGACATAGGCGCTGGGCAAAAGGCCGTTGTTGTGATGTGTGCTAGAAGTACCATGCGTCGAGTGATGATGGGAGGCGCTATGTGAATGTGAATGAGTATGTGAATGCGAGTGAGAGTGGGAGTTATGTTGATGCAGGCCATATGCCGCCAATCCCGCAGCGCCAGCAGCAAAGAGTCCCGCATTGCTACCAGACGAGTGCTTTTCAGACTTGCCTGGGCGTGGTGGCTTTGGCGGAGGCACGCCCTCCCCACCGTAAGCGGCTTCGGTGTATGGTGGGAGATGAGTGCCATTGGAGGCGGTGGAATTAGAGGTATTAGGGGCGTTTCCATACATGTTGTAGGTAGATGCAGGAGCAGCAGGGGTGGGGGTATTATTAGTGTATGACGAGTAGGAAGAAGGAGGGCGAGCATTTGAAGAGCTGCTGTAGCTTGTAGAATGCTCATGACTCGAGGAGCTGTGGCCCATTGCAAGTCCAAGGGCAGCTCCACTGGCCATGGCGGCGGCAGAACCAAACTTGGCTGGTTTGTCAGGCCGTGACGAGGACGCTGGCCGTGGCGGCTTGGGCGGCGCGGGTGAGTCGTCGACGAAAGCACCAGGCATGGATGAGCTGGATGGTCGAGGAGGCTTGGATGAAGAGGCGCTGCCGGTGCCCTGAGCGTAGAAGTCGGCAGCGGCGCCTGAGCCAGTGTCGGCAACGGGGTTTGGGTGTGCAGAAGCAGCCATGAGATGTGGAGTGTCCTGTCCAACGATAACGGATGGCGGTTGAGGCCTCACGCCGGGCTGTTGGTGGACAGACTGTCCCTGGTCGTTGTAGAAATCGGCGGCCGCGCCAAAGGGATGGCCGCCAGGCAAAGCACCAGAGGCAAAGTGTACAGGGTCCTGGCCAGGGAACTGACTTTGCACGTGACTCGATAAGCCCTCTGGGTGGTAGTGGTGTTGTTGTGATGAGAGTGGTGGCGGGCCATTGCTTCCCGCAGGCAGAGCGCCCGACATCATGGGCGCTCCTGCCTGACCGGGGAACTGCGAAAAGCCATCGCTGCCAATCTGGCCGCTGAAGCTGCGCTGCACCTGTTTGGGGCTGTCAACAATATCGCCCCGGTAGCCACCCGACTGCGACAGACTGCCGGAGCGCTCTGAGCGCGTCGAACGGCGCTTATCTGTCTTGCTGTCCTTGCTCTTTTTCTTCTTGTCCTTGTCGTCGCGCATGGTCGACGTCGAGGACTCTGCGTAGCTGCTGCGGCGGTCGTCACGCCGCTTGTCATAGCGCTCGGTGGTATCGTAAAGATCGCTGTTTGGGTCAGCGTTTGCAGGGAGCCGCGAGCGCTGCATATCGTCCAAAGCAGTAGCGAAAGAGGCAGTCGATGACGGCGCAGTGTCGCGGCGGGAGCTCGATGGCTTTCGGGTCGAGGTGGACGAGACGACGGAGCGGGTGTCTTGGTCGCGCTTGGAACGCGTGGAGTCGCTGGTGCGGCGGCGGCGAGCGTCGTCGTCCTTGGAACTCTGCGAGGCAGCCGAACTGCCCGTCAATCGGCTCCACATGATGATGGATGCAGCGCAGAGGGCGCGGGGGGAGGGTTATTAGGAGGCAGGACGGGCAATGGGTTGGGCGCAAACGAGATGAAGGTTTAGGCCGGGGCTGCTGGGTATATCGCTGTAGGAGCTTGACAAGAGATGGAGAGATGAGAGGGAATCGTTTCAAATCGTCATGTCGTAACGGTATTGGTACAGAAAGCAAGTCCAAAACTACAGACCAGCAAGAGATGCGCGCAGTGGCCAAAGGATGATGGTGGGAGCAGCTGCTCGCCGTCGTGGTGGCCAAGAATGGAGATGATGATGAGGTAGAAGGCAGCTGAGATGGTAGCCGAGTGAGCTGGCGGCAAGGGTTAGGCCGGTGCTCCATGGACGGCCTGGAGACGAGGCGAGGCTGGTCCAATGGCGACGCGCCATGGCAAATGCTCCTTCGTGCGGATCATGGGCTGGGGTCGGGGTGGTCAAGGCTCTCCACGCCCAGCCTGGCCTTGACGGTCTGTCACTGTCGCACAGCTTGCTCTTGCGGGCGCGTCAACCGCAACCACGTCGTCTGCAGCCACGCCCAGAGCCGTGCCCACTCACGTCTATGTATGTATGTATGCGTGTGCCCACATGCCCATCAGCTTAGTGCATGTATAGCTATCTGCCCACCGGTCGCTATCTCTGCCAGCCCTGCACAATGCAAATCTTTCCCCATCCTCGCACATGCATTGGCCTCTTGTTCTCACACTAGCCGATTCCACTTGACCCAAATGGTCCCACCTGTTCCATCACTGCTAATCTACCGCCAAGTTCGCGTCCCAAATAAAAAAAACAAAGAAAATAGGAAAAAAATAACCCAGCCAGCTTTCACCGTCGCTGTGACTTTTGCATTATTCCGCTATTGGTGCCGCCCTCACCGGGCTTCTAGTGTCAACCTAATCAAATCTTGACGCAAACCTGCATGGTCACCCTGCCACGAAAAAAAAATACACTCAAATGTCCGGTGGAATTGCGGCCCAAGCAAACCCCACCACACTCCCTTGATGCTGCGAGTCGTACCGTCTGTGGCGTCGACCATCCCAGCTGTGCTACAACTCCGTTCCTTCAACCATTGTCCAATGCACCCATGGCCAAATCTTGGTCTTCTTCATACTCATGATCCGACACGTACAAACTCGCGCTCCAGCACTGCTGACCTAGAGCAATCCATCTGCATGCTGCCATGTGCATATCATGTGACTGCTAGTCAATTCCCAGAGCCTCATGTGCAAGGTTTGAGCCTCGTTTTCCTCGCACGTATTACTATCCATGTAACTAGGTATTGCCAGAGCCTTTGGAACATTCGTCGCCAAACCTGATGCTGCCCTTCACACTAAGGCCCGCATCCAATGTTTCGCATCTTGCAACCACCCTGCCAAGTTCGACTTGCTCATCACTGTCCTCCCATTTGGCCCATGAGCATTTGTCGAATCTGCATAATTTGTGCTCGGTACTCTGGTGTTAATTGGTCAATCTGCTGTGGCGTGAGAGCCATGACCTGTGCGTACAGCGCCTGCTGATCCAGAGCCGGTGGCTGCTGTGCTTGTTGCGGTGCTTGTGGAGCAGGCGCATATGCTTGCGGAGCAGGCGCCTGCGGCTGCGGAGGCGTGGGGGCAACCTGCGGTGGATATCCAGCATAGTTCACGGGAGGTCGTCCAACCTGCGGCGCTGGTTGCTGAACCGGCTGCACAGGTGGAGCTTGCGCTGGGGCTGCCGATGTCTCCACGAGCGTTGCGAGGATCTTCGGGTCAACTAGCTGCAGGAGAAGAAGCGACTGAAAGATAGCGTATGCTAGTTGAGGCGCTTGCCGCAACAACTCTGTTGCCTTGGCCGGGTCCGTCATGACGAGACCCTTCATTTGTGAGAGAATGTCGAGCAGTTGGTCGGGTGGCAGCGTCGACAGAGTGCGCGAGATGGCATCGGGGCATGATAGGTTGGGTGGCAGCTCGACACCTGGCGGCAGAGGACCCAGTGTACTTGGTGGCTGCGCTGGCGGAGGTACTGCTGCTGGCTGGCCGTTCATGCCTATGGATGCAGGCGCGTTCGGAGGCGCGTTATCGCCAGAGCCGCTCTCGTTGGACCAGTCCACCCTCAACTTCCGTCCCATTAGCTCGTAGTCGTTGAGGTTGCGTACAGCGGAGGCAGCTGCGTCAGCGTCGGCGAACTCTGCGAAGCCAAAGCCCTTGGGTCGTCCCGTCTCCTTGTCATACACAAGCCGGAAGTTGTTGACCTGTCCGACGCGACCGAGGGTTTCGACAATCAGTTCCTCAGTTCCTCCTGTTTGGACTTGTCAGCAGTGCGCTTGCGTGTTGGAGTTGCATTGTCGCATACCGTAGGGAATGTTTCCTATGAAAACAACTCGACCCGCCTTGTCGTTGGGCGCCATGATGTCTTGAGTACAATTTTTTGACTAGATCGCTGTGTGCACGAGTGTGCAAAAGATGGTGCCGAATAAATGGGTAGATGTCGGAAGGACGAAGACGGTGGACGTTGCTTTGAGCAGCCATGGCCTTTGAGCTATGATACCAGCCGGGGCTTGGCGCGTCAAATCCACAGCCACGCGCCTCAGCCCTGTTTCTCTCACCATCCCTGCCAGCCACATCAACGCAATCCTGTCACTTTATTTATTTATTTGTTAGTATATTTGATCAATTCTTCATTTACATGTTTATGTTATTCTACAATATTGGCCTATTCCCATAGAAACTTCTGCTGCTGTATACAATTCTACAACTTCGCACTCTTTGGTGGGCAGCACTCACCATCCTTACCTACTGTCGCAGTTACACTAGGTTGGTGATGCTGCTCGCTCAGTAAACTGCTCTTGTTGAACGCCTGCTCGCTCGGTGGTACGTCTAGCGCGGGGTTCTTGTCGAAAAAATTGACAGGTTTCATGTGAATCTTCAAAATCTCACATGGCATAACCGGAAAGTCTTCAATCCTGGGGACATGGTTGATGCCCGCCTGGATAAACACAACAAAGTCTGTATCCTTGACATTGTCATTCCTTTCTGCCCATGAGCGCACGCCAGTTCCTCCTCGTGACTGGTTCGTGTACGTGCCTCCTGCGTACAATTCGTTGTCCCTGTATTTGACAACATAGACATTGTGGTCTGAAAACTCGGCGCGCTTGTAGTTGAAGCTGTCCTTATCGGATAGGATTTTCTGGAATGGAGGTGCTTGAATTTTGTATGCCACTGGCTTCCCATTGACCGGATTCCGCACGTTGGGGTTCTGGATCTTAAATGTGCGGTTGTTCTCGTATGCAATGTCGTAACCCCCAGACTTCTCGACAACTGTCTCCTGAACATAATACCCTGTCCCATGAGGGTTCCAGTCTGAGCGAGGCATAGCAAACGCTTCGTCATAAACGAGACGGTTGTCGTAACCGTCGATCATGGGGTCGACGCGCAACGAAAAGATATGCTGGTGGTGGACTGCAAGCACACCAGGGTGTACAACTGTGCCAAAAGGCACCTCGACACCTTCGTCGATGGGTTGTGTGCTTAGAATGCCAGTTGCCCTGATCTCGTAACTGATCTCTCCAGCTTGGTTGAAGATGAAGGCCAAAATGTACTCATAATTGCTGACAGTGATGATGCTCTGGAGCACCAACTCTCGGCTCCGAGTCACAACTGCGCGACCAGTGCGGTAGTTGGTGTGCTTAAACCCAATTCCTGCGTCCTGCTCGTGGATACATACTACGTTCGGCATATCAATGACCCCACCCTTATCATCTGACAAGACCGCACTAAGGTAGTAAATCGAACCCAAGCAGTCACAACCCAGTTTAAGATTGTTCGCCATGATACCAGCACCAGCATCACCCAAATCGAAAGCGCTCTTCTTGTGATATGGGTGGCGTGGATCCGCATATGGAATGTTCATGTCGCTCAAACTTAGTCGGTAGAAAAGGCTACGATTGTCGTATCGAACGTCATAGAGTACCATTCCTTCTCGTTGGTTGAAGCCAACCCTGAACTTCCATTTCTGCCATGAAAGGAGGCTCGATGTCCCCTGTTCTTGGACCTGGAAACTTGCGCCTTCAGGCTGGATCACGTTCAGGGGCTTGAGGTCTGTTCGCAATTTCTGTGCCTCAGGAATATATTCGTTGGGTGGCTGTATCTTATACTTCTCCACTGGCTTGATGGTGTTGTCGGCCCCAGTTGGCAGCAAGTCTACACGAATGACTTTCATGGTCTCCGTACTGATCACTGGAGAAATCGGCAATGGCATCGCATAGTGGTTTGAATCCGCTTCCGATGAGTTCATCGGGTCCCTCAGGTACAGAAAGCACTGGTAGAGTCTCTCTTCATCGCCGATGCCATCGGAACCGTAGATCCAAGGATCGCTGATAACCACAGTACCTTCTGGAAGTTCAAGTTTGGCGATTTCCGCTTGTACCTTTGGGTCCGCAAGTGCAACCTTTTCAATGGCAATGATCTCGTCGCCATCGCCGTTTGCATGAATGAAAGGTCCTAAGAGAACATTGCGTTCGACACGGCCCGATGTCAAATCGACAATGGCCTCGTGGAACTTACTCTGTTATTAATAATTAGCCAGATATACATGCAAACACAGCCAACGGATGACATACTGTGTTCCGGATGTAATAATTGATGAACGCCTTTCTCGGAATAGAAGGCAATGCTTTCCCGTTGTGCTCGGCTTCCAGGTACCTCAAAACTTCGCCCTTGGGTGGCTCTTGCAGTGTCACGACCTTGAAGTGCAGATCCGTATGTGCCGGCCACGACGATTTGATGATTCCGGCAGCGCTCTTAAGCTCTGTTGCCGACAGCGGGGCAAGAGGGTGCGACCTTGGCGTGGGGCTTATAGCGTGTTCTGCGGACATCTTGCTTGACTACACAGCAATACAAATGCGATGTCAGATTCGAAAGTTACAGAGCGGAATGTAGAAAAACAGCATTTATAAGTGAACTTGTGCAACCGTAAGCCTCGAATGATGCTTACCCGGCACAGCATAGCAGGATGATAACGAAGTGGGCCGTCTACCTGTAGTTGCAGACGGTCGCAAGGACTTGCCACATTCGTAGTAGACGTCTACACTGTTGAGGCGAAAAAGTGCACACAAGTCACGTGTACAGTCGACCCCGCTCTGGGATGCAGTCTATGAAAGTTGGTTGGTCGGCTGTAGGATTTGTTTTACGCCCCAAGGACGGGAATAAGATGCTATTGGTCTTCCGAGGAGCGTCGCAGACATGCACACAGCGACAGATTTGCAGAATGAACGCTGCCGTAGAGTAGTATGCAATCTTTGTAAGAGAGACTTACCTCGAACAGCATCCTCTGTAGAACCCCTACTCGCTTCAGATCGTTAAGTCACTCTTCTGCGAGATTCAGGCGGACATAGCGAGCTTTGGTTTTGGCCCCTGAAAGCGTCTACCCAGTTTCTCTATCAACCTCCAGCCTCCATACAAGACGGCAGACTGTGTACCGTGTGCGATAGAGCGTCTACCAATGATGGATCTTGCGATCAAGATTGACTCACCATCTACCCACCTCTCTTCGAGAGTTCCGATATCATGGCTCCAGCGCCGCAGAAAGATACTCAGGCCGTATCTTTCATCGTGGAGTCTCAGGACGCGAGCATTCGAAGAGGTCCTTTTTGAAAGTGCTGTGAGCCTGGAAGACTTAGTATTCTTTAGTCGCGTGTGGCAGGCGTTCAAATGTTGCGGGTCTTGATTTTCCTTTTTGCTTCCTGAAATATCCACCTCCAATACTCTGAAACGAGAAAACTGGGGCTAAGCCGATCCCCAAAATCATTAGCAACACCAACACACCTTCACAGTCTTATCTGAATTTCTATACAAGTACAGCAAGAACGACGTGAAGTTCGACCATAACGTCGCAGCCAAGATGCTCTCGGAAAAACTCCTTGGCGCCTCCCGAATCAGTGCTGGGAATAATCAAAATGACCACCACACCAACCTGTTACTGACTCGTGATCCGTGCGCAGGAGTCATTCTCAGACACCCACCCAGGGAACAAACCATTTGCTGTACTAGCGAATACATGTCAAATACACAGCTGGGCGACTTGGAGACCGGCGTTGATTCCTTTTTCCCTCAACCGGTTTGCGCGCTCCGCCCTAGCAGGATCGATGCTAATATAAACATATTAGCCCACATATTAATCTATCTTCAACATCCAGAATTATTCTGTTCCACTTAGGCGCCAATCTGGTTTTGTGACCTGCGCAGACCCACAACTGTTTGCCGATTTGGCCGTTCCTATTTGCTCGAATATCTCCACTGACACGTGCATGTGCTGGAACAGTTCACATAGATTACTAAGTACTATGCGTGCAATATTTCTAACCGTGAGGTTACACACTGTTCCTAATCCAGTGTCACCAGGACGACTCGAGAACGGATCTCGACCAGCCGCCACCGGCAGTGAGTCTCCACAGCCCGCCTCACGTCCCGGCCTCGCTACCAGTATGGAGAACTGAATTGTACCTGTCCTGTGACGTGTTTTCATTTCAAGTTTCACAACCGATCCAATCAAGCTCGAGAAACAAATCGGCTTGGACATGCATGGAACAGTGCAATATGGGAGAGGAAGTCATTTGAGGCGTGAAAAAGTGTATATAACCTGAGGAGAAGTTCGCCTTGCATTTTATCACAACAACAGCATCATCAATACTTTCCTTACATTCTTTACCTACCCCAACAATCCTTTGTCTCCCAATATCAAACATGAAGTGCTTCGCTGTTGCCACTGTAGCCCTGGCGGCTCTCACTGAGGTTGCTCAGGCTCACTGTACGATACAACGCCATGTAGGGCAAGGCATCCGCTAATACATAGAAAGACATCTTCCAGGTCCTCACAGCCAACGGCGCTAAAGGGGCTGTCTTCCAGAACATCAGGCCTGTGCCTAACAACAGCCCTGTCACCGATCTATCAGACAGGAACCTTCGCTGCAACGCCGGCGGAAACAGCGGCAGTGGAACTACCACTGTATCAGTCGCTGCTGGCTCGACTGTCTCCTTCACGGCAGACCAGGCCGTCTACCATCAGGGACCTGTCGCCTTCTACATGACTAAGGTCGACTCTGCCGCTTCCGCCGATGGTTCCAGCGATTGGTTCAAGATCAAGGAGATTGGTCCTGATTTCTCCGGTGGTCAGGCCAAGTGGACATGTCCAGTAAGTCAAGGATTCTCTGAAATCCTCTAAGGCCCCCACTAATGTTGCTGCAGCCACCTACTCAGTCAACATCCCATCCCAGATTGCTGCTGGAGAGTACCTCCTCCGCATCGAGCAGCTCGGTATCCACAACCCTGGCAGCCCACCTCAGTTCTACATCTCCTGCGCGCAGCTCAAGGTTACAGGTGGTGGCAGCGGCAGGCCTTCTCCTACCACTAAGATCCCTGGTCACGTCAAGTCCACCGACTCTGGCTACACTGCCAACATCTACAACAACTTCAAGAGCTACGTTGTTCCCGGTCCCAGGGTCGCATCATACTAAGCATGTTGAATAATGTGTGCCACGCCGTTGAGCGTGCACTAAGATGGTCTGGGCGACTTTTTTTACAGCCAGTCCTCTTTCGAACTATAGGTTCCATTCTACTTCAATGTATATACATCACATGTATTTTGTAAGGGCTACGCTCTTCAATACCATTTTTGTCTTTCGGCTTCTCGTTCAAAGCGCATGGCAACTAGATTTCAATGACCAAATATCAAACGCTTGAGTCCACCTGCTCGATGTCTGCATGTCACTTAACCGTGTTCGCTTGTAACGTTCCTTTCACATATTGACAATTGGTTGCCAAGATTTTGTTCGCACGAGGTACAAGCCACCCAAGCACGCTGCGCGAACAGACTGTTGGCCCAGTGCTGTACATGAGCGACTCCCGAAGCCAACAAAAAGGGCTATTAAGTTCTGGGGCTGATGCTCTTGTCGTGTCTTTCTTTTATATAAATGAACCAAATTATGTTCGAGAGCAGTCAGCATGTTGTCACTATTTACTTAATAAAAAGGCCCTTTTCCAAGACGCCGACATTCGTTCGCCAAACAGCTGTTTTCCTCATCACACCAACACTTCACTCAATGTTTTTCCTTCAATCACAAGGCTACTATGTGGACGACGGGCTGTTCACAAATTCATCAACCCCATCTTCACATATCGCAGCCACATCCAACGCACTCTGAAATTGACTTGTATATGACCGCTCCTCACGATCTTCTTCCTTCGTTCTTGCCTCACTCTCTCCATCGTTCCTCTATGTACAGTGGCACATAACAGAGATACTTGGTTTGCAGCCCTAATACATGCTATTCCCTGGGCTTCTTTGAATACCCATCTCAACCGTTAAGCCTCTGCCTCAAGCCCCCATCTCGTCTCATCGTCAATGTCAGCCGGCCCTCCACTAGGTCATCCCTGGCCCGTTGACGTCGGAAACAACCCTAACATAAACCGTGACCCTCCACCGCCTCCTTTCAACACTCCTGCTCCTGCTGCTCCCGCAGTCGCCACAGGTCCAGCCCAAGTAGTCGTTCAAGAACAACACCATAACCCCGTCTACGGGCCTCCTCTACCCATTGGAATTGCTCCTCCCTTCGGCGTAGGCATAGGTGCGTTTCCACCTATCTTCCCTCCCCTCAGTATCCTGGATCCGTTCGTCATGAGTGGCGGCTGTGCACCTGCCGGTAACGGACCTCTTGCGCCCATCCGCGCTGGCAACTTTCTTCCCAACGCTGAGTACGGCATAGGTTTCGGTTTGCACGCAAACGGAGTGCCGATTCCGCCGCCACCGCCTGGCGCCATGCCAGGTGTGATCCCACCCTTTGCACCAGCTGCGCCCCTCTGGACTGCCGGTGCCGGCCTCGCTTTTGGTAATGTACCTGCTGCGGGCGTGGTACCGGCCGCGATGATGCCCATGATGGGTGGCATGGCGTCGCAGCACCACCGACCTGCTCCTCTTCTCCACGATGGAAACCTTGGACACAACGCTCAGCCCACCCAAACGGATCATTCTACCATCCCAGGCGGTATCCCTGCCGGTGTCATGCTGGTCGAGTCTGCAGAGCATACCATCTTCATGCGCATCACGGGCAACGTGTGCCCATGGCTTTCGCCAGGTGCGACACTGGGTATTGAACAACTGGCTGCGCCCAGTAGCACGGCTTTGAACCGGCTGATTGAGATTTGTCATGATGGGATACCAGAGGATCAGCTTGAGAACACTGCTATCACAGAGTGTATTGAGTTGGGGAATGGGCTTTGGGAGAAGGGCCAGACGTTTAGGTATAACGATGCGGTGTCCAAGGTCCTGACGATGAAGGATGCCGGCTGGGACAATACGAGGAATAGGGTCGGTGGAAATTCGCTGCATCTATGGGGACATAGAGTTTGACGGTGGTTGATTCAGAGGGTGCTGGTAGATAGATTTTGATCTTTTTCGAGCAACTGGCGATGATGGTGTAGGGTTTAGAGGGAGATGTTGGCTTCACTTCTGCGGTAGCTGTCTAACTATGAAGTTTGGATTATTGTAGCCTCTTTCAATCACATTTGTATCAAGCATCCTTTTCCACCATCATGAGGGTACATAAGGGATATTAAACTGAACGATTACACTTCTGCATTATTACTAACTACACATGTCGTACATTCATGGCATGCCGCATTCACTCATCATGCGATACCCGAGAAGTATACTTCTTCTTACCCCCACCCATCTTCCTCCACAGTCTGCCGATCCATCTTTCTTTAACCATCTTCAGCACAACGTACGCAAGAAAACGATAAACGACAGCGCAGATACCCAGCGCCATAAGGTTCATCTTTGGGTTTTTGTTGAGCTTGTACAGGTCAAGCACCTGTTCTCCAGTCTGAATAGGACATTGTCCATTGACTCTTTGCCACTCTTCGCAGGTGAATTTTAGTCCGCGCAATGTGAACGGTGCCATGTTTCCGACAGCCCACTTCACAGGTGAGAGGTGGTTCCAGGCTTGCAAGAAATCGGGAACATCGAGCGAAAGAACACCTCCCATGACCTGAGCAACGCTGAGAAATACGGACATGCAGTTGACCGAGAATCCCGTGTGGGTGAAGAGAGTGTTGAAAGCTATGCCTAAGCTCTCACCACAGCTGGTGATGCAGAAGGCGTTGAAGGTAATGATAAAGTATGTTTGTACATCGCGTTCTAGGCCAACGGCGAAGACGGCAAGGACTGAGAAGACGAGGCAGCTGATGATTTCAAAGGGAGTCGTGATGGAGATGTAAGTGAGGAAGAAGGCCTCTACGCCGTAGACGCGATCGTCGAAGTCCCGGTAGAACACATCCCTCTCAGTTGGATAGACGGCAATATTATTGAGCACTTTGTAATGTTAGAACAATAAGAGCTTTTTACAAAAATGCAATACTTACTGCCCACGAAATAGAGTGGCGCAATCTCCACTAGAAAACCCAGTCTGTTCTGTACAGAGAAATAATCGGTTTTGAGTGGTGCGAAGTACAGCGCAAGAACCAGACCCAGACCCACAACTTGCATAATTCGCGCGATGATAATGTCTGGTTGGCGAAACATGTTCTTTGTCGCGCGACGGATCAGGATCGAGTATGCCGATAGGAATGACGATGGCTCCCGTGCCATACTTCCCAATTCCGCAGGTGTTGTAATTGAGCCAGTACGAGCAAGGGGGAAAGCGTCGGCATTCCATGATTGAATGAGCTTCCGCACCTTCTTCCTAGTGGCTGCCTCGCGCGCTTCATGCTGAAGATCTACAGTAATAAGGTCAAGAGCAAAGTCAGCGGGATTGACGTGTTGTGGGCATTCATAGCCTAAGCCTGCAAAGTGAGGCAACATGTCGGTGGAATGGCCTGCGTAGATTGGATGTCCACCACGGGCCAGTAGAAGAATATTGCCGAAATGACCGAACAAGTCACTTCGTGGCTGATGAATCGTCACTATTAGCGTGCGGCCTTCTTGTGCTAGACCACGGAGCACGTCAATGATGGAAAGAGCTGTAAAAGCATCCAATCCGGATAAAGGCTCGTCGAGCAATAGCACTCGTGGCTCTGTGAGGATCTGCACAGCAATCGTGACTCGACGTTTCTCACCACCACTGATGCCTTTGACAAGGTCGTTGCCAATGAGGTTGTCTGCGCAGTCCTTAAGACCCATTTTGAGCAGAATTTCTTCTGCCTTTTGAATCTTCTGCTCTTTAGACATCCATTTTGGCAAACGTAGCCCAGCTGCATAACGCAGAGTCTCACGCACGGTGAGGGAGGCTAGAAGTGCGTCGTCGTCCTGAGTAACAAAAGAACAAATTGAGTGGACAACTTCCCGAGCAGGTATTAACCCGTTATAAGTCATCGATCCATACTGCTTGTATCGCGTTGATGTGTCATCCTTGAGTCTCATAGCCATGCTGTTCAGTAAAGACGTTTTTCCAGAGCCTGAAGGCCCCATGATTACATTCAGAGATCCGGGTCGGAAGTCTGCTGTGATCGGGTTCAAGATGGTCTTTGTCGTACGTTTCCGCAATGAGCGTTTCTCGACATCCATTCCATAGCCATCCAACCGAATATCAATAGTTCTGACGTTCTCTGGTGCTCGCGTGCTCATCTTCTCCTTGCCAGCAGAGGCGTCCATGTTGGTCGGTCTTGCGCGCGCCATGGCGATCTCGGCGTTCCAGAACTTGAGTAACAGGCCAGCACCAACGTAAAAGGCAATTGCAAAACCAAGCAACACAAGTATGGGCCTCCAGACCCAGTTGTTTGGAAGTCCAAGCGATGCCATGATAAAGTCGCCATCGTATTCTTTGCAGGCAGGATTGGACCGTCCTCCCTCTAGTGGACAGTCGTAGAACTGGCCGCTAAACTCATTGGCGCACAAAGCCCCGAAAGCATAGAAGACATAAGCAATCCACTTGGTCCAACGCACGTAGATTGGTATGGTGTTTGCCTGGATAAAGTAACCACAGGCCATGGACTGCAGAGTGTATGCTAGGTTGGCGACTAAACTTGCACCAGCAAAGTGCCTCGAGACAGCAACGCAAGTCATGGCGAAGCAGACGGCGATGTACTGGTGGAGCAATATTATACCGAAGAAAGTAAGGAACTGACCTCCGTCCGTACGAAAGCCGCAAAAGAAGTAGTAGATTAGGGAGAAGATAAGGGGTACTGGGATATCCTCGATGAATATTCTGGCCAACCTTCTTGAGATGAGGAATGCGGGAATACTGACGACGCCCTGTCGCGCTTCCTCGTCGAAGAGTTGGATATCGTTGGTAAGCCGGTATGTCTCGTACAGTAGGATTAGATATCCTTGGAGCGCAGCTGCATTGTATAGTGCTCCTTGACGAGATCGTATACCAGATAAAGATCCATCGAGCTGTAGAAAAATCCAGCCCGTAATTACCGCCATACCAATGGCTTCAACAAGACTTCCAAACATGCCTAGTTGTCAGAGTTAGTCAGGCTCTGTAAGTACTCTAACAAGCAGAGAAGCCACTTACCCATTGGGTCACGGATTGTTACAGTCCATGTCCTTGCAGTAAGCACACGAGTCTGTTGAATGAGTGAAGTGCGATTGTCCCGCTTTTCTCTTCTGGAAGATTTCGTGACAGTGGCACTCAGGCTGCCAGTTCCTTCCTTCTCATTCAATGAGCTATTGCAATGTACTCTCCACGCCTCTATCACACGGCCAACGCGTTCCTGGGCTGCTTGTTCCGCTTCTACACTACGATTGTCAATGCTGACAATGTCAATCAGATACTCTGCCGGGTTAGTAAATGGTGGCATTTCGTGACCCAGTTTGGCGAAGTACGGCAGGCAGTCCTTAGCACTACCAGCATATGCAGGACTTCCTCTAGACAAAAGGATTACATTGTCGAACAAGTCCCATATCTCGGATCGTGGCTGGTGAATGGTAACAATTATGGTTCTCCCTTTTCTTGCCAGTGTTTGCAGAGTCTTGATTACCTGGAAAGCGCTCGTCGAATCCAATCCAGTTGTAGGCTCATCCAGCCATAGTAACGAAGGGTTCGATAGAAGTTGAACACCAATGCTGGTCCTTCTCTTCTCTCCTCCCGAGCAGCCTTTGTGTTCGTTGTTGCCGATTCTTGTGTCAGCTGCTTCTTTCAAGCTTAGCTCAAGGATGACCTCATTCACAAGCCGTTTCCTCTCGTCTTGCGTAACAGATGATGGTAGCCGCAATTGAGCAGCGTACATGAGCGTTTCTCGAACCGTCAGTGTCGGGAGCAGTATATCTTGCTGAATGACATAAGCGCTTCTGACTTGCGACGGGTCTTCACTGCCGTTGAACAAGGTGCGACCTGAAGTAGCTAGTCGGTTTCCTACGGCCAGTCGCCCGCTCATGGAATTCAGCAAGGACGTCTTCCCGCTTCCGCTCCCTCCTATGATGGCGGTAAGACTGCCAGCTGGCATATCTGCCGAAATATCGTCCAGGATAGTTTTGACATGACTGAAATCTGGTGTTGACTTCTTTTTGGCAAAGAGGCGTGCAAAAGCATTTGGGGATTCGTCAACCGACACGGTCAGATGCTCGAGTCGCACAGATACAGGGTCGACTTCGCGCAAAGAAATACCGTGGTCACCGATGGGCGAGGTTATGGTTGAGGCGTGGTCGTCGGGTGGTGCTGCGGATGCCGGTGACTCTCGGTGACTCTCTATCCGACTGAGTGGTTGTGCCGATGCTGACTGCGTTGCCGCCTCCGGCTCGATCTTGTCAAGCGACTCCATTTCTTAGGGTCTACTGTCGCAGGTTCATAGTCACGATTGGAAGTTGGAAGCAAAGAAGGATGGACATGCTCGTAAAATAATTCGTAGCAACGTGCATGCTGGGATGCGGTGCTTCTCGCATGGGATACGAATCTGTTCATGCGAGCCGTCTCGGTTGGCAACCGAGGTGGGGATACACCGCTTGGCTGGATTTACTAGGTCTCATGTTACTACTCGTACACAGGACGCATCTCTCGATTGCGAATAGCGCTCGTCGCAACGGCCAACTAACAGAAAAAGCAATGTCACCCGCAAGCACCGGTCCTGTTCAACGGTGTCGCAATCCAGTGTCCGACAGCCTATTACATTCTATCCAGCCTCGTTCAACCCAAGGCATCAGACAAGGGTAATCGAGTACCTGAGCGAATTGCAGCCACCAACGCTCAACCTGCCGAACACGGGTAGTGTGGTTTTGCGCAATATCTCCCTTCGGGCCTTTTTATCTTTTTGGACCACATGTTAAGCTCGTACCATAAAACAAGTCATGAAGGTACATGCACCTGAATATGAGCAGGGTCTTGAAGGGCCTGGCAGCTGTTCCATATTTGTGCTCGCAAAACGATAAGCTAGGTCAGCGTGGTCGTGTCTCGCTCGATGGGTAGTGGCAGCTCTACCCTACAATCTCTACCCTACAACCCAGAGTGTCGAATAGGGTCTTCGGCGTTCCCGCTGGTGCTGCGTGTGGGGAGCTTACTATGGTTAGCCACGCAAATCATCGACCAGCCGTTCCGCGTCAAGTTCGGTACTTGGCAATAGGTCCTGGAAGTTTACTGCCCGCCCCGACACTAAGAACAGCGAATGACCCGACTGACATCAGGAAACTTTGCGATGGACTGAACAGAGCCACTCTAGTGTCCAAATGCTATGTGAAGCCATGCACACCGGGGAAATGTGGTCATTTTCACACTTTCTGCCGATCTTGTGGGGTCCTTCATACCCCTGGCAACACCCGCCCGTTGAGCAAGGTCTACAACGGTTGATTGATTCCTTACAGGGCCTAATGTCCCAATCAAGAAAGAGCTGTGTACTCTCGTTCGCTTCGCAAAGCGTCTAAGCACGCGACTTTTGTGCTTAGGTTAAATAAGCACTAAGCCACGAACTTTAATATACATGGATCGGCCTGTTTCGCTCTAATCTCACACATTTCTCATATCGAAGGTCCGTGTCTTCTGCGTAGCAAGCTCTGCCAATGCAAAAAATAATAAGATATGGGAAATCCCATTCGGTCCATGCGGGGTGGTTTAGAGAAAAACTTGACGTAAGAGAAAAAAATGACACCAGACACAGAGATGCACCGCAAGCACCATGATATACAGTTAGCGCCCGAATGATTGTGACAAATGTACCTCCATGGAAATCTTAATATATCGAATAAATTGTGTGCTTGGGATTGGTTGGAGATGGGTACATTTCATGAAGACTCGAAAACACATTTAGAACTATTACAGGCTACAGCTTTGACTAGCACATTCTTTCTTTGCATTGGCACAAAAGCATTGATGATTGCAGATGAGAACGTTGTGGAGAAACTACTGAAGCTATATACAACAGTTCACCTGAAAACGGTATGTTGGCTGGAAATTCAAATCATATCCCAAGATTGATCAAAGCATTTACAGTTCATGTGGATTAACAATTAGAAATGACGATTGAACAGTTGAATTCCTCGCACCAAATGAACGGCTTCGTGAGGCCCCCGGCTGATATGAAATTGGCAAGCTTAGTCTTCTCATGACGGTAGAACTGATCACTATCGTTGCCACTGCCAGAATGGTACGTTGCGATACCGTAGACTGGGATGCTGCTCGGCAATTGCAATTCCTCCCATTTTGTTCCAAATGAATTAGAACTCTGACCAACGAGCTGGTAACATTGCATTGCCCGCGTATCCTCCTTCAGTGACTGGGCATGATGTCTCGGGTATTTAGCTTGATCAACATACCCTGTGTTATTTTCTGGCACAAAAATCGATAGTAGGTCCCTGATATGATTAATATAACAACTTCAACATAAGTTGAGTTAGTACGAGGATAGTGCGTGGACATACCAGGGAATGCCTAGCGTAAGAATGATTTGCGCCAGAGTCATTCGTCCTTTCATGTCGGTTATAGAAAGATCCACAGTCTCTTCCATCGTGAGATTCACAGCTCGCTTTCGATCCAACTATTCCATACGGGTAGGATAAGCATACAGAAGCACGACTGCTTCGACGGTTGTCGGAAACTATCTTGCGTGCTTTAAGATGTTTTCGGCACCTGCAACCCAGCCTGCAAGTACTTTCCTCCCCTCCTGACGGCCAGTGGCTGCAGGAAGTGGACCAACTACAGTATTGAGATCCAACCTCTCCAACGTAAACCACCGAGACGACCACCCGGAGTCGGGGGCGTCGTGTGAACAAGACTTGCGATTGTGGGCTTTTACAAATATAGATTGTACACCGGGAAGATCAGTGCTACTGAGCTGCGGACTCGAATGCCTTGTCAACTGCTTGTAGGTCATAATGTGAATTATGTAGTATGCTCAGTACATACGACCATAGGAAACTGAAAACAGAATTCCCCGTTCGATCAATTGTACTTAAGCAGTTTACCGGCGGATTAGTAGTCAGGTGGGTGACCACTGGCGAATCCCCGCTGTCGTATGTTTTTTTGCGTCTAGGCATACTGTCACGTGACTTTGTCAAACCTGTCAGTATAACCAGATTTTTGGCACAGACGTTTAATTAATCGATGTTAATGCAGTGCAGTAATAGTCCGTTGAAATCTCCTGACTGCATGGTAGAGCGACATGAACAATAGAGCCTCTGTGGTGGTTTTAGTTCAAACTACAGGGCGTTTAACAGCATCGCGCGACTTACGGATTGTCGAAGCGATACTGGCTTGCCAAAGGATTGCATTCTTAAATCGAGAGAAGATACAAAGCGGTGTTTTCCGCTTATGGCACAACACTGATTTCAGTAGCTGCAGGCTATCGAAATGCAATGCCAACAAAAAGACGAAGCTACTAAAATGACGTACGGTTTCTGGACCGAGATGTCCTGAATGACTGCAACCAAGTTAGTTTATCTACGTGCTTTGCCTCAAAGCATATTTACGGGATTCCAACATATTTAAGCCAAAGTGACGACTGTGAAGATGATGCCAATGCTCAAAATGACAAGTTGTGTCAGGTTTGACATTGTCATGTGTAGATTGGCCATGAAAATGACACTACATGCGCATAGAGATGCAGCATCTGGCGACCTTAAAGAAACACTCTCGATGCATTTACGAAAAGGCCAGAGGCATCCATCAGGCGTAAAGCTAGTCCATCTTGCGGTAGTTAACAGCGCAATGGAAATGAAAATTGCCTATATGGCTTCGTCCTTAAAACTCCAAGCCATTTCAGCAAAGGGGAAGTTAGCCCTCTTTGGAACCAGTCAACGAGTTTGGTGCGTTTCCTAACCCAAAGGGAGCGGTATACGCGTGCAAAACCTCGGAGTGGCTTTGACACGCAATCCAGGAACGAAAGTTTTCGCCTGCTCTTTCGTTACGGAGAGTTTCACGCTCAAATGATCTAGAATGCTAGGCGAAATAACATTCAATACATATGAAGACTTTCGAAAGAATCATAAAGCTGCCTGACAGAATCCTCAGAGCCGATAATCCTAAGTTGTTTATTTGGGAGTTGAATTTGATCAAGCTGATCTACTTTAGTGTGCATAAAGACGGCGGTTCTTACACGACACGTCTTGATACGATGCGATGTATTTGGCTGATTCTACTATCCTTAAGTAGCTCTCACTTTAGAGTTAATGTTCGCTAAAAAAAAATGTATCATTTGGGCATTTGAGTAGTCTCTTCTTGCACACTAGCGAACAATGTACTCATGGTAGAGGCTTCGCAACTCGAAAAGAGCAAAGTTGGCGGCAAATTAAAGTTTAATATTGCCATTCATAAGTCGAATATCTGGTTACAACTTCTGCTGTTATGTCCCCTGGTTTGTATACATGTTCGTTGTATGCCTTGGTCTTTACACATCCTATAACAGGCGTATGACAGTGTTTACTTGCTATTGCTATTGCAAACATTGATTTCGTGGCTTTGGTGAACTGGAATCTGCACATGTGCGCGTTCTGTGATGTCTTTTGCACTTCCACAGTCAATATGATGAGGCTGATCCACCTATATACCGCGATAATAAGACATAGGGAAAGTAGTGCTTGCTGCCCCTCGAAGTTCACAAACTTGAATACGAATTAACAGTTATAGATGCTATCCTTTGTCTCTGCTCTAGTGCTCGCGTCTCATACCTTTTTCCATAATATTGAACATATCAGTATGAATAACCGCAACTTGCAGGACGTGTCATTTTAAAATGTGCTGTCGCAACGGATCAGCTTTAGGTTGTTAAACTTCAAGATAACCCCTTAGGAGCGACCAGGAATTCTATCATGAAGACAGATACTAAAGTGTTCATCGTTTGTATACCGGTGATGTGATTCTTTCTTTATCTCAAAGTACTTCACGGATCAACTTGTACCGCTTACTTCTAGGACTCGTTCAACTAACTATGACCATAGAATATATAGATGCGTAAGACTGGTTGGCGGCATCTAGAGTTTGTATCTTAATAGGATGTTAGTAGCCGTAATCAAGAAGTGCCATATCCGACAGACTAGAGGACGAGATCGAGAGAGCGTAATATCATTAAGCGAAACATACGGCTTTATATTTCCTTTCACATTCTTCAATGCCCAAAACAAGACTCTTCGCGTAAGCAACTCTTGCTTCCCTGAGACCAAACTCAAGTGTTGCTGAAACTTGATTCGTACTCTTATTTCGGTCTCTCTCACAGCATCACATCAGGCTGATATATCATTGTCACTGTGACTCAATGCAGTCCAGTCCAACATATTAAAGGTTTCTGAATCTCTAAAAAAGAACTATATTCTTAACTATAGAGATTTTGTAAAGGTCTATACTAGTCTTGAACAAAACAAAACATCACAAGTAGAAGACACATAGAGAGAGAAACCAGTCCCACATCAATCTATATTCACCACGCACACTTCTCTGCCCAAGCAGTGCAAAAGGCAATTCACCTCCGTTATCCAAAACACCAACTTTACTGTCAGGCACGCAACCTCGTCGCCCACCCCACAAACGATAATATCCCGGAACCTTGCAAACCCCACTATCCGCACCATCTCCAGCAAGCTTCCGAGACAACCCCTATCCTAATCACCCACGGCAAGCCCGAATGACCCACACGCACAAAGATCGCCGGGTACGACCCTACTCAAACTTGCTGCATGTGAAAAGGTAGCAGCGGCAACCCAAACAAGAGGACACCACACGGGAGCGCGGAAACCATTTCGATCGATTTGTAGCCCGAATCGTGTACCCACTTTAATCCCAAGATACACCAGTAGCTGTACACAGATGGTTACATGCAGGCATGCTGCAAGGGCCAAGAGCCCACAAGTCACACAAAGACCCTCTTTCGTGGACACGCTATTGTAGAAAGAGGTTGTATCTTGTCTCTCATTCACCCTCGGCATTGTAGGTACATGCGGCTCATTGGCAGCGGGTTTTTGTTCCGCTTTCAAAAGTGGCCGAAAGTCCCGTCGTCTGTCTATCTTTCATGGATTTGCCTATTTGAAGCGGCTGTGCGGCACACCGACATACGCCATTGTGCAGCGGGCGCGAAATGAATGATTTGCCCGTCGGGGCTTGCAAGCCGTTGGTGCGATCGTCGTAGAGATTGGCTACGAATCTGTATGTAGGTACTAGGTTAGTGTGGAGGTACGGGAGGGAGAGAAGGGAATATTTCCCGCTGCTCCGCCAAAGAGAGAAAAGGACCGATCGGGGACCCAGTTTATTGAGCCATCATTTTTTCTATTCGATCAAGTTTTTTTTAAATTCTGATGTGCTTTGCTTGCCTCACTTTTTCCTGACGCCTAGTTGTGCCTTTTCATCATTGTGCAGAAAGGCGGGTAAGCACGAGAGTGCAATAGGGCAAAAAAGTGCGAGATATGGGCCACTCTGTGCTTCCCAATACTGCATTGTCCTCGTGGCTTTACATTTATGCCTGCATTGCACTAATCTTGACTGTCACACACTTGGCTTACGATAGCCGAAATCGTTGTGCTCATCTAATCCTATCTTGTACCACCTTGCATCCTCGGAGCATGGCTGTGCACCGTGATGCTGTGCGAATACAAATGTGGTGTGTAGGCAGTCACACGAACGTGCATGGGCAAATCTTGTTGCCCATGTTTTATGCTGGGCGATATTCGAAATGCGATAGTTTAGAGGGGATGGCGGGCGTTGTATCCAGCCTATTAAGATGTACCCTCGCCCTCCATCACCGCTATACGCAACCCTACACTGACTCTTGTATTCAAACTCGCCACGGAAATGTGTCGTCAGCCTGCTTTGAACATATCCTTATTGCGACTCACTATCATGCATGCATGGTGTGTATGGTTGTCATTGACATCGGAGTTGTCTTACCTTGCCAAATACCTAGCTTTTGCAAAGATAAACCTTGTCGTTATTTTTCCAACCGCTGACATGTGGTGAGCGAAAGGGCACATGGCGGCGGCGGTCTCCGAACAAACCACGGCTGTGATCAGTCCATTTTCTCTCCTATTCTCATCCTCGGAATGACCTGATATTTGAGCAGACAGGCCAGGCCCAAACCCTGCCTGTCATCTAGGCTGCCACCCAATAACCCAATAACCAGTACCCAAATTCGCTCATCCATCCCAAGAGCCACGCGTAGCCATGTAATTGATGACACAGTAACCTTGTTCGGTTGCATGTCAGCTGCAGGTGCACTTGGGAGGCGAAACGTAGCCGCCTCACATATGACACGCTTTATCTAGTAGAACATCTAGTTCGCATGGAATATCAGTCACGTTTTCCTCTTTCCACCAAGTAATCCACACAAATCACACCGACGAGATGACGAATCCTGGGGAAATGGCTTGCGTCGGGATTCGCGTGGGTGCTGCGAGATTAGCCACAGACATAGCTTACATCGGTGTGAGACTAGTCAAACCGTCGCGAGGAAAACGGTGGGAGGCGCTGCCCAACTGTGCACGTGTGGAGAACCCTCGTGTCTGTGGATTTTGGAGTGCTGGGCATTTGATAAGCGTAAAGCAGGAAATTGCTTTCGACCAACGGCCTGAGAACAAGATGCAGGCTGACGACGTCGGCTTCCCCAGACTCTGGAACGCGAGCATCGTTCCAGCTAGGCTAAGGTACCTTGTACCACGGAGAGTTTCTTTCCTTCTTCCTTGATTGTAGTAATGGACTGGTCTATGCATTGTGGGTAAAAAGATCGGTCGACCATCTGCAGGCACCGTGCGTATACATGGTTATGCGTTGATGGAATAAAACGAAAGAGCATAATTGCAAGAACGTTGTTAAGTCCGCTGGGAGCGTGTGCACAATCAACATTTGTCATACTGTCTCTTTGCCTCTTCGACAAGCGAGACAAGGGGAGCAGCCAGGTTGGGTGTCTAGACCCAGGTGAAGGGGAATTGCACGTGCGGCGGATCACTGTCAACAGTCTTGGCCGCTTTCTGTACCCAACACCTGGGAGAAAAGTGGACCGATATGAATGGGTCGTGGAGGGAAGAACCCTTGAATTGCTGTTTGAGAATGTGACAAAGTGCGACGTCGTCGACTTGTGGAGAGAGATGGAGAGGTTTATTCTGATGGCGAAGGACGGTTGTATGCTTCGTCATCGTTGTAACGAGATTCTATACATGGATGCATTTCTTATCCGGGGGTGAAGACCTAGAATCACGGAGACTGGTGACAATATTGGAAGAGAAGGAGAACCAACTCGCATTTTGGTATGCATGGATCGCGAGATGTGCCAGGTTGCAGAGAATAAATCAGCGGCCGCTCCGGGAACGTTTTGACAAGGCCAAACGCTATCGGTGGACGTCATCCGTGATCCCTGAACTGTGGCTCATGACCCATGAACGACTCAGCATATGGCTGCAACGGTGCTCCATCCAAACAGTGCTTGTCTATATAGTAGTGATGCTGTCAAACTCCCTTTCATACCTAGTGTCAGGTACACAATACGATAGGAATGGTACCCTAGGATCAGGCTATATGTCTAACGATCACACGGAATATAACCCAACCCTGCCCGGCAAGCGTGGGGGAAGAGAGGGGAATAAGCAAGACGAAGGGGCCTTGGCTGGTTACATACGGCCCAGGATGATCAAAGCGCAAAAGGGCCGAATGATGCCTGCAAACTGATTATGACTTTCGGGTCACTGGTATTGGGTATTCCGTCACGATTTCTCGCTAGGAAGGTAAACCGGAAGCGTTGGATGGGGCCTGGCGCCGGACAAGACGTAGCCATCTTTTTCCAGCCGGCCCATGACCAACCATTGTGACTGAACAAGACCGAGAGGCGTCTCCCCCCTCCCGCCCCCCACGCATGCCGGAAATGGACCCTGGTACCTTGAGCCGATCTGCCAGTCGGCATATGCGTGTCCCTCGTCTCGTGGCTCGTCGTTCTGCCAGTAGGATTCCTCGACGCAAGGCAGCCCAAGTCCGTCTCCTGTTCCAACTTCTGGGTTCTGGAGCAGTCGCTTTGATCACTGTCTCCCGCACGCTGCAGCCGGTTAAATGCACGAGAGCGTTTTGAGAAGTTTGTGGCTGCAGAGCTGAAGGTCTTCCCAGCCAGGCTAATTCTTACGCCTGCCCTTATTGTAACGAGATGGGATCGTTCCGACGAAACACGCGAAGGATGCCCCCGCCAGAGTCTTGGGTCCTCCGCGGATTGGAGGAACAACGAACCATGCTCCCGCAGCAAGTGGAGTTGTCTGGATGCTGGTGGCATGGTTCGGTGGTGATAGCTTTGCAGCCTGTCTGCCTGCCACCTGCCAGCCAGCCTGCGTGCCCAGCCAGCAGCTGCGTTTTAGCAATGCGAAGCGATGCCTCACTTCACCACCAGGGCAAACCACTCATCGCTCGCTCTGCCATACGCTCCTTGCCGAATCCACGTTATGTACAAAACCCGGAGACCAAGAGTGGAGATATCGGATGTGTGTTGCTGTGCCGCGCCATCAAACTATATACCTTGCCTTCCTATGCATACATACGTGTCGTCATCGCAACGAACGAAAAAAAAAAGAATGCCTGCCAACTACAGTCGGTCCTAATTCAACAAGTGCTGCAGTGCCATGTGTACGAGTTTGCCTCGCCCACGCAACTATTTGGTGTAGGTGTGTGTGTCCGTGTGTGTCCGTGTTGGTATGCACCCGGTCTGACATGGACGCCGCCCAAAGAAAACAAAGGTTGTGGTGCGTGAGGATCTGCCTACAGCTGATTGACAACCGGGTGAGACCATGAGCACAAACCAAAACCAAAACCAAAGAAAAAAAAGAATAAACCAAGACATTGATGAAAAAAAAAGGATACCAGAATCGAAATAGAACCGCCGTTTTGACCGTTACCCTAACACAGTACCGATGTGTGTGAAAGGGGAAAGTACCCACTCCCAATGCAACCTGAACTGAGGCTACATGTAGTCCCTCGCTGCCGGTCCGAGCCTTGTTGGAACCGGCAAAGAACCACACAATCGGTCCACCGAACAATTCATGACTCCCTTTTTAAGTCCGTACAACCGCCGTTTGAATAAGAAACCCTGAATGCCGAACATGTGGCCGAGCTGTTGCGTCACGGTGCATCCCTCTTGTAGCCATGAGAGCCGTGCACCACAACAAACCCTCCCTTTCAGCGTCTACTACATCATCCTGACCCACACTGTGAAAAACAGTGAGAAGATCGTATCTCGGGAAAGTAGTCGACAATGACGCGCCAAGCGCATCGCGATCGCGTCAAGCAGCCAGTGGCTTGCTGAGGCGTGTGCGAAGTATCCCAGCAATCCCTATCTCAAATCATGTCGCAAGGAAATCCCATCCACGTGCGTTGATGAGACGCTCCCAGTCCCAACTCTCTTTCTGGACCTCGGGGTCGTCTGAGCTCATAAGCTCCCAAACTTGATCCACGACCTCTTTTGCGAATCCGATGTTGCCGAGTCCAGTACAGGCAATCAAACCGGCGAAAGCCCGGTTGATTTCTACACGCTGCTCTTCCTCAAACGCTGCACATCCAATCAAAAAGAGAGGCAGGAGGACATTGCTTTGAACCCAACCCTCTGCAGGCAGTTCGTTGATGTATCGGATACCATCATCGACAGCGCTCTTGATGAAAGGGTGTGGCTTTGAATCTTTTGTCGTACGATATAGATAGACCCATGTTGCTTGGCGGTAGAGCATTGAGATTGTGTACCGAGGAGATCCCGGTGTATGGGGGCATACCCATCCGCGTAGACCAGTATCGATAGCGTGTGCTGAGATCAAAGCTTCGTAGTCCATGATAGGCTCAATCTTCTCGTCGATGCGGGCACGAATTTTCCGCCGTAGATTGCTGATCTTAGATATGAAGCCAAATAGGCCGTCAGATACGCCAATGAGGCCCGCCGTTTCTGGGCTGATTTTAAAAGGCAGGTTGAAGTCATCCATCATGGGTACCTCGGCGCCGTCAAGGGACGTGATCTGACTAGCGATCCAGTGGTAGTAGAAGAACTCGTCGAAGAGGGTCTGGAACTCTGGGTTGGATGACTTCTGGTTCATCGCAATCTGCTTTGCGGCGATCATGTGCATTCGGTACTCGCCGGAAGTGTTGCCATCGCATATCGAATGTAGAAGATGGAGCAGTATCTGGGCCACGTTAGAGTCCTCATAGACCATGACCCCACCCTCGCCAGCCTTTTGCCGTTCGAGATCGTGCTTGAGAAGTTGCAGAGCTTTGCCTCGATGGAAAGCTTGCCTATCTTCATACTCTTGTAATGGGTTAACAGAGTACATGTGAGAAGCCGACAGACACAAGACTGAGTGCATCAGGCCCTCATGCTGGAGGGCCATGGGTAACAGGATCTTGGTAAAAGGGTTGGTCGACTTGTCTCCGTGTAGGGTGAGGACGGCACTGGCTCTGCTGACGAAATGCTGCAACAGGTCGCGGTCGAGGTCGTTCTCGACGCCTTCCATGAGAGGCGGAAGCTCGAACTTGACGTCCTGACTTCGCTTCCGGGCTGCTGCAGTGTTAGCTTGGCCCACTTCCAAAAAGCAAGCAGCTGAGGCAAAACTACAAACCTTCTGCGGCGCGCTCTTTTCCACTCTTCCAAATCTCAACGGGCTTGTAGCCCTCGCAATGGATGTTGTTCTTCTGACATGACAAGCCTAGTCTTCATTAGCATACACTTGGGCAGTGTTGAGTTGTGGTGTAAGTACAGAATGGCTTGGTCTCGTCACACTTCTTCTTTCGCTTTCGACATGTCGTGCAGCCCGTTTTTGATCGAGCTTTGGCTTGCTTGGCAAGAGTAGTAGGTGAGCGGGGTGGGTGTATCCTTGGCCTACCACGAGCTCTTCGGACCCGCACTGGTTCTGTTGGGGAGATGGGTGCGTCCTCAGGGGATAACTCTTCCTTGACATCAGCTAGTTGAACTTCCGTCTCTTCCACCTTTGGTACTATCTCCTGGGACCCTGTTCGCACATCTGTCCTTTCCTCGGACTGTGTATCTGAAATGGTGAAAACATTGGAATCGTAGCTAGGAGTGGTAAATGGGGAGTCGCTTGCGGAAGACATGGAGGGCTGTGGCGATGAGCTCGTGCTCAAACGTGTGTGTGCGCCTGGCGGCGAAGGGCCGAAGGAGTTAGTTGAGATCATTCGGTCTAAGAGCTGAGAACGTCTAGGATGACTATTGGCAGAGAGGAGCGCGCATTGGAGGCCCAATCTGTTCTACGCGTGGACGGTGACACGGAGTGAAGAGACGACCGATGTGGGAGGGGCGTTGCAACTGGGCCCGGCAAAGACGCAATGCAACAAGCGGCAACTAAGAGTTATTTTGTGCTCCCGCTGGCCAATGCTGGACAAGGGAAGAGCACAGGTTAGTTGTGGAACGGTGCGGCAACTGCTCAAACGGAGGACGAGCAGTGTGTCGTAGAAGGGTCCAAGCGGTCCGCTCCTGATGCCTTGAGCGATCGCACGGTAGGTTGCGTGAGGGCGGGGGAATGCGTCTTTAGCGAGTCGTGGGCGGCGCGGGACATCCAATAAGGTTGGGGGTGGAACTAACGGCAAAAGTGCGTCGTTCCGAGATGAACGGCTGAGCTGAACACAGACCAGCGTGGGCAGGGATGGGCAAAAGCCAGGTCGTTGGGAAGGGGGGAAGGGGGATGTTTTGATGTCAATGTCGAAGTTGAGGTTGAAAGGGCCGAAGTAAGAGATGAGTAGCGGAAGGGTGCGGAGACGCGATAAAAGGCGTGGCGAGGGTATGTGCTCGAACGGGTGGGATAATGTCGACTAGGTATTAGAGTGCAGGACCGGATAACTCGAGCCTGGCGACGGAGCAAGGTAGAGAGGCGAGAGGATATAGTGCGTTAAAGTAGCGTCGTCGCAGCAGGACCAGGTCGCTTCTAAACTGGTTAATGGGGGATAATCCTAGAAGTAATCCACTGGTCCCGCTGTAACCATGACCCTGGGCCGCCATCAACTTAAAGCAGAGAGTCGACCGACGCTGGCAGCCAGAGCACCGGGCAGGCAAAGAACAGTGTCAACTGCAGCTGTGAATCGTATCGAAAGCTGCAGCTGACTTGGCTGCCCGTTGCCGGCGCGAACGCTATATCATCTGGAGGTTGTTGGAAACCTGATGGAGCATTGAAACGTGATGTTCCTAGTGTGTGTATCGAATGGTGCATGAATCGCTCTAGAGCGGCTTCATACCATCGCTCGTCTGCTAGCCACTTCGCACCTCCCGTTGGCTGCACAAGGTTCTCAGTGTCGAAGCTGGTGACCCGGCAGCAGCAGGGGGTGGGCTGCAGGTTGTGTGTGAACGCCTTAGTAGGCCCTCGCGCGCACACATCCGATACCTTTTTTGATTGACCACTTGCTGACAGCCAAGGTCGGCTCATCATGTTTTTGGCACCCTTCTCGATCTGCTGCTTATTTTGTCACCACGCAGACACCATGAATTCATGGCCGGGCACGAATATGATTAGCAACTACGCGGCACTTCAGGCGCCCTTAGTCGATGAAGTGCCCCACTTTCAGACGCCCAGCATATCGTGCTACATCTCCACGATGCTTTGCGTGTGTGACCTGACGACGCTACTACTCCACGCTTGTGGGCTGGTCGAATGGGACGCGACTCTGCGGCTCTAGAGCGTTCTTGGGTGGCAGGAGCAAAGTCGATCATAACACGCCGATAGTCGACCAGGCTGTGTTGAGTGTTTCCAGCAGCAAGCCACATTTCAGGGATGGCGACGCCGAGGGGATCCTCACATCGACAGCGCGTCTGGTAGGTCCAGCGAATAACGGCCGACCAAAGTCTGTTCGAGATGTCATAAGCTTGCATGCACTGTCCCCGCAATCACGACGCGTGTCAGCGAGTTAGCATCCAGCGCGCGCCGCAATCTAGTGCTGGTTTGGGCACGATTGACGAGCATTGTTTGCATGGCGAGTAAAACACTGACTATACTGGATGGGCTCTGGGTGTTTGTTTTTTTCAACATTGTACATGGTGTTTTGCGCGATGCCATTCCCTGCGTAATGGGAATCTGGTTACTTTGCGGCCGGAGCGGGACGACGGGCACAAAGGGGGCACGCTCCCAGCGCTGGCTCCTGATGGGTTTCCGCAGTACCCTGACCTGACTTCCTCGGTCCCAGCCGAAAGCTTTGACGGGGTCGACAACAGAGGACAATTGCCGCGCCAATTAGTGCAAGAGCGTGTATCTGTGTGTGAACAAACATAGTACACGAGCATACTGGCTACGCCTTGTATATATTGACAGCCTTCGCCAAACAAGCTGTGGAATTGGGCAGCATAGTGTGGCGCTTTTTTTCGTCGACAGTGTTAGCTTATTTGGGAGAGGTTGCCGCCGACTTGCTGCCTGCGAATTAAGCTGCCAAAGCCACTCATCGAGCATGAATCGGTAAAAGGTATCAAGACTTGGTTCCGCCGTCTCATCACGATGTGGAGCTAGGCGGCCCACACTGGCTCGATCTTGCCGTTTCCAGTTTGCAATCAGCTTCTTTTGGCACTGAATGTCCGTGGCTGACGAGTATCATGACGCAGCACAGACTTTGAGGCAAGGCCAATGTGGCTGTTTGAACGGAGAGGAGATAAAGATGGGGTCAGATTCCACGACCCTGCGTATTGACGGCGGCATCTACGGTGGGTGACGGACATTAGCCCGTTTTTGCGTTTTTGAAAATGACGGACGGACGCACGCAGCCGAGAGGAGACACGGCGAATGACTTGCAGCAACTAGCGGCAGGGATGGGCTGCGGGGTCACTTGGGATCGCCATGCCGTTCCATTCGCTAGCAAGGTCGACGCTGCCGATGGCTGCAGACAGCTGCAGCATGTGCAGCAATTGTTGAGCGAGGTTCGAGAGACTTCTGGGGCGGAGTGGGCAAGACTAACGACTAGCATTACCGTGCCAGGGAGAAGCATGGTGCTTTTTGACACCTGTCATGACGTCTTTTCCAGTTGTTGCGTTGGCATGATCAATCAGGAGAGCCTCACATGAGCTGGGATACGGACAGTCGGATGTGCGATACGAAAGCTGCATGTCTGCGGGTGGGCTGGTGTGTACAACATAGCGGCTTCGTTCCGACATTCCGCCTCGAAATGCGACCAAGGCCTTCTGGACAGCACATGCAGCAGCCAGGACACTTCACAGCCACACCTCGAGCTCTCGCAGCCCGCTCCCAAGCCCTTTGTTGCGTCCAATCCCGGCCACCGGCAGCCGTGTATGAAACGCGTAGCATCCTAGCGTTCCCAGCAGATGCGCGTGCGGGCGGATGATCGACTGACATTCATATTATTCCTTCCAAGCGATATCATCACCCTCTGTAGGCTTTTGTTTGTTTCTCCACAAATGGATCCTAAGCTGTAGCCATGACTCTTGCAATGAACTGTATTCTCGGGCGCAATTAGCAATCACAGGCGGGACAAGGGCCTGGTGGTAAATTGCGTTAGTCGGCCTCTTTCCCAGTTCAGCCTTTGACTTTACATACCTGACACTTGTACAGCAAAAACTGCTGCAATTGATGCTGCACTATTTTTATTGCTCGCTACTCAGTGAATGCATACCTTTCAGGACTCACCGAGAGCAGATCAGAAGACGTTCGCCCATTTTCTTGGCCCCGAAGTTGTGCAACCAGAACTCTTGGGCTGTACTGACGGGAGCAGCGGAGAAACCTTTTGCCGGGCGCAGTCGCGCTCAGACGCGTGCCGTCAAGCCTCACCGACGTACTACAGACCCATCAAAGAACATCATCGACTCGCGACTCCGACTCAGGACGTGACACTATGCGCTTGGACAACGATAGTCGCCTATATCTAAATCACTAGCGACTGTTGACATGTTCAATTTCACACCTCTTCTGGGCGCGCAAAGCTCGTCGCCAGCATCGCAATCACTGCTAGAGTTCGACGGTGGTATACAGATCCTCATAGATGTTGGATGGGATGAAGACTTTAGCGTAGAGCAGCTGAAGGAAATCGAGAGGTAGGTCCTTGAGCGCATGTTACAATCAGTGCAGATAGTGTGTTTGTGCCTCACACCTCGAGCTCTCTATATACAGTCAACGAACGGGACAGTCAGCTGTGGCAGAAGCTCCTCGTAGATGTACACACGATGTATATATAGAATTCAACTAATCATGATGATCCAGACATGTTCCTACACTCTCCTTCATCCTTCTCACACATGCGACCACGGCGCATCTCGGTGCCTACGTCCACTGTTGTAAGAACTTTCCTCTATTCACGCGAATCCCCGTCTACGCCACCAACCCTGTCATATCGCTCGGCCGGACGCTCTTGCAGGACCTCTATGAGTCGACGCCACTTGCATCCTCAATTATCCCTACTGAAGCCCTCAATGAATCGGCATACTCCTTCTCGTCCGCACTCAAGGGTGGTAAGAACCCGAACATCCTTCTCCAGGCGCCCACTGCCCAGGAGATTGCTGATTACTTTGCCCGCATAAACCCGCTCCGATACTCGCAACCACATCAGCCCATTCCGTCGCCTCATTCTCCGCCGCTGAATGGTCTTACCATCACCGCATACAGCGCTGGACATACATTAGGAGGCTCAATATGGCACATTCAGCATGGCATGGAGTCAGTTGTATATGCCGTGGACTGGAACCAGGCTAGGGAGCATGTTCTCTCTGGAGCTGCATGGCTCGGCGGTCCTGGTACTGGTGGCTCCGAGGTTTTGGAACAATTGCGTCGCCCGACTGCTCTAATATGCAGTAGTAGAAATACCGACATGGTCAAGGTTGCCAAGCCTCCCACCAAACGAGACGAGGCATTGATCGAAATGATACGGGATACAGTAGCCAATGGCGGTACCGTCTTGATTCCCTCCGACTCTAGTGCCCGTATTCTTGAGCTGGCATATCTTCTGGAGGAGACTTGGCATCGAGAGACATCAGAGGACGGCACGAACAGTCCTCTAAAAACGCAAAGATATACCTTGCGAGCAGGACAGGAGGCGCAACTATGCGTTATGTGCGTAGTATGCTGGAGTGGATGGAGGAGGGTATCGTCAAAGAATTCGAAGCAAGTGCAGCAGACCAGGACCGTAGGAACAAAGGCGGAAAAGAGGAGGATCGTGCCAAAATCCCCTTTGATTTCAGACACATTACGCTGCTGGAGCGCAAGACACGCGTAGCTCGGATGCTTGCTGCTTCTGAACCGCGGGTAATTTTGGCAAGTGACACCACACTTGAATGGGGATTCTCAAAAGACGCCCTTCGAAGCCTCGCCTCCGATGAGAAGAACCTTGTTATCCTGACAGAAAGATCTGGTGAATTAGGGATGCAACAAAAGGGACTTGGCAGATACCTCTGGGACCTGTGGAATCAGCGTAACCCATCACCAGGTCAGGATGCACCCTTGGCTGCCGTGGTGGATACTTCCGGTGACTTAGTCCCATGGAAAACAGTGCGGGCAGTCGCATTAGAGGGTGATGAAGTTCCGCTTTATCAGCAGTTCCTCGCAAGCCAAAGGCAGCGACAAACTACCATGGGTGGAGACAATGCAGCTCTGCTCGAAACATCAGCAGACGTGGTGGACGATCGATCATCGACTGAGTCAGAGAGTTCAGAGGGCTCTGGTGATGGGTATCGTGGAAAAGCTTTGAATGCAACTGTCGCTCTCCAGCATGCACGCAACAAGCTTGGTATGACGGATGCTGAGCTCGGCGTGAACGTACTCATTCGTCGCAAGAACGTCTACGACTACGAGGTGCAAGGCAAAAAAGGTAAAGAGAGGATGTTTCCGTTCCAAGCGAAAAAACGTCGGACAGATGACTTTGGCGAACTTATTCGCCCCGAGGATTTTGCGCGTGCTGAAGAGGAGGACAACACGGCTGGAGAGGCACTTCGTGGCGAGGACGCGAAGAAGGAAAATGCTGTCGGCCAAAAGCGGAGATGGGACGACCTAGTCAATAACACTGACAACGTCAAGACTACCGCCAATCAAAAGCGCCGGAAAGAGAGGGAAGGCCGAGAAGGTGAAGAGGGAGAATCGGACAGTGAGCCAGAGGAAGACCCTGACAAGGTAGAAGGTCCATCAAAGGTCATTATCGAGTCGGAGACGCTGGAAATCCGATGTCGGATAGCTTTTGTCGACTTCTCGGGTCTACACGATCGCCGCACAATTCAGCAGCTCATTCCACTAATCAAACCGCGAAAGCTGATTTTCGTTGGTGGAGAGGAAGGCGAGACTCTAGAACTTGCAGAGATCAGCCGCATAGCGCTGAATGCCAACACCGATTCTACCAGCGCCATTGATGTCTTTACGCCAACTATAGGCATGATGGTCAATGCCAGCGTTGATACTAACGCTTGGAGCGTCAAGCTCAGTAGAAGCATGGTGCGCAATCTACGCTGGCAAAATGTTCGTGGCATGGGCGTTGTGGCCATCACAGGCCGCCTTGCAGCTGCAAGCCTCGAGCCAGAAGTAAAAGAAGAAGCCGACACACCTGCAAAGAAGAAGGCTCGTCTCGATGCTCCTGCTATTCCTGTCTCGAGCGATAGTAACAACGACACGCCTGTCCTCGACGTTGTCCCTGCCAATATGGCAACGGCAGTCCGCTCTGTCGCTCAGCCCTTCCACGTGGGCGACCTCCGTCTTGCTGATCTCAGGAAGCTTATGAATGCCAATGGCATGCAGGCCGAGTTCCGTGGCGAAGGTGTGCTCGTCGTCAATGGTACTGTAGCGGTAAGAAAGACGGCTACCGGTCAAATTGAGATTGATGGTGGCGCATATGGAAATTTCGACCCAAGGACCAACGATGCGGCGACGTTTTCGCGAGTAAGGAGACAAATTTACGAAGGCTTGGCTGTGGTTGCTGGTGGGTGAGATCAATAGCATGGAGAATTAGTGAGCAGATGATTCGCAAGGCGTTTTGTTACATTGGGCAAAATTAGGAGGCTCCACAGACGTCTTCCTCCATGGAGCTTTATATCATGAGATACATGTCCGGTCTACAAGTTGTTGATAATTCGGTGTTACTATCTCGCTACTCGACAATAAGAAGAAATATATTGTGTCCTGTCCCATCTTTTGACGAATCGTGGCGATTCTGGACAAGCTTTCTGGCATACTATGACAATACAGATCACGTCTGAATTATGTGCAACCAAGTTTTGTCCGACTTACTGGTACTTATTCACATACCAATGGTGTACCTGTTGCGGCTTTTGTTGCCCTTGCTATGTGACTAGCACCGTGGAGACATGGAACGAAAGTGAAGTTGGTCGAACATTCTCGATGACAAGCTGTGGTCCGACCGCGACATCCCACTTCAACCACCCCGCAGTCCCAAACAAAGCCCAGCTTCGAACCACAACAACAAACACAGCACTGTAGCGCTGAACCAGACATTATCCGCCATGGTGATCAACTACAGCAAGTGGGTAAGTACCATGCGGTTTCCATACTGTCATAACAGATCCTAACTCTCTGCAAGGACGCCCTCGAGCTTTCCGACGACAGCGACATCGAAGTACACCCTAATGTCGATAAGAAGTCGTTTATCCGCGCCAAACAAGCCCAGATTCACCAGGAGCGCGAACAGCGCCGCCATCAAATAAAAACGCTAAAGTACGAGCGCATCATCAACGATGGCCTCACAGAGCGCGTCGATCGCCTTCTCACCGCGCTCAAATCGCACAAGGACAAGCAGGCAGAAGGTAGCGGCGTAAGCGATGACCAACTCGTCTTCCAGGCCATGATGGAGAGCATGATGGACATGAAGACAAACACGAGTGACGGCTCAGATAGGCCACCAACACCCCCCGAAGGTGTGCATGAGCATATCAAGGACAAGCCTACCTACCCACAGATGATGGCGAGTCTTGTAGATGCAGTGAAGAAGGACATTGATGAGCAAAAGAGCGATGAGCCACGATACAATTTGTTTATTAGAGGCCTTGAAAAAGAGAAGGAGCGGATACAGGATCTTCAGAGCCAATTACTTGCAAAGTTGGCAGAGTTGGAGAAGGAGGAGAAGAGACACATA
The DNA here is from genome assembly GCA_036172615.1 of Curvularia verruculosa. Taxonomy (NCBI): domain Eukaryota; kingdom Fungi; phylum Ascomycota; class Dothideomycetes; order Pleosporales; family Pleosporaceae; genus Curvularia; species Curvularia verruculosa. Next base: position 14,629 of record JAWDHC010000021.1, on the reverse strand, counting down.
ACCAGTGACGATATTCACGAAGGATTCAATTACTCCAACGTCAAAAAGGTTGAAGATGACAAGAAGAAAGCAGCGTCTTCGTCAACAGGCGCGAAGAAGGAAGCAACGGTCGAACTACTCAATAATCCTCAGCGGCCGGGCGCCACACGATCAGACACAGGCCAGTCTTCTGGCGCAGACGCTGACATAGAAGAAGGTACCATTGCTGGTGCTTCCATTGAAGATAATGAAGACGACGTCACCGCCTCTCCACTGGCACAATCCTTCGCCAAGATAAAAGCAGGAGACTGGTACGCTTGCCTACAATTCCTTATGGAGCACCCGGAAATCCTATCCGAGAAAGAGACCGACGGCCTCCTGGTCGAAGCCTTCAACTCTGAACTCGATGGAAAACCGAAGCACGCAAGACAATGCGTACACCAAGGCCTGCTCCTGCAATATTGTCGCCAACTTGGCGGTAGACAAGGCGTCGAGCTCTTCTTCAAACGCATCCAAACAAAAGACCACCAAGCCGGCAAAATGTTCAACGACGACGTAGATTCAACATATCACCGCATCAAGACGCGCGCAGCTGAGATTCTCAAAGAGCGTGCCGAGAACCCCCAGGGCGAAGGCGCAGGCGTTGAACAGATCCAACTCCACGCCGTGGACCCCAACACTCAAATCAACATTTCTGTGCCGCCCAAAGAACCGACGGCGACAGATCCTGAGGAAAGAGAGGCCGAAGTACAGGCTAGGCAAATCTTCGAGTCGTTCCCTCCAGGCTTGCAGCGCGCCCTTGAAAGCGGCAAGTTGGACGAGGTGAACAAGGTCCTGGCTAAGATGAGTGTAGACGAGGCGGAAGAGGTGGTTGAGAAGCTAGGTCAGGGTGGTATGTTGAGTTTGGAAGAGGGTGTTATTGATGCGACGACCGAGGAGGGCCAGCGCGTTATGAGCGAGATTGAGAAGAATCGTGCTATGCCGAGTACGAAGGAGTGAGAATATCCATGTTTCACTTTCTTGTCTTACTCTCTCTAGTGTTTTTTTTCTCTTTCCTTTCGGGTTGTACATGGCTAAGAAAATTATGACGGACATCAAAGCGCAAGTAGGCATTATGAGTTGACACCGAAGAATTTAATGTAATTTGTACATTATTTGTTGCTTGACATTTGCTATCTGAATCTACCAATACACTAGTATTTATCCTACATTACAAGAAAGAGGGAAAGAAAGGGCGGCGAAGTCATATAATTTCAAGAGTCCATATTACTTCCCTCCTTTTGAGAACGACGGTGCAAACATGTATCGTGTCGATTCCCTCATCACATAGATGAACATGCATGTAAACCATGTCGACAGAACAAACCCGACCAAAAACAATACCGGTCTTTCTGCATGTCCGATTCCAAGTATAGAAAGCGCTCAAACACACGACTTCAATCAAATCAGCTCGGCAAAATTGTCATCAATACCTGCCATGTCCCTGTCTCCTGCAAAAGCCGCAAAATCATCGTCGGCCGCATTCCTGCTCATCTTCCTCTTCTTGTGCGCATTTTCATAGGCCTGTTGTCCGTACGCAGCACCGTCTGCGCCCGGCCGAGCGTGTTGCAGGCTCTTGAGAAGATCGGCGGCTACATGTTGGTTTGGTTCGCCCATTGTGGTCACAAAATCGGGTTGTGTGGTGTGGTGAGCAGGTGCAGGCGCCGTTTCGGGTACAACGGGGTGGGCAGAAGGTTCAGGCATGATATCGTTGCCCAGTTCGGGTACTGGGTCGTTTTTAGGCACTGGTGCCTGCTGGGGAGATCCTGTGGGTGTGAAGGATTCCATTGGTGGGGGAGTGAGTTCTTCAACCTCAGGCCGTCCTTGTCCAGTAGGGAATGACGCGGTTGAGGGTGAGGTGGTGGCAACGGGCAGAGGCGCAGTTGAAATTTTGTTCTGCTCGGCGGCTGACAAGCCCTTGAGGATAGCCTCCTCGACCTCGCGCTTCCGGCTTTCTATAGCCTCCTTACGGGTCTTCAGATCTGTAGCTTGTGCCTCCTCTTGTTCGAGTTTTGTTTTGTTCGTCTCAAGAAGCTGCTCTAGACCGGCGATAAGGGCGTTTCGCGCCTTGATGCTTTCTGCTACAGCACCTTCGGCGAGTGCTAGCTTCTTACAAAGAGCAGCGAGACCTGCCGCGTGCATGGGTGGGGAGGGAATAGCAGCGTTCGGATTCGTGAGCTTCTCATAGTCCTGGTTCGCAGCGGTAACAGCAGGCTTGGTCGCAAGATCTGCCTTTTGAAGCGAGGTTGCAAGAGGCGCAACGGAAGAAAGTTCGGGTGGAACAGCTGAGCTGGAGAAGAGCGATCCGCCAAGTGCAGGCTTTCGCGTGGATTTGGTGCGGTCGATTTCGTCAATGGACCTCTCGATGGCCTGTTGTACGGCCGGGTTGAAGATGGATCGCTGACGCCAGACCTCGACCACCCTCCGGATCTTATTCTGTATCTCGTGGGGTGAACCCTTGTAGGCGACGGTGGTTGCCTCGGCGAGGATGGGCTCATATGCTTTGAGAAACTCCTCCTTCTTGCGCATCTTGGAAGTTTGGGTGATTTCGTTTGCGAGATAGATCAACACCAACTTCTTATTTGGTGTCGACTCCTTCATACGCTGAAGCCATACGGCCGCGATGCGCTCGGCGTGTCGTCTGGATAGATTTCTTGTTAGCTACTAGTTTCTAGTCTTGCTTGTGCGATGGACGCGTGCGCATGCGCGTTGGGTACGTTCAAAGATGCAGTCAGATGTGAGGATGGTCTGCACCAATGTCGCAATGCAATGCCCGCAAACATGTGAAGCTTTACCTGTGGAAGAGGATCCATTGACCAACTGTCGAAATAGCATCTTGGGTCTCGTTGAGCGATGAAAGCTTCGCCTTGAGGCTGTCCTCGGTAAAGGCCATGCTTAATGTCTTCACGAATAATTGTTGCAGTTACTGAGAGGATCGCACGCGACCAGACAACACAAGTCACTCCCGGCAACACAAGCAGACTCAGCAGGACGCGAAGTTGGCGATGATGATGATGCTTCTAGTTTTGCAAATTGATGTTTGCCAATACCTGCGATTACAGTGATGAGGAGTGGTTGGATGGAAAATATAAGAGAAGAGACCCACAGAAGGTGATGGAGAGCTTGGGGGCGCTAACAGCTATGGGGGGCTAAACGTGTCTGGGCGTGTGCCAAGCCAGCTCCTGGCCGTGGTGACGGCAGCAATGCTCAACTCCACAACAAGACACTTGGAAGCAATCAATAGCCGCCAATCTCATCGCCGCTGCCCTGACACATACTCGCCGCACGCTGCACATTCACAATGGCCGACCGATTTCCCTCATTAGACGAGATTGACGCTGGTGAGCTCAGCCATTGAACCCCCGAAACAGCTCCGCAACCGTACTGAATACCTCCAGGCCAGACCGAAGCGCGTGGTGATTCAACAAACTTCGACCTTGTCGGCGACGCTGCCGACGCTGATGACTTTCTCTCTCGTGAACGCGCTCTCCTCGGCGACGATGCGGACCAGTTTGCTTCAGAAAATGACCGGGCGGCCACAGTTGAGGATGGAGAGGACGACCTCATGGGCGGAGGCTTTAGCCAGGCCCAGACTGGTGGTGAGGAAATGAGCGGTTTTGAGAGTTCTTTCCCTGCCATTGACACGACCAACGAGGTGAGCATTGCGCAATAGCCTTTGCTAGTAACACGTGTTGCCAAGGATGCTTCTTTAGTGAACACTGTACTGACAGTACAAGCACATGGCCCCTGGCGGCACCATCACCGGATCAAACCTACCCTTCCTTCCTGGTCAACCAGCCCCATCATTCACCCCCCAACGGTCAGACTCGCCAGAGCCCGACGTCATTCGGGAGTGGCGCGAGCGTCGCGAACTTCAGATTCAACACCGCGATGAAGTAGCCAACGAGCGCAAGCAACAGACCATCAAGGAGGCACAGCAAAACATTGATGATTTCTACGAGAACTACAACAACAAAAAGGAGAAGGAGATTGCCAAGACACGGAAAGAGGCAGAGGAGTTCCTTGCTAACCGAGACGATACTACTGCAGGCGGTACCAGCTGGGAGCGCATTGCCAAGCTAGTTGACCTGAGCGGAAAGGGTACCAAGGGTGGTGCGTCAGGTAGCGACAAGGCGCGGTTCAGGGAGTTGCTGCTTAGTCTGAAGAAGGACGAAAAGGCACCTGGCGCAACTGGATATTAGGGAATGAAAAGGACTACTGGGTCGTGATGTTCTCGGAGCTCAGGGCATGATTTTGGAAAAATCTTTCGTTTCCGATTGTAGCCAGGAGTTTATGGAAGGGTTGCAGGCTATCCCCATGCAGCTATGTTAATATCTATTCTCAGAACTCTGACGGGTACTTCTAATGCTCGGACGATTACTCTGTTCTTCCAGGTACAGGGTTGCAATTGCGAGGTGTGACCAACATCCGACAGCTTTGCCAATACGCGATACAGGCCCCCAATAGCCGCCGAGACTGCATAATATTGTCCAACGTGAGCACTAATACCAGTACTGTCTTTGTTCTTCTTGAACAGTGGTGAATGTAAAACATGTGAAGGTCCGCCTGTCAGTTATGGCCCTCTGAGACATGTTTGTCTTAATCCCAAACACCATAGTTAACCTTCTGATTTAGAAAAAACAACTAATGAGATACTTTGACGTCATTCCTTGCAGTTAACAGAAGCAAGACCGAAATGCATGGCAAAAACAGATACGCAAAGCTATCCTGTACACCTTACCACGTCTGATTGTGCATTGCCACCTCCAGACCGGCATGATTCGAAATCCTTATTTGTTTTGTTCTCGATTCCTACAGCCAAGACATCGCCTATTGCATTGCAATCTAAACCAGTTACACATGCGTCATTCCCTCTCCACGCCTCGGGCCGCATTCCAATAAACCTGCAGAAGCTTGACATCGAAGCGACCTGATCCTCGTGGCTGTCGTGACACACATGTCTGGACCGACAACCCGGCCATGTCTATATGAAGGCTTCATTAATTTCTCCGATGGTACAGGAGTCCCCTCCCCCTTTCTGTTCCGACAGGTGGAGATCACGTGCAAATATTCAATCCGAGACGACCATACCGAACGAAGGCCTTATTACCACCAATCATGGCCTGGAACAAAGATCGTTTTGTGACTGTTATTGCAGGATGCTGAGGGTCTGTTTGGAGGCCTTCTTTTTTTCGCTTTGGTATCCCATTTAAGTCTCTTGGGCGAAGGGATTTTATGTCTGTGATTGGACTGGTACCCTAGCACTCATGCGAAGTTACATCTACCAGACGTAGCTCAGTAGTGTCATCCTTACCTCGCTTCCTACTTCGTTCCGAGAAATCCTCCACGGGGGTAACGGCTTCTTCACGCACACACTCTGGACTAAACAGGGAAAGTGTCGAGCTGCTCAACACCATGTGTTCCTAGCGCGCAAAATTTAATATACATCGTCCCATTCGTGAACACTATTCGGCATGCATAACCAAGGCGAGTCTCAGAAGGCTTATGTCCGTTATGATGCACAGCGGCACTTTGAATCGTGGAGGAATTAGCACCGAGGCAGAGGCACTATAAGAAGCTGCAGCCGTCTGCAATCTATTCCGGCATCCAGGTTACTCTGTACCGAATAAGTGTGCCTGCATTCACTCTTTCAACTGCCTTATATTCAACTCGCATTCCTCGGCTTTCCACATTCATTCCACAGCATCGTAACCCGTCTCCATTTTCTATTCTTCCTACTGATTGAGCCTCCCAAACGAAAACCAGCCAGCAATGAAATACTTTGGATCCACGCTCGCTTTTGCCACAGCCGTTGCGGCTCACGGTTACGTGAACAACGCAACTATCGGTGGTAAAGACTACATTTTCTATCAGCCATACCAAGATCCATACGTCAGTGGTGGAGTAAAGCGCATCTCGCGCCCTATCCAGGGCAACGGACCAGTCCAGGACGTAACTCTGTCGGACATCCAATGCGGTGGCTACACTGCCGGTGGCTTCAAGGGATCTTCACCAGCTGCTCTGCACGCTGAAGTCGAAGCTGGCTCTGAAGTCAAGCTCTACTGGACACTCTGGCCCGACAGTCACGTTGGTCCTACCATCACGTACATGGCCAGGTGCCCAGATACTGGTTGCGACAAGTACATGCCAGAATCCAAGTATGTCTCCTCTTTTCCTTAAGAACCTCACCACCACCGCCACCACCACCACTTGATCGTCACGATGCTAATACAATCTACTTGCCTGTAGCGCTGTGTGGTTTAAGGTTCAAGAGGAGGGTCGTCAAGGCACATCCAACAAATGGGCCTCCGACCCTATTCTGAAAGCTGGCGGCTTCCTCACATACACCATCCCCAAGTGCATCCCTGCAGGCTTCTATCTCGTCCGTCATGAGGTCGTCGCCCTGCACGCGGCGTCTACGTACCCCGGAGCACAGTTCTACCCTGGTTGCCATCAGCTCAAGGTCACTGGTGGGGGAAGTACCAAGCCGACTGACTTGGTCAGTTTCCCTGGTGCTTACAAAGGATCGGATCCAGGCATCACGTACAATGCTTATGTTGGTATGTTGTTGTTCTATTCCCTCCCGCATCTCTATTCCTATGTGTGGTATGAAAAGGTGGTTATGAAGAAGTACTAACGTGTGAACCTGTACAGCTCAACCTTATACTATTCCTGGACCCAAGAAGTTTACCTGCTAGATGATTGGAGTGTGCACGCCTGACTGGGGAGGTTTGAGAGGACAGAGAGGTGAAAGAGAAGGTGAGGGATTTCACTGTAAATATTTCACTCTGTAAATATCTTTTTATGTAGTCAGCAGTGTAAATACTTTAGCTGTCTGTGACCACCAATCTCTTCTCTTACATATTGCGATCCCACCCATCCACCCGCACCATCCCATATTCAAATATCCCGTGAAACCACCCGCATCCATCGCCCCTCATTGCCACAACCAATTCCTCTTTCACGACTCTACCGCCCTTTCCGCCAGAAACCACCCCTGTTCGCACTCACAACCCCAAACATTCTCTATTCCCAGCCTCCACAAACACACACCCACTTCTAGCTCCTTAGCCAGCTCCATCACTTGACCGCCTCCAGCTCGTCCGCGGATCACTCATCCTAGGCACATACACGGGCTGGATACGTAGGCTGGATACATACAAACGAGTGGCAAGAAAGAAATTCGAATTGAATGTATTCGAGTCATGAAAGGTGTTTCTGGGTATAGATACTTGGCGTCGATGATGATTTCACCTCGTGATGTACATGTTGGCTTAAAAAGGGAAACGAAAGGTAATCTTGTAGTCGATAGGGTTTAGAAACACGTAGCGGAAAGGATAGGTCGCCTTGTATTTTTTGGAGGCATGGCTGCTCCACTTGAGGTGTTGGTGGGGGTGTGGAAGTGGAGGCGGGGTATGTATGGCTGGGGGCTGAGGAGATAAGAATGTTTGGTCTCTTGGGGGGCTGGTTGTGTATATGGTGGTGCGAATTGGATGGTGTATATGAACGGAATACCGTGGCTTGCAAGACAGTAGTCTTGAACGCAGAAGCACCCTCGTGTGTTGCAAAAGAGTTATGTGTTACGCAGTTGTGTTAGCAGCTAGTGGATGGTCGTCTTGTGGAGACAACATAATTATCGGGCCTTTTTCCTTTCGATCTTTCTCTTCCTACCTTTTGTATGGATAAGAAAGTGTGTTGATCCTGATCTTCAGAGACTTGAGCAGTGAAGAGTACGTGCGTAAATTTCTAGTCTCAAACAGTGTATGGATCCTTAAATAAGGAATACATGCATGCATCATTTTTCGTGTTGCACTTTCGGCGTTCTCTTCCGTTATCTGATTCACCCCTGTGTTACCAGCTGGTGAATATGTGGCTTGAACATTTGCTTTTTCCCGCAACCCCACTCGTTCTGAGGAGGGTCATTCTTACACATTGCTGACCCGTGGAGGAAATGCTTGTACACACGGATCAAGCGGATCTGTAGTCTGTTTCCTCATTGGTAAGCGGTGGAATAATCGCTTGGTAGATGTGGCCAATCAAGTATTTGCATGTTCGCACAAGCAAGCCGCGATAGAAACGGACGTTATTGCCGTACCTATCAAGCTATCCTTGTGCTATCTAGAGGCATGCAGAAAAATGTCCCTGCCCTGTCGCCCCGGGCGTATCGAGAAATGCTGCAAGTCCAGCACGAATGTATAATCGATGTGGAAGACTGCATGGATGTAGCAACCCATTCATTGGACAGCGCGCCACAGAATGCCACGCTGATCGTCGGCCCTAGCGGACGGGTCCGCACATGGTTTCGGCGCCATTTTGAAACGGCCGAGTGCCTGAGGTATCTTCTGGAACACGAAGCTCAGATCGGTTCGCGAAAGTATGGCGAGTCAGCATGTGGTCCCGGACAAAGGGAAAGAGTCGCGTGGATTGGGCTGCTCGAAGCTATGGCACTTTCTTTCACGATGGTATTGGGCATCGTTGGCAAAGAAAAAAGAAAGGCACTACGTACATAGTTGGCCTGAGAGTAGCGAAGAATCGCGGTCAAGATAATGAATGGCGAGGACGCTATCGACAACTTTGGTGCTGCCACTAGGTCATCCCATGCGATGATGCCCACAGTGGGGCGACCGAAATTCGGCTCTCCCTCCCTAACTCGCATCAGCGCCAGTCAGTACCGAACATTGGCGTAGGTTAACATGACGGATTAGGAATGACGATGGTTGGCTGGTGTCCTGGACTTTGTTTTGCCCGAGGAACTGCTGCAGGCGATGGCTCGGCGAGTCTCTCATTACCACGGACACAGTATCGACTTCCGTGATATCCGTGAGCGGTTGTATCCCGTGTGTTACGTAGTAGGACCCAAGTATCTTTTTCAGCCTTCGGCCAACGGCTGTACTTTTCTAGCTGGATTTTAGGCCAAATGAACTTGGTCGAATGAGATGGCTGCGTGCGAGTAATTTCACGGATGCATGGCCGCTACCCCTTCCCACCGCTCTTTCGGCTTCCGCCAACAGCTACGACAAATGTGTGCTGTGAGTAGCCCAGGACTTGCACCTTGCCTGGGCATCATGGACGACAAGGGCAATCTCTGATCAGCTGGACATGTGCATACTGGCTAGGCGGCGCTTCGGAGGATCGCTCACCGTACATATGTAAAGTAAAGGCTGCGGATTCGGCGACGGGCGCGCTACTGCGCCTAAGATGGATGCACCGCGACTGTCTTGCGGTGCGCCTTAAGGCACCAAAATGGCTATCTATACTTTTGTAGTATTGGTGACGTGGGACACGCTCCAGGACCGGCGCAATGGTAAGCAAGAAGCAAAGTCCGGTACATGGACCTTCACGCGAGCCCATGTTGCTGGTGCACTGGCTGCTACAGGCCAGTAGCACGTGTGCGCCCCATTGCGGGCATGGATCGCTTACGCTACTTGACAAGGAAGGTCTATGCCGCGTGGGACTCTGCGATGATCTGATGACGATGGCCATGGTTGTGAGAGGAAAAGAGAAGCGTTCCTGTACCCCGAATGGCGCCTTGATAAAAGGCATCCTGCATGCTCACCAACAGAATCTTAGTCAATACTTGTAAGTGCCGGGTACTAATGATTCAGAACAAGGGTGGAGATAGATACGTACGTATGCAGACACTCAGCATACGACAAAATTCAGATATCAAATTCGCAAACAAGCGCCCCCGTCCTCGGCCATGAAGCAATGGTATCGTAATAGCCGCATGGGCCAATAGGCCTCAAGAGTCTCACCGCCTAGTTTAAAGATTTGCTCCGAACTGTCAGGGGGAAATCGGTTGCAGGCCTACCGTAGTGGCGCCCCGAGTCGTACCGCTTTAGAGCCTCGCGGGCAAGGCAAGGCGTAGCTTCATTTGCATGCGTCATAGCTTCTGAAGACGGCTTTGGAGTGCGGCAAGCTTCTGGCCGAGTCGTTGAATAGTAAGCGCTCCCGGATACGCGACGAAAAGATGCTTGCTGTATGTCGTGTCGTGTCGTATTGTGCCGTGTACACACATATACAACAGGGACGTGGTCGTGACAACAGTCGGTTCGCTGTCAATGAGGAAGCCAATCAACGGATACGAGCAGCAGACTTGACCAACAGGCAGGTTACTATGCCTGGTTTCTGACCAAAGGTGGTTGATAGATTGCTCCCAGGGCTGAAGCAGACCCCAGTCGCACAAATGCAAGTTAAAAACGGCCCGCCACTCTGGGTCACCGAAGCGGTAGCATTTCGCCCTTGGTCTGAGCACGCTCCTTTCAAACGTCCGGCACCAGTCTTCGTACCCTGCGCAAATGACAGTACCGCACATCCACGATCGCTTCGTCGCGGCTAGCAGCTGCCGGGGCCCTGGCAAGCAGAAGAATAACCACTATTACACACACAGGCACAGAGAAATTTGAGGCTGGTTATATTTCATTCGCTCAACTCCGGCTCGTCGCTGACCCACTGGCTTACTTGCCTATTTTTTTTTTTCATATTCACACCCTCCTCGAGAGTAACTGTGCAGCATACCCGGCACGTGTCATCATGTCAACGCATCTGAAATTACTTGCTTAAACGGTAGGTTCCTTCTCGCATCATGATGCCACTGGGTAGTCATGACCTTGTTGTCAGCAGGGTTGGCCCTTTGCGAAGCTAGCCCACGATAAAACCCACTACTCGCCTCCCCGTGCCTCTCCCTTCATTCCCCGAACCCCATATCCCTACCATATCCAGCTATACATTTCCTGGTACCGCGGCCGGTGTGGGCCTACGCCAGTGCTGTCAATCTTCCTAGTGTGTCTCCGCCAGCGAGACCCACTAACGTCTTTTACTTTCTTCTAAATCCCTTCTACGCTTCTTTTCACTGAGCCGTCTTTCCTCTCCCTTCACCAATCTCATGTTTGTCTGTTGATGTGTCGTTGACCATGGGTATTCCAGAACTAGAAACCAGAGTACGAGGTGCTCAGCCTGCAGACGGCAAACCACTCCAACCCACCATCACAGGTCAGTCCAAAGCAACAGGGGCAGATAGAAACAATCAGCTTCCTGCCATGGCGACCATCGCAGACGACGACGATCGTCTACTTGTACGCATTGGATATGCGCCTGTAAGTACCATGTTGATTTGTTGGGTTAAACTTCAGCTCACAAATCTGGCAGGTCCTTCAAAGACACTTCTCAAGATGGTCGACAGTCTCATATGCCATTTCCATTCTTGGTGTGCTAGGCTCAGTACCCGCTACCTTTGGTGCTCCAATGTCTTCAGGAGGCCCAGCTACCGCAGTTTGGGCTTGGTTCATTGGTAGCATCATGGCCTACTGTATAGCCAGTTCAGGTATACTTGGTTCTATTATTCTTTTGCACCACTCAACTGACGTTTTGTCTAGTCGCTGAGCTGGTCTCCGCATATCCCACTGCTGGAGGAATGTACTATGTCACAAAACACGTTGTCCCGCCCCAATACGTTGCTGCCTGGTCTTGGATCATTGGATGGTGCAACTTTCTAGGCCAAGCCGCTGGTGTAGCCAGTCTAGCGTACACAATCTCTCAGATGATACTCGCGACGGCTGTCATGCACACACTCGACACTGCGGGGCCAACCTTTGAACCGTAAGGGCAACACGCTATTCTAGGCGACGTACAGCCACTTACCGATTAATGCAGGAAAGCTTACCAAACGGTCCTTCTCGCCATTTTTGTGCTCTGCATGTTTGGCACAATCTGCTCATTCCCCACGAATTGGCTGCATCGCATTATTCTGTGGTTCGCTCCGATCAACAGTAAGTCGGGTTTACACAGTCGGCCGCCTTGCAGGGTATAGTCTGACAGTAAGCAGTTATTGCATCCATCTGCATCTGCATCGCCCTCCTCATCCTCACCCCGAACAAACAAACCCCGAAATGGGTCTTTACCACCGTCATGGACGGCTCAGGCTGGGGCAGCCAGGGCTTCTCGTTTCTTTTAGGGTTCGTACCAAGGAAGATGGGTGGTAATGATGATGTGAAACAATTGCAAATTGCTAACCGTGCCGCAGATTCCTTTCGGTTGCATGGACCATGACTGACTACGATGGAACGACGCAGTAAGTCAGCCCTACCAGCCTTGCGCATGTAATTTATGTTAACTAATGCGTGTACAGCATGTCCGAAGAGACGCACGATGCCGCCATTCGCGGTCCCGTGGCGATTCGAGCCGCCATCCTAGTGTCCGGCGTCGTTGGCTGGATGCTAACCGTTACCTTTTGCTTTTGCATGTCAGACTACGATGCCATCATGGCCACACCGACCGGCCTGCCTGTCGCGCAGATCTTCTTCAACGCCGGTGGCAAAACCGGCGGAACCATCATGTGGTTTTTTGTTATGCTCGTCCAGTTCTTCACCGGATGCTCTGCCATGTTGGCCAATGCACGAATGGCCTGGGCCTTTGCCCGCGATGCAGCTTTCCCATTCTCAGAGTAAGTTTCCTTGTCTAGATGAAGCATGTGGTTGGTTGAAGGCTAACGGTTGTTCCTTTTTGTGTTTAGCTTCTGGAGCAAGGTCAATGAGCGCACGCATACACCCGTTAATGCCGTATGGCTCGTCGTCGTCTTCTGCAGCTGCCTCGACCTGATCGGTATTGGAAGCACCCTAACCATCACGGCCATTTTCAACATCACCGCGCCCGCCTTGGACATTAGTTACATTGCTGTCATCATTGCTCACCGCTGGTACGAAGGCTCTGTCGTTTTCCACCCTGGACCATACACTATGGGCCGATGGAGCAAGCCTGTCAATGCTATTGCCGTCACATGGGTCATCTTCATCAGTGTGGTCCTCTTCTTCCCGACCGTACGTCCAGTCCGCCCGGACAACATGAACTATGCGATCTGCGTCGCTGCTTTTATCGGTTTGTTCAGTACCGTGTGGTGGTACGCCGGAGCAAGGAAGAAGTACATTGGCCCTCGTACTAGCGACACCATCGACATGCTTCCACCAGAGGATCCAGAAGAGATTTTCAATGACTACGACAGTCCTTAGAATGTAGACCTGAGCATCATGCCCGGTCTCGCTCCCTGTTTTGAGTGCTTACACACAGCACCTACCTACCTATAACGATTTATTACGACTCTTGAATAGAAAAGAATATGGGTAATCTCTGTGGACGGCGTTTTGGATTGTGTTTTTTTAGCGCTATATCTCTTCGGTCGCCCGTTTTTCTGTTGGCATGAGCAGTAGCATTGACTGCTATTCGTTCATCCAGCCAAGCTTTCATACGCACTGCAAAAGTATACTATAGATCGAAAGATACCCCGTCATAGCATAGCAATATATTATACATTAGTTCAACCACTCCTTTCCATTTTCTCCTCTTGCTTTGTTTTTTATTTCTGTATGAGAGTATGGCCACGCAGTAGTATTTCTTTCTTTTTTCACATTTGCTTCTCCTCTTCACCGTTTACCCTTCCTCTCCACGATCACAAGGCACTACGACCAAAACGCCACCCCCTCTTCAGTCGAACCACTTCCCATTCTCGCTTCTTTTCCTCTTCTCCCCTCTCATCCACTCACTCCACTCTGACTCTCTTCCTCGCATTGCTCCATCTGCCCTCTAGCACTTGACACACCGATGACCCATGCTGCATGCATGTTATGCGGTTGACCATACACCCTAACCCACCAAGGATCCTGCAAACGCATATGCTTATTCCCGCACGCACATGCCCGTATGACGCGCGTGGGATGAATGGGATGGGTGCAGGTGGAGTGAGTAAGTGCAGCATGCCCAGAGCGGAGGACCATCATGCACACAGCCCCTTCCGCGCACACTTATATACGTGTTCCATGCTTACGTTTGTGTATACGTACATGCTGTGTGCCGCTTGAGTAAGCATCCAGTCGGCTTACACAAGATTTCGTCTCTATTTCCTTCACATGATGATCTACCTGCTGTATTTTCTTGGCCTCCGATCGCTTGCATAGGATCGGTGGGGAGTGGTGCTTGGGTGTACGTATAACTGTATGGCGCTAATGGGTTGCAGATGAGGCTGCGCAGGTGAGAGCGGTATCATGCCTTGAAATCGCTAAATAGAACTTCTTTGGGAAGAAGCTGCTTCAGGGCGTAAGCTGCGATACTGGGTAAGAGGGCGGAAGGGGAGAGCGATTATGTCTGTATGCTTTGAGTCTTAGGATGGGGCTGGATTGTCCTGCTGGTACTCCGCATGACTGGCTGGCTAGGCGTGCAAGCAGTAGAGGAGTAGTGAGATACTCGTACAGGATTGAAAGCTGTGAAGTAATCAAAGTCTCTTTCGTACATTTTTGACATGTATGATGTATGTGCATGTGCGTCTACATCAAGTGGTACTAAGAACCCAGCTTGCTTTTACGCATTGTACCCGCTCAACTTATCCCCACCTACACTTTCATCTCCTTCTACTAAGCCGAAAAAAGGCAAACATATTGCCTTTTCCTTTTCCCCAATTTGTATGTCACTTTCTTTTCCTACCTTGCGATCCACCCAAAACCCCCCCAAACCCTCAAACTTCTTTCTTTTTTTCCCTTGGACTTTCTACACCCCACAACGTCCGTCACGAAGAACCTAGCAATAACACAGAGGCGACCCGCCTCTTACATCTTGTCTTTCATAC